>JARQWZ010000053.1:180000-732500 GCA_033150135.1 Gobio occitaniae | reverse complement strand
TTTTTTGAAGTTGAATTGAGCAATGCCTCTTTCGCTATGTATGGCAGACAATCAGTGAGCTATGCGGCTTACCATTAATTAACAGTTCATAGAGAGCCTTCATCCTGTCAAGGCATTTTTCAGAATGGTCTGACAACTGCCATTTTGGCTGGAGGACTTGTGCGGACCAGGTTTTCTGCTTCTTTGTTTTCTTTCCAATGAAGACTATGGCCTTGTACCCCAATGTGTTTAACTTTTCGACCTGAGTGGGGGGGACAATTCAAATTGAACAAGACAATATTTAAAGTCTGATGCCAAAAATGTGTTTGATATCCTATGTGAGATGGTGGTCCAGTGGGTTAAACCATGGAACTGATACGCAGAAGAACATGGAACTGCTGGTTTGATCCCAGTGGTCACCACCAGTGTGTCCTTGAGGAAGGCACTTTACTCCATGTTGCTCCAGGGGGATTGTCCCTGTAATAAGGGCACTGTAAGTTGCTTTGGATAAAAGCGTCTGCCAAATGCATAAATGTAAATGTAAATATCCCCTCAAACCCCTGGAATGCCACCAGTTAAGTATTTATAACTTCCAATTTTAAGGAAGACCCTTGGTTTAAAAAAAAAACTACAACTCCCTAGATCCCTCTTCAGTGCTTATGTTGACATTAGCACCCCAGTTGTAGTTCCTCCGTTTTAGGGTCATGCCAGGGTTGTGAAAACATATATCTAACCCAATATATCAAATATCACTAGGGTTGGGTACCGTTCACATTTTAACCGGTACCTGAAATTCGGTACCGGTACCCAACGTTACCTTTTTTCGGTACTTTTGGGATGTTTACATAAATAACTGTAAAGAACCTGTAAGTCATTTATAAAAGTGTTATTGACATTATGCCAGAGCTGCCCTGGTCTCTGTCTGCCATTGTCTGTGATGTTTGATTACTGTAATATTTACTAGTAAATAGAAAGCTACTAGGTACTTAAAGGGTAACTAAACCCTAAACCAACTTTTTTTAGTTAATGATCTGTAATACTGGGGCTTTATTAATGCTGTTCATTGATTCGAGTAAATGTTTTGACTTTTGAGTATAAAGTGTTTTAATTCTATAAAATATGGTGTAAAACCGCCAAAGTGCTGCCCTCTTAAGGTTGAACGGTGGCTACTGCAGTTGAATTTTCCTATTGGACGTTGTGGTACATCGTGACGTAGGATGGTAAGAAAAGTGGCTCTGCCCACTTTTCCAGCATTTTTCAAAATTTGCCAGTGGGTGGAGTTAAGCTCTGAGCAGGGGTTTAGTTACCCTTTAATTTAATTAATAAAAACAACCATATTATTATTTTTTTCTTTTTAATTTAATTTCTGTTGTTCTGTTGTTCTACATTAAATCTTTAAATAAAAGGTTTATACAGTCAAGTACAATAAACAAGCTTGAACAGCGACAGGAAATAAAAATTAATGCAAAAAACCTGCCTACCTTACCAGAGCATGTGAGCGGAGCTTCACTCATGAACTGCGCAGCGGTAAAATGATGTGCACTCAAATCCCGCTCCGACATGACATTTCTCTGTAGCCCACTATACTTGTAGCCATTAAAACACGTAATTAGTTTCAGTTTAAATATGATAATGTTATTTTTTTTATTTCATTTATGTTGAAAAGTGAACAGGACACATGTCAGACGACGGGGGTCTTCAATAAGTTCAATAACACTTCAATAAGTTTTGTTTTGTTGAAAGCCTTTCTTTGTTGAAAGCCTTTCTTTTGAATTTCGTTTTGTATAAATTGTATCTTAATTTTTATCTATGTTTTATCAACCAAATTGCCCGGATTTAATAAATAATAAGCAAATAGCCTATAACAGAGAATGACATGGAGGCGGCGGCAGCGGCGCGTGAACAACGGCTTAAATGAACAACTACTAGAAAATAAAAAAACTTTAGTCAGAGGCAGCCCTTACTATTTATTTCAGATATTTATTTCATGTCACAAAGGGAGTTCTGTGTTGAGCGCGCGATGCTGAGCGGAATGAGCTTCAGAAATTAACGGAATCTTCAGAAAGGCGCTTGATCTCCACTGGAGGAAATATTACCGCTCTTTCAACACACACCGCAACAGTCACAAAATTACCTCATGTATGTTTTAAAAACATAATGAAACTTATAAATAATACTTTTTTAATGGGCCATTTAAAATGTTTATTACAAATAAATTATTAAATTCTAAAAATGAATAAAATGGAGAAAAAAAACGCGCCCCTGATGATATCTGTCCTCTGGAACGCTACCGCTTTTCATTTAAAATGGTTTATTTAAAACAATTATTTTTTTTAAAATAGATCGAATTCGAAATACAGGCCTTCCCCTAATAAAAGCCTGCTTCAAATAAAAGCCTGTGACCTTCTGCAGTTCAGGTAAATAAAGGCCCCGGCTTTTATTTGAGGAAATACGGTATGTACATTCACTGAGTGAATATTATGAAAATAAAATATATATTTCTCGCTAGAAATGTAATCAAAACTTATTTTTATGCAGGAACTAACTCAAAATATAGATTTTTTTCACTAAAAATGAGATAAATGTCCGCCATGTTTTTTGTTCTCACGGCCGGAATCTTGAAAGTTACTTTACGTTTTGCATTTTGGACCAACGTAGTCAGGGTACATTTTTATATGAGACTGGGTTGCTTCAAGAGGTGTATCCAAATCTCTGGGTTGCTCTTAGAATTGCATTAACTCTCCCTGTTACAGTTGCCTCTGCTGAAAAAAGTTTTCCAAAAATAAAGCTCATTAAAACTAGGGGTGTCGCAATATACCGGTATTGACGATAACCATGATATTCAAAGCACGAAATATCGACATCGTGTTAATTTAGGGTGTGCCAATATAAAAAAAATGAACAGGACTGGAATGACAACATAATAACAAACGCGTAAATACTCCGGTGTCCCGAGTCCGACTGTAGCCGTGTTTTTTCCACTGTTGCAGCCATAAAAATAGTTCAGCTTTGTTTGTAATGTCAAATTTGTTATATTTCGTTTAGTTTCTTTATTAAGTTCATTTAGAAAAAATGTTTGGGGCAATTTTTTTTGTTAAATTAAAGTTTTTGTTTTTTAAAGTGAGGACCAAGCGGCCAGCGGCCGACAGTGAGTTAACCACATGTTTGATCAATTTATCCTCTCAAATCAACACTTGACTTGTCTTGTCTATAATAAAATCCATATATACAGGTGCTCGTCATATAATTAGAATATCATCAAAAAGTTGATTTATTTTACTAATTCCATTCAAAAAGTGAAACTTGTATATTATATTCATTCATTACACAGACTGATATATTTCAAATGTTTATTTCTTTTAATTTTGATGATTATTACTGACAACTAAGGAAAATCCCAAATACAGTATCTCAGAAAATTAGAATATTACTTAAGACCAATACAAAGAAAGGAGTTTTAGAAATCTTGGCCAACTGAAAAGTATGAACATGAAAAGTATGAGCATGTCCATCACTCAATACTTAGTTGGGGCTCCTTTTGCCTGAATTACTGCAGCAATGCGGCGTGGCATGGAGTCGATCAGTCGATCTGGCACTGCTCAGGTGTTATGAGAGCCCAGGTTGCTCTGATAGTGGCTGTAACAGTAATGATTCAATCAGTCATGTGGCAGGATAGACCAAAGTCTGAACACCTCACAGCCCTCGTGACTTGTCTAATCAAATCATACTTAAACAAAGGGCCTGTGTGTTACGCTGATTAGATCCGAACCGCATCATGTAGCCGCAATAGATTGGAGAGTTGAACTCTTTGGGTGTCGGCCTTCCCCTCTATAAAAACTGGAACCGACCATCAGCTCTTTGCATTCCCGCCACCACAAGGAACGGACCTCTTGGCATTTCGCCTTGAAGGGGAAGACCAACCCTGGTCTTCCCAATCCTGAGAGAAGGCCTCCCCGCACGGAGAGAGAAATCGGCAGACTGGAACAACTTTCCTAAACTTCAAAGAAGCTCACCTGGGACTCGCAAATCCTTAGTGAACTTCCCCGACGATTCGAACTCAGACACTTACACGAGAAGCCGTAGTAATGCAAGTATTCTATTTCACAATCAAACTGCTTGGAAAAGGTTGTCTGAATTATGAATTTATATGAATTTCTTGTGGGCTCTTGCGAAAGGACTGTGAAGCTGTCTCTGTCTCTCTCTCTCTCTCTCTCTCTCTCTCGTTAATTCTTCTTCCCTTTTTATTATTCGTTAAGTTTCATGTTTCCTTGTTTGTACCATATTGTTTGTTTCCTCCTATATATATATGCATATTTCCCCGTGTGAATCGTAGCTTTGTAAACTGTAGTTGTTTTATTAAAACCCAATAATTGCATTAAATTGAATCCGTATTGTTTTGCTCACAAATCTCGAAGTCACTGAAGCGTAAGATCTAAGCTACCCATTTAAGCTTGATTTTCATGTAGTACTACTTCAGTAGTGCAGATCGTACAAACATAAGAGATATTATTTGTCCTGATCAAACAGATCAATGTTTCTTAAGGTTTGTAAGATTGATAATTGATGAAGAAATCAATTTGGATAAAGGTTACTTTTAAATGATTAAAGGTTCCGTTATACGTCAATTTTGTCTGTACAACAAGCAAATAATATTCATAGACTCATGAATATTCATACCATTTGAATTAATTATTCCCCAAAACTCATTGTTGCTACAGTGGTGGAGAGATATTCGGGCAGTTTCAAACTTTGTTTTTGTGAGCAATATTAATATTCATATTCATGTGTATTTTTGGGTATTAATATTAGGCACGCGTGTTTTCGTTAGTTTGTTTGAACTGTGAGACAAATCGCTCAAAGCGAACTCACTCACTGACTAGGCACAACGCCGAGCTCAGCTTAAGCATATTAACAGATGCTAATTTAGCAATATTAGATGTCCTGCAGAGATAAAGAAATCTCTGTACAGTCCGTACATGCGTAATATTGTTTTATCCCGCTTGACTTGAACGAAGAAATCTTCTTTCAAGCGGAAGATTGAATTAGAGCGAGTTTCCTCTCTTCAATAATAGGCCTAATATAATATTAAATCGTTAAGATAAACGATAACTCCTGGTTGAACATTGGAGTAGCTACTCAAATCGTAGACCTAAAACATTTGACTCATAAATGCTGACTGACCGTCAGCCAGTTTGATAAATGTCTATTGGAGTTCTTTTAAATGTGACGTAAGCAGATGTTTATTCCTGTATCCACATTTTCTTGTGCAGCGAATGAATCCTGCCAATTTGTTTGTGCCAATATAGCACGAAAAGATCCGATGTGGTCTAAAAAAGTAATTGTGATTTGTGTTAATCCTGTGTGCGGCCATCATTTGATTTTTGGTCTTCAAGTCACACGAGCAGGTGCAACTCTGCGTGCTAGACACCAGAGGGCGCGACCTAACAGCTCTCGAATTACACTTCACCAAAACTTTATCCCGAGCGGGCGCAACAGCGCCATCTGGTGAGCGTTCCTCCTAACTAACTCTAGTCTGGGTGGACTCGACTGCGCCATCTCGTGGGCATTTTCGGATAGTTCTACTCTCCGCTATTAATTTTGTTTTAACAAACTTAATTTCCTTCCTAAGAAGAGCATGTGAATTGTTTATTGATTACTTGTAGAAAGGTTTTCATTTACGCAATTTTACTAGCATTAGGCAGCAACCAGGTCTCCGTTCTTGCTGATTAAACACACTTATTTGAATTTGAGTTTAAAAGGAAAAATTAATTTCCTCTAGCTTAAATTGAAATTAGGTTCTTAAAGTTACTGACAGTCCACTTGGAAGGAAGGACGCCACCGTGTGGCCGTACCCTGCTAAGTCAGCTTACAGCTCTCTCTCTCTCTTTTCCCACTTCCTTTTTGCCTGCAACCATAAATCACTCGATCCGGTAAACAAGAGAGTCTTAATTCATTTTTGATTTCACCTGTTTACCCTCTTTGTGTATTTATTGTAGGGCTCACAAGCATCTGTGGTGAATTGAGAATCGTCTCAACGTGGTCTCCACGAGCAAGGTTGTCCAACCGACGTGACCTGCACCGGCTGTGTGTGAATCTCGGTTTCTTTTACCTCTGTCCGCTGTTGCGGCCCGCAGTGGCGACATCAGCAATTTGACACTCCAAAGCCAGTCAACCAGTTCAGCTGACACACACAACGGGTGGGTGACGGGTGGGTGCTGTCAGGTTGTGTTTAAAGTCTAAACTGTTTGAGTGGGCGTAACGCGATACAGAGTAACGAAGGACCGAGGACACGGCAGTTGGGTGTTTGGGAACGCCCGGAAGGCTGACTGTGCCGCTGGTTTTCCACCTGAGCGACCTCAATTCGCCCCGGATAAACTAAATGTGATAAAACCCACATTATAAGCCGAATATTAGATACTCCCCCGAGTATAGCCTAAACGTTTGGCCCACCTTTCCTCTCTAAGCCGCACCCTCTTCCTAGGTTTCCTAACCCGATAGCCACACATGCTGTAGGCCCCAGAAACTCTCACGAAAGGTAGCAGGCTTAGCCCCTTTTGTGTTTCTCTAACACTCCCAGCGTTCGCGCTTATTTTCCTTTTTATTGCAGACCAATTCATTTTTGTGTTTGTTTCTTTCCTACCTTCACTGTTGTAATCTTGTTTCTCTCAGTTCACCAAGAGACCCCAAGGAAAGCTAAGTAATAGAGTGACAACCAAGCAGCCGGCGTCACCAGGTGACCCACAGGGCTACCGCCTGTCAAAGTCTCTATTTCAGGCCGACCCAAAAATTGCATTAAATTGAATCCGTATTGTTTTGCTCACAAATCTCGAAGTCACTGAAGCGTAAGATCTAAGCTACCCATTTAAGCTCGATTTTCATGTAGTACTACTTCAGTAGTGCAGATCGTACAAACATAAGAGATATTATTTGTCCTGATCAAACAGATCAATGTTTCTTAAGGTTTGTAAGATTGATAATTGATGAAGAAATCAATTTGGATAAAGGTTACTTTTAAATGATTAAAGGTTCCGTTATACGTAAATTTTGTCTGTACAACAAGCAAATAATATTCATAGACTCATGAATATTCATACCATTTGAATTAATTATTCCCCAAAACTCATTGTTGCTACATGGCCTTCAGCTCTTCTGCATTGTTGGGCCTGGCATATCGCATCTTCGTCTTCAAAATCTATGGGGTTAAGGTCTGGCGAGTTTGCTGGCCAATTAAGAACAGGGTTACCATGGTCCTTAAACCAGGTACTGGTTGCTTTGGCACAGTGTGCAGGTGCCAAGTCCTTTTGGAAAATGAAATCTGCATCTCAATAAAGTTGGTCAGCAGTAGGAAGCATGAAGTGCTCTAAAACTTCCTGGTATACGGCTGCGTTGACCTTGGACCTCAGAAAACACAGTGGACCAACACCAGCAGATGACATGGCACCCCAAACCATCACGGACTGTGGAAACTTTACACTGGACCTCAAGCAACATGGATTGTGTGCCTCTCATCTCTTCCTCCAGACAGAGATTTCCAAAGGAAATGCAAAATTTACTTTCATCAGAGAACATAACTTTGGACCACTCAGCAGCAGTCCAGTCCTTTTTGTCTTTAGCCCAGGCGAGACGCTTCTAATGCTGTCTGTTGTTCAAGAGTGGCTTGACACAAGGAATGCAACAGCTGAAACGCATGTTTTGCATCCGTATGTGCGTAGTGGTTCTTGAAGCACCTGCAGTCCCCTCTTTGTGAATCTCCCCCACATTTTTGAATGGGTTCTAGTCGGAGGGGCTGTCACTCATGTCAGAAAGTTAGTAACTTTAGTAAATTATGGATCAGCGCTGACTCGAGACGCGAACCGTTTAGAACGATTCAGTCCGATTTGGTGAACTGGTTCGGTTCACTAAAAAGAACCGATTCAAAAGAATGATTCGTTCGCGAACCAGACATCACGGAGACGGAGCGATTGCTAACAAAGTTATTTATAGTAACTACTGAGTTGTGAGAGCGCTGTCTCTCAGCGCGAGTTTATTGTGTTTGTATCTGAGAGTTCTGAATAAACACGAGTCCCAGTCACGCCGAGTCCGTCTTCATCATTATTCTACCAACTTTGTAACACATGCAATGTACCATTACAGCGAGATGAAGTTAGTAAGTTAGTAAGTGTTGATTATAGCATTATTTTTAGATATGTTCCAATCATATGAGAAGCGTCAGTGACGCGCATTGAGTACACAGCGCAAACAAAGACACAACAGCAGTAATCGAATGTAATCCAGTTTGTTGTGGGGATAGCTGGCTAGCCTAGCCGGATACACTCACGCTTACCCCCTTCTGCTTAATCTCACTCCACGTTTGGTGCCTCCGCTGTGGGCCAGATGCAGTACTGGGGGTCGGGGATGTTGAAGGCCGACCGGTCAGTGCAGCCCGAGCCTCGGCGTGCGTGAGGTTTATCTCTAAAGAGATGTGAGTCTGCCGATGTTGAGCAGAAACTCATTACTGTATGCACATTGTAGAACAGATAGACGCGACGAGGACGTACAAAAACACTGACTCACAAGATAGAAAAACACGAAAACACTGTTCTGTCGGGAGAGAGAGAAGCCGCAGTGTGTGCACGAATAATAAATAATTAGCTACACATAAGAAATTACTGATCACAGATCAGAAGGAACTGAAAAAAGACTTCTGTTTTCATTTGTACATCCAAACACTGAGAAACTGCCAGCATTCACTCGTTCACAAGCCATGATCTCTCGAGCGTTTGCATGGGCGTGCCAGATTCTCTGGGCGGAGGAAAGGGAGGTAACCGTTCCTGTGTGGACATCAAAACAGGAGACTTCAGGATTGGCTAGTCTGGCCTGTCATTTTCTCAAAGGCAGAGAAAGACAGAACTCGGTTTTACACCGATCAACATTTCTATCCACTTGGGGACAATATTCAGGCTAGGGGAACTCCTAGGGGAATGCCATGGTACCTTTAATATGTGAAATATGAGAAATAGTGAAGACAGTGCTTATTTTGAAGACACAGAGTGGGCGCGGGGGAGAAGCTCTCTGCTCGTTCTCTCTGTCACTCAGTTAACATGCGCCCTATCACAAGTGCAACAGTCATCTATGGAGGACCAAATGACTCAAAATGAAATAATTAAATAAATAATGAACTCAATAAAACAACAATTAAATGTACCAGTTTATTCTGAAATAATTAAATAATTAATTAAATAATTTCAAAATTAACTAATTAATTTAATTAATTATTAATTAAGATGCATTTACGAATGACGCCCATTTGACGAATCATGCATTTCCAAAGCACAACTTTCCCAAAGATTTTTTTCATAATAATAGAGGACATTTCACAAATGCCAATCAACAGGCAGTGGGCGGTGCTTGGTGCTGATTGGTTTGAAGTTGAAGTGTCGACAGACATGACAAATCGATCTTTGTGTGGTGTGGTGACATCACGGTTGCCACTGAAGCATACCATGGCATTACATGCCAATACATTGCGAATGACTGGAAGATGATGTCTGTCTGCCTTACCACTATGCCACTTAAAGACAGACATACCTCAACCAACATTGCAGAGTGGTTGGAAGATGTAGTCATCAAATTTGAAATCCCTTTTGAAAAAATTACTGCCATCATACATGATAATGGTGCGAATATTGTGGCTGCTGCAAAATTACTGGAGGAGAAACATGGGTGGACCAGTATACGCTGCACTGGCCACACCTTGCAGTTGGTGATTAATGCTGCTTTAAAGAACACAGGCATTGAAAGAGCTGTTGGAGCCGCAAGATGTCTTGTGGAGCAAAGTGAGCTAGCCTGCAGTAAGCTCAAAGAAAAACAGAAACAAATGAGCACACCAGTGGCCTGTTGCACAAATCCGGTTTAGGTTTTAACCCAGGTAAGTTTGCTGTTAGTTTGAGCAAACTCATTCTGCTGTGAACCTATAAAAATCAATGTGTAAAAACGTACGCGTTTATGCTATCAGCTATTTTCTGCCAGCAATTCTCCCGAGCTTTGGCCGCTGCAACTGTGTTGCTTTTTGCTGTTAAAATGGACTTAAATTCATCATATTTCCTCATTATTAATTCTTGCTCTTCCACTGTGAAATAGGCACACCTGCTTTTTTCATTGTTGAATGCTATTGGCTGATAGCGGAAAAGGTGTGGCTTTTATGTGCACGCGCATGATGATCAATCATTGACTCAGGGTTTAAACCTGGGTTGAGAGAGAAAGTTGATAACCAGCGTCATGAAACATATTAACCCTAATTAACCCAGGTTGGATTTGTTTGGATTTGTTAACCCAAAACTTACTCTGTAACCCAGAGTTTGCCCAACTTGTTTTGTGCAACAGGCCACTGAGCATAAGCTTGTTCAGGACGTAAGCACCAGATGGAATAGTACATTCTATATGATTAACAGACTGATTGAGCAGAGGTGGCCTTTCACTGCAACTCTATCTGACCCATCCATCACTCACAGAGGCAAACGCTACCTTGATTTGAAACCAGACCAGTGGAGTCTGCTTGAAGAGCTTGCAAATGCTCTTAAGCCCTTTGAATGTGCCACTGTTTTCATGAGCGGGCAGGAATATGTAACCGTCTCCTCCTTGCCTCCACTTGTGAAAGGGCTCATGAAGTCTACTGAAGGTGCTGCCTTCGATTCAACTCCAGTCAAGTCCTTCCAAGCCACAGCAGTTGAGCAGCTTCAAAACAGATGGAAGAAACTCTTTGAACAAGTTGATAATCCTGTGATTCTTTTCTCTGCTCTGGACCCAAGGTTCAGAAACAGGGGCGCCGCCAGGAATTTTTGGTCCCATGACAAAAAAAATCTAATTGGGCCCCCTCTGCTCAGCTGTTGTCACCACATCTCTAGGACCTAACTGTTCCATCAAAAGCTTTAAATAACTCTAATCAAAGGCTTGCAACTGTCTTGCTTCGTGTAGTTCAATACTAGAATATCTCAATATTTACTGATGGTGATTTGTAAATGCAAGTCTTTGTGTAGCCAGACAACTTGTTCCCAGTTTTTTTAAGGCTGTGGGCATTATGTCTGTAGGAATATTTAATCTCCATAGCCATACCATTTGAGAGCCATGACTAGACCTTGCTCAGCCTGACTCACCAAGAGCCCAGTGCCGAGCCTTCTTGCTAGCAAAGTCATTGATCAAGTCTTTGAAGTCTAGCTTTCTAGCCAACTGACTTTCAATGGACAACACGCCAAGACTGCAAAGCCTGTTCTGAGACATAGTAGACCTCAAATAGTTTTTTTTAATCAATCTTAGCTTACTGAAAGCTCTCTCCCCACCAGCAACAGTCACAGGCAATGTACAAAATATACGTAAAATGCAGAATACGTCTTGATAAGTGTTTGGCACACAGAAGGGACTTTATCCTCACTAATCTGCCCAACTTTTAAAACAGCAGAGAATTCCTTAACTATTTCTGCAGTGGTGCGGAACCTGGTGTCCAGATCACTTATGATGCTGTAAAAAAACACTGTGTTCCGAAACACTGTTGCTGCACTGTCAGGAGCTGTCTCCTCTTGAGAGGTCTCATCATGAGGTCTCATCTCTTCCTTTTCTTTTGCCGACTGTGTTCCTTGTTAAACTGAGGTGCAATATCTATTTGTGTTGCAATCAGTGTTGCCTCAGACAGGAGTGACTCCCATCCATCTCTAAGAGTCGGCATTGATATTGGCTGCCTCTGTGTCAAGAGAGATTTGTCCAGACTGGATAACCACATTCCGGTCTTCAATGCACTGCAATACTTTGAGCCAGACAGTGAGTAGGATGATAGCATTGAATGACATGAAGTAGTTCTTCAGACCTCTAGCCTCTGATCTGGCCTCGCTGGTGAGATTACATGTCTTGAGTATACTGTCAAGGGCCTCAATGACAGAAGGAAGGTGTTGTGCTACAGGTTTAACAGCCATGATTCTTGCACTCCAGCGGGTATCTGAGAGGTGATGCAAAGAGCAACCTGTTTTCTCTTTGTAGATGGCCCAGCGTTCTGGGCTGGCACTAAAAAGTGAGTAAAGGCGATTGATGCAGCCAAAACATTTTGCTACTTCTGAGCTTGTCTGTACAGCATGCACACCTACAAGATTTAAGGTGTGGAAGGCACAGGGTGAAAATGTTGCTAGATGATTTTTCTTTAATATCTGGGCTTGGACTCCCTTGACCTTTCCTGACATGTTTGCCCCGTTGTCATATCCTTGCCCTCTGCAGTCCCTGATGTCTATCCCTTTGTCATCAAGCACATTTTCAATCATTTCTGCTATCTCACTTCTTGTTTTTTTTGTTAAAGTCCTTAAATTCTAAGAACCACTCTGTGATCTCCCAGTCGTCTGTTTCTTTGTTATACCTCACATATCTGATAAGAACCACATTCTGCTCTGTGTGGGAAATGTCTGGTGTAGCATCACAGAGGACTAAAAAATAAATAGCATCTTCCCTTTCCTTTAAAATTGTTTTCAAAATTCTTCTGCCAATGGTATGTACTGTAACTGTAACTTATATACTTGCTTAGAGGCTTGTCATGCTCGCGAGTTTTACAACATTTGTGTGTGTTTACTCATGGTCTATGAGGACATAATTTGGTTTATGGACTATGCAATTTAATTATAGCAGTAGCAAGCGGAACGGCTTTGCACGTCAGACTAGTGCATGTTTACATAGTAAAACAATGGAATAGTAGCACATTTGAATGTACCAGTCGATAGCTAACAACACAAAGACATTTGAAGCAATTTTACTCACCGCCTGCTTCCAACATACGACCGTGAACCTTAATCGCTGGGACTGCTCCATCTTTCAGCATTAGATGAGCTACAAATCTGGAGTTGAACTGTATCTTGTTTATAAACCATCGTCGCAGGAAATCAGGGAACAAACGTAACACTTGCACAACTCCATTGCTTGCAAACTCCATCCACTGTCCCATTAACGCTGGGTTCTTTGGGTAGTTGTGCAGGGTTGTCTTGCCCTGACAACCAAAAACACACATCTTTGGTGACATTGTTGATTTCGTGAAGTCTTGTGACTGCAGCGCAGCCGGCTTCCCTAAAGCGTTTGCTCTCTCGCTCTAGTCGCGCGCACCCTTCTGGGAGAAGAGCCCGTACAAGGACATTCCGCCCTATCTGACTGCAAACACAAGGCGAAAAGCAAAAGCAAGAAGTAAAGCCAAACGTTGATCCTGAGATTTTAACATGTCCCTCTGGTCCGTCTCTGGAGGTGTTCCAGCCAATCAGGCTTGACACCCTGAGAAACGTCATAGATTATATGGACATACATAATACATATAATAAAAGCCAAATCTCGATTTTGGATTAATTCATGTTATTGAATCAGACATTTAGTTTTTAGTCCTCGTGTCTGTGTTTCAGAGAAGTCTTTGTGTTGGGATCAAAGAGTCTCTGGAATGTATGGTCGAAGAAGGAGGGGAGAGAGGGAATGTAACTGTCCAATGTCTCCTGGGTCTAATGTCTCCTAACTGTTCCTAATGGGCCGTCAAGAAGTAGGTCTGGTTGTTTCTGCGGTTCATTAAGGGTTAGGTCTGTGGAACAAAGGAGAGTCTTTTTGTTGGCCAACTTCGGCTGGGTGTGAGATAAGACAGACAAATGGACGACAGGATGTAGTTTGGACTACATCCTGGGCACAGGGCTGAGTTTTATGACTCGCTAATGAGATTAGGAAAGGGGCCACAGAGTCACTGGGAGGTGATGTCTCTGTGAATGGACGCTTGTTCATGAATATTCCTACAACGCAATTCCTTAAAGGGGCCAGGAGGCCTAACCCACCTCGTCTCCCTTCAGTTCCTATATGGGACCTTTCCACAGTCTTACAGGCCATGAAAGGAGCCCCATTTGAACCAATGCAGTCGGTGAGCTTAAAGCACCTTTCACTCAAAGTTGCTATTTTGCTGGCTTTAGCGTCTGTAAAGCGAGTGGGTGACCTGCATGCACTATCTGTGAATGCATCCGGTTTAGAGTTTGGGCCTTGCGACTCCAGAGTTGTCCTCAAGCCAAGACACAGTTATATACCTAAAGTGCTTTCCACTCCATTCAAAGCACCGGTCATTTCACTTTCGACTTTGCCTTCATCAGAGGACGAAAAAGATGCAAACTTGCTCTGCCCAGTCAGGGCGCTGAGATTGTATATAGAGCTTTCCGCCACCTTCAGGCAGTCGGAACAGCTCTTCGTTCAGCTCTTCCCTGGGAGGAGTTCGGTGAGGCCATGGAAAAGGACTATCGGCTGGCCTCGAAGAGATTCTGGCAAACCGTCCGGCGCCGTGCAGTGCCCTACCAACGCTGTTTACAGTGGCGATGGGCGGCTGTTGACCTCAACTGGGGATGTCGTCGGACGGTGGAAGGAATACTTTAAGGATCTCCTCAATCCCGCCATCACGTCTTCCATTGAGGAAGCAGAGGCTGGGGGCTCAGAGGAGGACTCGGCCATCACCCAAGCTGAAGTCACCGAGGTGGTCAAGAAACTCCTCGGTGGCAAGGCACCGGGGGTGGATGAGATCCGCCCTGAGTATCTCAAGTCTCTGGATGTTGTGGGGCTGTCTTGGCTGACAGACCGGGCTGGTGGTCCCTCTTTTTAAGAAGGGGGTCCGGAGGGTGTGTTCCAACTACAGGGGGATCACACTTCTCAGCCTCCCCGGGAAAGTCTATGCCAGGGTACTGGAGAGGAGAATACTGCCGATAGTAGAACCTCGGATTCAGGAGGAACAGTCTCGTTTTCGTCCGGGCCGTGGTACACTGGACCAGCTCTATACTCTCTACAGGGTGCTGGAGGGTTCATGGGAGTTTGCCCAACCAGTCCACATGTGTTTTGTGGATTTGGAGAAGGCATTCGACTGTGTCCCTCGCGGCATCCTGTGGAGGGTGCTCGGGGAGTATGGGGTCCGGGGTCCTTTGCTAAGGGCTGTCCGGTCCCTGTACGACCGAAGCAGGAGTTTGGTCCGCATTGCCGGCAGTAAGTCAGACTTGTTCCCGGTGCATGTTGGACTCCGGCAGGGCTGCCCTTTGTCGCCGGTTCTGTTCATAATTTTTATGGACAGAATTTCTAGGCACAGCCAGGGGCCGGAGGGTGTCAGGTTTGGGGACCACACGGTTTCGTCTCTGCTCTTTGCGGATGACGTTGTCGTGTTGGCCCCTTCTAACCAGGACCTTCAGCATGCACTGGGATGGTTTGCAGCCGAGTGTGAAGCGGCTGGGATGAGGATCAGCACCTCCAAATCCGAGGCCATGGTCCTCAGTCGGAAAAGGGTGGTTTACCCACTTCAGGTTGGTGGAGAGTTCCTGCCTCAAGTGGAGGAGTTCAAGTATCTAGGGGTCTTGTTCACGAGTGAGGGGAGGATGGAACGGGAGATTGACAGACGGATCGGTGCAGCTTCTGCAGTATTGTGGTCGATGTACCGGTCTGTTGTGGTGAAGAAAGAGCTAAGCCGTAAGGCGAAATTAAAATTATAAAATATATATTAAAATATTTGTATTAAAATATATATAGTTTGTATATGTGTTTTCATTTAGTATCTCATACATCAGGTTTTTATGGCTCATATATGCAATACACCTGATTGAGAGATAAACCTTCCTGAAAAACTGTAGTCATATTTAACATTTACTTTGTAACATGAGAAAAATGATGATTTACACAATATCTACATAAAAAAAGATCAATCACAACGGAAAAGACATGAAGATGATCATGTTGATATTTCATATTGTGTAGATAAAATATAATTTATTTAGGCTGTAGAAATTTGAGTATAAACATTAAAGTACAAACATTTAAAATATATATTTTTTTATTTGTGTCCTAATAAAATGAAAAATAGAAATAACTTATTTTCCTTATGTCTCTTTATGGTCTTGGGGGGGTTTACGGCAGCATCCTTAAATGATGGGCCCATGAACCCAGATGATGAACGTTCTGATACTCCAAATGTTCCAGAGGAAACATTTGAATCATCTACACCAGGCATTCTCAACCCTGGTCCTCGAGGCCCACTGTCCTGCAGAGTTTAGCTCCAACCCTAATAAAACACACCTGAACCAGCTTATTAAGCACTTCAGCATTACTAGAAAGCTACAGGCAGGTGAGTTTGATCAAGGTTGGAGCTAAACTCTGTAGGACAGTGGCCCTCGACGACCAGGGTTGAGAACCCCTGAATACCCTCAGCTTAGGAGAGATGGAGGCAGCCAAGAAGGTGGAGATCATCTCTCCAGATTAATATATTTAAGGAGCAGGCGCGGCAGGATCAAGCCTTCCTCAGCACAATCACTGAGGTGCTCAACCGCGCTGTCCAGTGTTTTGAAAGGGCGACAGAGGCAGCGGAGTGCCATGCTCGTGCACTTGAGGCTATAGCAGGATCTCAGCACCCGTTGGCCCGCCAGCAACCCCCTTACCTTCTACAACATCCCCCCACATACCAGCAACAGCAACCTCCAAACTACCATCACCCACAGCAACCTCCTCCCAGCTCCCAACCAATATATATATATATATATATATTTATTTATTAGGGATTCCACAATTCTCAATATGATATTGAACCGTTCGGTAAGGCTTTCACGGTTCAATACGTGCTAGTGAATTGCGTTTTTTTTTTTTTCGGTTTGGCATTTAATTAATTATTTTTCTACAAATTCTATAATTTGCCTCCATTCCAATATACTGAACAACGCGACATACATTCACATCACACGTTAGTGGTGGAGTTATACTCACGGAACACTATAGTTATTTACAATCAAAAAAAGTTCATTCTTTGCATGCGTTTTAAAGCCTTGCCAGCTCATTTGTGTGCACGGTTTTAATATGCGCTTTTCCGAGGGCGCGCACTAAACGCCTGTCAAACACGTGATTACTGAACTTGTCTTACTGCGCTAATACTGTCAAATACACACAAGGTTTACATAAACACAGTCGGTTATGTCTAAAGTGAAAGTAAAATCGCTTGTGTCTGTATATTAGATGCACGGTCTTAAAATGACAGCAGCGCAGCCTAGTGAACACGCTGTCCTTAAAGGGACAGTCCACCTCTAAAATTATGTCATTATTTACTCACTCTAATATTGTTCCAAACCTGTATTTATTTCTCGATGACAGAATTTTCCTTTTTGAATGAACTATCCCTTTAATGTTAATACAACAACAGAATACAAAGAGAAAATCACTCATTGCTCTTGACTGAAAAATTAATACAGTAGCTTTAATAAGAATCAATGTATATTTTATAGTGAAGTCTATGTAGTGTTTTATTTTTACATTTATTCATTCAATTTCATACTTAAATGCTGCTGTACAGCTCTGAGCTGCCAGTGTAAATCTTTATATACATTTATTTTATATTATACAATACACTAGGAATGTGTACAAGTTTTTTTTTTTTAAGTAAAGTTTTAAGTTTAAGTAAGGTTTTTCAATTCTTTTAAGTAAAATAAAGAAAGAGAATTGCAATAAAAAAAATGTTTTCTCCTTAACGTCTTGCTGTTCTTGTCGTCTATAAGAATAGAATAGCAAAAAACTGATGTGACAAGCCATCAGAACCGAACCAAACCAAAAGCGTGGTTAAAAACCGAGGTATGTATTGAACCGTGGACTAACTGTATTGTTGCATCCCTAATATTTATATATACAGTACCGGTCAAAAGTTTTTGGACTGTAAGATATTTTTTTGTTTTAGAAGAACACTTTTTTAAATTATAAAATATTTTTTTTTTATAAATTTTATATACCCCTTTTCTGAGTTGGCAAAGCTGAATTTTCTGCATCATTACTCCAGTCTTCAGTGTCACATGATCCTTCAGAAATCATTCTGATATGATGCCCGAGAAACATTTGTGTAAAACACTTAGGGTTACTTGACTGTAATCCTGTTCCCTGATAAAGCGGAACGAGATGCTGCATAAGCTTATGCATTTGGGAGTGTCTTGACACGACCAGCTGTTGAAAATAGTGTGAAAACACGTAAATGAAATTGACCCGAAGGTATTTATAGCCTCGACCGGTGACGTCATAGGCGCATCTGCTGCACGAGGCTATAAATAGAGCCATCAGATCTCTTTTGTTTGAAGACCAGTCCTGAAGCATCATCAGCACAGCCTAGCGATTCAGCATCTCGTTTCGCTTTATCAGGGAACAGGGTTGCAGTCAAGTAACCCCAAGTATTCCCTTACAAAAGCTACACTCAATGCTGCATAAGCTTATGCATATGGGAAGGAGAATACCCACGCCGCCGTGCTTGATGGTGCCTGGACCCCTTATGGTTGTGTAGGTGTGCACAAGAACGCAAGAAGCCTTAGACAATAGCTTATGATGTCAACTCAAGGACACAAGAGCCCATAGTGGCATGAGCATCCAAGCTATAAAATCTTATGAATGTGTGCAGAGAGGACCAACCTGCCGCCTCACAAACACTTTGTAAGGGAGCACCCCTTGCTAACGCAGTAGAAGAGGCGACTCCCCTGGTGGAGTGAGCTCTTAATCCTATAGGTGAAGCTTGCCCGCGTGCCTCATAGGCAAGAGCAATAGCATCCCTGCCCCAATGTGACATTGTTTGTCGGCAGAACCTCTGTTACAGCCCCCATGACAAAAAAACAATTGCTCTGACTTACGCCACTGGCTAGTGCGGTGGACGTAGGCCTGAAGAGCACGGACTGGACACATTCTATGCAGTTTCTCCTGATCCGGCGTTGTGAACGGCGGAGGGCAGAAGGTTTCAAGAGTGACAAGGTGTACAGCCGAGAAAGGAACCTTAGGCAGGAAGGCAGGGTGGGGATGCAAAATCACTTTCACCAAGCCTGGGGCAAAATCTAAGCAGGATGGCGATATTGACAGAACCTGCATATCCCCAATTCTTTTCAGAGAAGTTATAGCTATTAGAAAAAACTTCTTTAGGATGCTAGAGGTTCAAAGGGGGACTCAACCAGACCCTCGAGGACTAAAGCTAAGTCCCATGACGGGATCTTGGTTCTTATAGGTGGCCTCAACCGCCTAGCCCCACGAATGAAGCGAGCGAGCAGAGGATGCCTCCCGAGTGGCACCCCGTCCACCAGGGCGTGGCAAGCCGAAAGAGCGGCCACATAAACCCTAAGAGTGGAGGGGCAGGAGCCTGATGACAGTTTTTCTTGCAGAAAATCCAGAACTGAAGCAACTGACTGAATCTACATTATGTGTCGCACACCACCTTTCAAAGAGACCCCATTTATTGGCATAAACTTTCAGAGTGGAGGAAGCCCTAGCACCAGGCACGTGCACAGGTAGGGCTCAACCTGTGCAGTGCACATACCCTTTTTTGTGCCCACGCCGAAGTGCCCTTTTTTTTTGGTGGCGTTTTTTTTTTTTTTTTTTTTTATAAATCAATGCTATTGGTCACCCTTCACGTCTGTCTGTTTTACAAATATTTAGCCAATGAAAGTTCTTAAAAAGAGCTTGAGTAAATATTATTCGACGATCCTCAAACTGTCAGTTAACCATAACTCCGCCCCCTCTATCATTCTCGACTGAACGAACTGACGTTCCGCAGCAGCCGCACAGCAGACCGCAGCTGGACGAAGTTTTGCAAGGATAAATAAAGATCTTGTTGTTTGAATAAGTATTAAACAAACACTATGTCTATAGGCTCACATTTTATTTATTTGAATTTGAGTCGGACTAAGACGTGGTGGGACCACCACTACCGCCTACCACCTGAGACTGAAAAGTAGAGACTAGCTAGTCAATACATATGTAGACTTACCTACACTTAAATAGCCTGTGCATACATAGTAGCATTTCATCTTTTATAAAATTAGATTTTGGCCAAATGTATTTTATTTTACAACCGGAAAGACAGAGTGCCCAACTGCCCATTATAGCTACAACAAACTAGTTTGAAACCTGCTGATAAAAATTTTACGTTACGCCGGCGCCGTTATAATAACAGACAAATTGCACATTTGCACACATTCGCTGGTCAAAACCCCCTTAACTGCATAGCATTTAAGTTTGACTTTTGTAAAATGTTAACAATATATTGATAAGTAATACAACATCTGAACAACATATAATTTGTTTTTTGTTCGCCCCGCGCTGTTTCATACTGGAACTTACACAAAGTGACTAGTGTGATCCTCGTCGTCACCTAGGTAACATATCTTTGATTCATGATTGCTGATGATACACTTGATTTATTAACATTTAATCGTGTTAAGGTAATAATATAAAATGATGGTTATTATTCAAGGCTGTTAATATGCACACATTATTCGTTATCTAGCTATTTTTTTATCTACAGTGTTCTATACTCTCTCTGCTTGCCTTGTATAAATGTAGTAAAACATGGTTTGTTGTAGTAGTAACAAAAAAAAAATTACAGAATCAGATCAATGTGAAATATTTATATTTTATCATGTAGAATGCAATATATATATTTGGACGGTAAGATTTTTAAATGTTTTTAAAAGAGTCTCTTCTGCTCTCCAAAGGCTTCATTTATTTGATCCAAAATACAGCAATTACAGTAATATTTTGAAATATTTTTACAATTTAAAATAACTGTTTTCTATTTGAGTATATTTTAAAATGTCTTTTTTTTTCTGTGACCAAAGCTACTCTTCAGTGTCACGTGGTCCTTCAGAAATCTTTTTTAATTTGCTTTTCACGGCAACTGTACTTTTCACTCTATTTTTTTTTCAGTGCTGGGTTATTTTAGGGAAAGTGTAGTGATTAAGAGACCTTCAAGAGACCAAACATCCCTGGTCCTCCACAGTATCAAGTTTTTGTCAGGTAGGCAGATCAGATACATGTTGGATATGCTATAGTAACGATGTGGCTATAGTTTCTTATAATCTGGAATTGTGTTGGACATAATTATTTAAATTATATTTCAAAATAGTTTGTCAAAAATACTTGGCTCATACTTTGCTCTACCTTCCCCTCTTCTCAATGTCATGCATAAACATGTTAACCAAATAATACAAATTATCCTATAACACTAAACAGAATAGCTAAAAATATATTTGTATTGAACTTTATGTGTGCAAAAGAGAAAAAAAGTGTGTGTGTATATTCAAATACGCACACTTTTTTCTCTTTTGCACACATAAAGTTCAAAAAATATATATTTTTAGCTAACTCTAAAAAGGAGTACACAAGAGCAATTAACAAACACAGGACCCTACAAATAATACTGACAACCACCCAGGAGGCACATTGTTATAGCCAAATTTACATCTAGAAGGCCAGATATCCTTTGTATAATGCCAAGCTATCATACCATGTCCTTTTTCCAGACTATTAGTCTTGACTTCCACCTTGAGATTTAGAAATTAGGTAGTCTTTAAAAGCCATTCATGCTTATATCATATGCAATGCATTATACTAGTGTATAACATGTAGACCTCTTGTTCAATCATCATTGCATTGCTTACCTCTAGTGACTTCTACATATCAATCATGACGGTTTTAAAGATCGTACTTATATGAATTTTGATTACTTGGTGGTTGCAGTGCAATGCCCCGTAAAGAGAGAAATAAGAAAAAGAAGGAGAGGGAGCGACAGCAGGCTGCCAAGGGTAGCAGCTCACTCACTTCATGGATCAGGCCTGTTTGTAGCAGGGAAGAACAAAAGGAAGGAAGTAGTAATTCAGATTTAGAAAGAGAAGCAATAGATGATGTGCAAGACTTTGCTGGTGAACAAGATACAGGAGCCCCTGCAGGAGAGTTACCAGAAGGAGATGCAAGAGAAGATAGCCAGCATGGAACTGCTAGTGTAGATCAGGAGGAGAATGTGATGGAGACCAGTGCAGGAGAGTTACCTCCAGAAGAAACCAGTGAAGAAAGCCAGCATGGAACTGCTAGTGTAGATCAGGAGGAGAATGTGATGGAGACCAGTGCAGGAGAGTTACCTCCAGAAAAAACAAGTGAAGAAAGCCAGTATGGAACTGCTGCAAATAAAGAGGATGTAATTGCCAAACTAGTGGTGTTGAATTGTCCTACAGATCCTGCCCACATGCAGACATTTAATATTAATTATAGTGACAGATATATTGAAATGTGTGAGAAAGTCGGACCTTGCCAGCCTGTTATGACATTCCCAAAAAACACAGATGGACGGTCTTTCCTGAGAAGATGGTACATGGATCGCCCATGGTTGGAGTATTCACCCCAAAATGATGCAATGTACTGCTTTAGCTGTCGCGTTTTTCTAAGAGAAGAACAAAACAGCCTGGAAGACAGTAGGCATAGATACATGGAGGAGTGCCACTGGAAAAATTAAAGAGCATGCCAGCACAGAGGCCCATATGATGAGTATGGTGAGATGGAACACATACTCCAAAAAAGCTCTACAAGCTGCGTTTGATACATCAGATATTCAGGGGAGAGCAACACGAGAGAGAGAAAGACAAAGGAACAGGGAAATCCTAACACGTTTGGTTGATATTACCTTGTATCTGGCACGACAAGGGCAAGCTTTTAGAGGAGATGATGAGTCAAGCTCAAGTGCAAACCAAGGCAACTTCCTTGAACTTGTGAAAACATTGGCCCTGTATGATAGCGAAATGAAGCTGCATTTGGATGCCATCCAGGAAAAACAAGCCTCCATGAAAAGACCCCAAGTGTCCCTTCTCTCAAACAGGAGCCAGAATGACATTATAATGTCCATAGGTACCTTCATTCGGAGCGAAATACAGAATGAAATCAAAGATGCTGAAATCTTCTCCATCCTTCTGGATGAGACCACAGATGTCTCTCTCAAAGAGCAAGTTTCCTTTGTAGTTCGCTACGTAAGTGACATGGAAATTAAGGAACGTTTTCTCCAGGTCTGCACTGTTGAGTCCACAACAGGAAAAGAGTTGGAGAATGTTGTCATCTCTCTCCTCCAGGAAAATGGGCTTGACTTGAAGAACATCAGGGGCCAAGGATATGATGGGGCTGCAAACATGAGTGGAATGTACAAAGGTCTACAGTCCCGGATACGTGCACACAATGAAAAGGCTCTTTATATTCATTGCCAGGCACATTGCTTGAATCTGATCCTGGTTGAGAGTGCAAAGTCCAATGTTCACTTTGTGACATTTTTCTCCTTGGTGGAGAAACTGTATGTTTTCTGCACTGGCTCCACAAAGAGGCATGCAGCATTTTTAAAATGCCAGCAGTCCTTGTATCCGGGTCAGCGTGTTATTGAGCTGCAGAAGTTGTCTGACACTCGATGGGCCTGCCGAGAAAGATCCCTGAAAGCCATCAATAAAGTTCTGAAACCTTTAATCAAGCTCCTGACAGACATCAGTGAGTCAGACCCACCTGACACAGCTGCTGGTGATGCAAAGATGTATCTGAAGGCTATCGACTTTGAATTCCTTGTCTGCTTAGAAATCACCACCCCAGTGTTCCAGGTAACTGGAGTGGCCTCTGATGCTCTGCAACAAAAAGATCTGGATCTTTCCACTGCCTACACTGTAACTGATGGTGTGCTGGACACAGTAAAGAATCTGAGGTCTGAGGAGGAATTTAAAGCTACATTCCAGAAAGCCACTGAAAAGGCAGAAGATGCAGGTATCGACATTCCCACAGTACCTCCTGGCCAGGAAAGGAAAAGGAAAGTGCCAGCACGATACCTGCATAGCGCCACAGCTGCTCAAGACAGCCATTCTTTCCAAACTTTTGAGGAGTTTTACCGGGCCAAGGTATTTTTCACTTTCCTGGATACAATCACAGAGGAACTCAGAAGAAGATTTAAAGTAGATGGGACGATGCCCACAGGGAAAATACTGCAGTCATTCCACAGCCTGACAGTTCATGACAACTGGGTGGGCACACCCAACACAGAGGCTGCCCAAGCCATACACACACTGTGTGACTTTTATGGTGTTGAGGAGGAGCAGCAACTGAAGACAGAGCTGAAGGTTTACCATACCACCTTCAAGTCAAGTGGTATGAAGAGTATGCTTTCCACTCTAAAAGAAACCAGTGGCCAGCACGTTTTCCCTACACTGGTAGAAATGCTTAAAGTATATGCCACCCTACCTGTATCAACAGCAACTGTGGAGAGATCCTTTTCAAAATTGAGGTTAATTAAGAACCAACTCCGAAGCCTCTGCTCAGAGGAGAGACTCTCAGACCTTCTGCTCATAGCCATAGAGAGGGACATCCCAGTGGATCACAGTGAAGTCATAAACATCTTCAAGCACATGGCTCACAGAAGGTTGCTGTTGTGATTAGGTTTAAGCCCTGAAACTCTGCATATTTATGTTATTATGGTTGTTATTAATAGTGAATAAATCTAAAGCTTTTGAGACTATTATTTTGCATTATTGATTTTGTCATGAAGATATGACCATTTCTTCCATTTATGTAGGCTTAATAAATAATCTTTTATATATATATATATATATATATATATATATATATATATATATATATATATATATATATATATATATATATATATATATATAATAAAAAAAGGGGTGCCCTTTTTCAGTTTCAACACATGCCCCTCAAAAGGTCTGTGCACGGCCCTGCCTAGCACTTAGGATGGTGTCAATAACTCAATAACCGCCCACGGCTCCCGATCCACTCTGGAGTCTTCCCAGACACCTGCCACGTCCTCCAGGGCTCCAGGGTGCCCGCCAGGGAGTAATGTCACATGTCTAGTCTGTCTCTGTTATGTTTTTGCATTTATCACGTTTCTTTGTTCTTTCTCCCGCCACTCCTGTGTTTCCTTGGTTACCCTCGTTAGTCTAGTTCTGTTCAGCTGTGTTTAGTTATCTTCACCTGTATCACCTGTGCCCTTCATTTATTCAGTCATCTGTGTTTGTATTTAAGTTCCTCTTTGTTCACTCACTCATTGTCTGGTCACAGTTATGTAAAGTGTGTATGTTCCTGTATTGTGAAACCTTCTTCAGTGAACTTTGTTTGAGTCACGTATCTGCTTCTCCTTGCCTTCCTGCCTGAGCCACTTGTAACAGATGACCAGACCAAGACCGAAAATGGCAGAAGAATTCCTCCTCTCCCTATGGCAAGGTGGTTGTCCTCTGGAGCAGTATGTGGAGGAGTTTGTAAGCTTTTCCCATCTGGTGTGTTAGAGCGATTCTACACTCAGTTCTTGCTTTCAGATGGGACTAGATGAGGAAGTAATTTGTTTTATTTCATATGAGCCCTGTTCTTCCTTGGTAGAATCCATTAACCTTATTCTCTGGCTTAATGGTTCAGATTTTGTGGTTGAAGAAATCAAAGAATATAACCACCCTCAACCAGTCCCATCTCAAAGTCACTTGAGTGCTCCAACTCACCCCAAGCCAGCAACAAGGCCCTCCACAGTTGCTCTAGAGTCAACTTCGGCACTGACTCAAGGGAGGAATATGGCCGCCACCACGCCTGAGCCAGTGAGGGACCACTGGCTGATAGACTTTTGGTCCAAGCCTCTTCCAGCCCCAGTCCAGGGTCAAGTTATGGTCCCAGCTCCAAGTCTCCTGGATTCCGCTCCAGGCTTCCACGTCCCAGCTCCAAGTCTCCTGGATTCCGCTCCAGGCTTCCACGAGCCCGCTCCAGCTCTCCTCGAGCCCGCTTGTAACACTATGTCTTTAAAAAATTCAGCAGCTGAAATGTGGTGTATAAACATGCTCAAATACCTGAACAGATTGGAAGTGGCAAACACTGCGGCATTGTGTGCGCTGCCAGGTGACCCAACACAGATGTCTCTAATTATTAGCTGGTCATCTACAACAGCCTGTAGAACAAAAGATGTCCAACCTTTTCTATTCACATAATCTCTATATCCATCACTCGGGGCATGAATGGGGTTATGAGTCCCATCAATTGCACCGTAGACTTGAGGTATTCCGTGTGCCTCATAATTGCGTTGCGCAATCTGTTGTGCCTCCTGCACATTTGGCAAAGCAATGTACTGCTTCATAAGTTTTTTGCATATAGCCTGGCCATACACACACCTGTGGACAGTGGTTTTGCTTACCCCAAATGTCTCAGCCACTACCCTGCACTCTGCACAGGTAGCCAGTTTATAAACCGCTATTGCTATGCGTTTATTTGATACTGGCTCTCTTGGGCATGATGCAGCCGGTGCTACAAGAGGCCCTATATCATTGCACAGCAAAAAACCCCCGGAACTATTCATCCTGAAATTGTGAACGCACAGGTCCTCTGTGAAACCGTGGTCTATAACTTCCCAGAAAAAACGCATACGTGGACGTTCCCAAGTGTAGGGGCCTTCCCTTGCCATTAACGCTTGTATAACGCGCATACGTCTCGTCCGAGAATAAACAATGGGTAGTCCGGTGGTTGCGATATACGTAAAAATGCCAATGTCTGTCGCCATGATTTTTGGAATGGACTTCTAATGGAGTTTTAGTCGCATAACAGTTAATGGAAACACCATCATTTAGAAAAAGTTTTTTATCGACATTTAGGAAATATCACAAAAGTTTTGCGCAAATCTGTAATGGAAACGCGGCTGTTGGTCCTCCCGCTTAGCCGGCCTCGCCATAGGTTCCTGCAGTTGCGGCAGCACAGCCAATCAGCACGTAGACACGCTCTGTTGTGTCTGCTGTGTAGCTGCACTGCGCTTTACATGGATCAATTATTAAGGATACAATTTTTGCTTAATTTTTCTCGAGGAAAGAGATTATTCCCCTAGTGCATGCTACACAATACTCATTCCCTTCTCTCAGAACGGAGGTCACGTCAGTAACCAAGCAGTTATTTTATGTTTTTTTAAGAGTATAGCTTGCATTAATCCATTTAATCTGTACTATGTCTATGGAAATGTGCCATCTCAAAATAGCTATATAGCCCAGCACATGACATGAGGACAAAATAAATAACGTAAAAAACTAGAAACAAATTAAGTATTCGTGATTGATTTCATTTAGTTAAATCGTGGTGGCTATGATTTACTAAAACAAGAGAAGTTGTAAGAACTTATCATCGTACTGTAGTTAAAACTCTAGTAGGCTACTGTAGGCCTATTAGACACATTTTATTATTTCAGAGTGCAGATATTCAATCCAGAACACATGCAATGAGCAGAGGAGACCATTCAGAGTGTTCTGAGCCGTATTTTGATTTTATCATATTTGTCTGGGCTTGAGGTTGAGGAAAGCTGAAAGTATACTTCTTTTTTTTTTTCGAACACACAGGCCTGCAAAGTATACTTCTTTTGACTCGTACGTGTACACGTTTGACGCATGCAAAGTTTTGTTTCTTGCCACGAGTTACAACCCATGTAAATGCTTCAAAAAATAAAATGCGCATGTGTGACCTGCACATAAAATACGCAATTACAATAACATTACAATTACACATGCACATTACAATAATCACAAAACCTTGACAATGATATTGGTATTGTAACCTGTTGCCTCCTCATTGTGAATAACTAGGATTTTTTTGGGTCATGAAAAATTAACATTAATAAAATAAATAAAGCCACAATGTGTCACATTTGTTACATAACATTTTTATTGAAAAATATTACTCTGCTGTTGAAGGACTTAGCCGACTTCTTTTTTTACATATATAATTTGAAAAAATCCTCTCACAAGGGACACTTGTCGCTGGCATGCACAAATATTTTTTTAGCAAGTACAAATATAGTTTGAACTGATCTGCTCTTGGGTTCTCTGTTTTTCCTTCCAGCCCTCACATCATTAAAGAATTTTTTATCATTTTAATCTGTCTAGACTATATACATTATTGCTGTTTGATTTTATTGCACTGAAAAGTTTCCATTTAATGTTTTTTACTACTTTAAGATTTTTTTTCACTTGGATCTGCAGAAATCAGAGAAATATTTTTCAAACCTCGCACATGTATTTGCATTATAAATTAATAAAAACAAAATTAAACTGTCCTCAGCGATTTGTTTTTGACAAAAACCCAAACTGTTGGTAAGATGCCACATTCTCTTAAAGTTCAAACTTTTTTTCATGGTCAAACTGCTCACTTTAAATGTACCCTACATAAAAATCCATTCTCTCCAAATCAAGTATATGAATTCTGCTGGGAAACTGAAGATGGCTAGACAAGATAGTGATGAGATGACCATGGTTATATTTGTTAGTACAGATACTATAGAGCTACCACATGAGCTAGATGACTTAAACCTTCCTGAAGAGGAACAGAGAAAACAAACAAGTAAGATTATGTTCTTCAATGCACTTCTGATCGTAACATTTTACCTTTCTTATATATTCTTTGTTTCATATGTGCTGTGGTAAATAGAAGAAGCTGGGCTGACATAATATCAATTATATTTTTAGGAAGTGATTCAGAGAATGAAAGAAGCCTCAGGGCCACCGTGGAGTGTTTGGGGCTGTTGTGTTTTCTTTTGCTGGTGGCTGTCACAGTACTGTGTATAAAGTTTGAAACAAGAAAATAACCTGTTCCAATCTGAGAAATAGGCAAACTACTGGCTAAATCTGAGTAAAAATTTGGGAGAGTTGTGGAGACAAATGAAGAGGTGCTCCTCCAAGCCAGGAGACAATGAACATCATGGCAGAAAGAGAGTTCTTGGCCTTGCAGAACTAATAAAATCTACGTGCTCTAGCACTGAAGATGGAGTGCTTAAAATATTAAGTCGTATGCATGACGACGAGATTTCAGGTATTGTTCGCAACCATATTTGCCTGTTACGGTTTGCAGAGTCTCTTTATAGCAAACATGGTCATGATGCATCAAAGCATGACTATATACATCAAAACCCCGCCAACTTGGACGTTTCTTACAGACTGTGCAGAAAGTCCTCCATCCAATGTCTAGAGGATGCTATAAAACCAGACAACTTTATGAAGGTCATTGAGGCAGTAAAGGAGACGGCAGGATTTTACAAACATACTTGTAGATTGCTTTGGAAATGATCCGACTGCATCTGTTCTTTAATTTGCATATCAGATATTTAGAAACCTTTTTGTTTAACATGGAAATATATTGTCTGTACATTGAAATAATTTTTTAGTTTTTTAATAACTTAGGAATCTCTAAAGTGGTATATTCTACAACGAATTCATGATCGTTTAGTTGCTGTCTTGGAGAGACAGCCACTGAACAATGATTACCTACAGTTTATTTGCATACAGGAACTAGTATTTATTAGTGCCCTGTCTGAAATAATACATATATCAGAGGATGTCATGGTAGCCCTTCCAAATCTAAGCAACCTCATACACCGTCTGAGGGATACGGAGGCATTGGAGGAGGTATCTGTAACAATGGAGCTGGAGCCAGGACATGGACATGGACGTCCAAGAATTTCAATTTCAACGACCAATCTTACACATCTAATAGAACTTGGGCTTCCCGTCAAGTCTATTGTAACTGTACTTGGTGTGTCTCGAGCAACACTGTTCAGGAGGATGGCTGAAAACAATTTATCAGTGAGAGCTTTATACAGCATATTTACAGATGAAGAGCTTGATGCTCTTGTCACGGAGGTTAAGAACTCCATGCCAGATGCAGGATATCGTATGGTTCGAGGGGCTCTACTGGCACAGGGTCTCCGCGTACAGTGGGATAGGGTGTATGCATCCATGCATCGTGTGGACAGTGTTGGTGTTCTCTCCAGGATGACCAACCTGAGATGCATTGCTCGGAGAAGATATATTGTTCCTTACCCCAAGTACATGGTGCACATACTGTAGACACCAACCATAAACTCATCAGGTATGTTTGCAAGCTATCTTTAACCCTTAAAGTCCCTGTAAAGTCAAAACTAAACATGTGTTCTGAGTTCCTCACACCACAGATAAATGTGTTATTAACCACCCAGCCAAATTTGAATCATAAAAAAATCCGGGAAGTACATAAAATAGCTTATCAAAAACCTGAAAAAATGAGCAGCATTCTCTGCTCTCAAACGCTGGGGGTGTGTCCGCTGTCGGCGCCGAAACCACGCCCACTCGCGGGAAAGCGGCAGTAGCACACAAGACAACACTCACTGATCACGACCGTCTATGATCACGACGCACCAGATGTCAGCGGGACGGGAGGATGAAGGCCTGGGCGGGGGATAGTCGGTTCTGCAGCGGATTATCAGTGAATCCCAGTTGTCTCCGGTGAAAGTTTGTAAAACGATCCGGTGTAAAGTCACTGCAGAGGTAGGTGTAGGTGATGATCCTCAGCTCTCCATCAAGGTTGCTGTTCACAAAATGAATCCACCTCTTCATCGTTTTTGTTTTGTAAGCTGTTATGTAAGTTGTTGACTAACAGTACTAACAGTAACTCGCGATCGAACTGATGCGAATGTGCTCTAGTTATGATCGTGTTAGGGGAGGAGCCAGGCTCAGTGGCTCCAGTGCGTCATCGAGCCACCGTTTTAGCCCCGCCCAGAAAATCCTGAACACAGCAACGGTGAAAAACTGTTTAACGGTCTAACTTCTGAATTCAGTACTTCATAGTTCACAGTCTTTGTAATGTGTTTCAGCAATACATTTCTAACATTTATAATGTGTTTAGAAACAAATCTCAGAATTGCCTTTACAGGGACTTTAAATGCATACCTCGGGTCTTAAGCGACCCGGGACGTCATTCACTACCCTTCTCCTCATTCATTATTAATTTTTTAAAAGTTAGACCTTCTTAGTATTCCTCAATCAATCCATTTTAAACAATATAACAAGAAAAAAATAATAAAGTTATAATGAATGCCTTATTTCCACTAGTTTTTTGTTAAAAAAATTGTATAGGGTCGCTAACGACCCGAGGTGTGTAAGTGTGCATTCACACTTGTAGCTCAGTTTGTTTGGTTTGTTTGCTCCGGACCAAAAAACAAAAACAAAACATATAGTCCTGGTTCGCTTAGCGTTCACACTGGCATTTTTAACAGCGAACCTAAAGTTACCGAACCAAAGTCATAGGGATACGGTCACAACCTGATTGGTCGGCTTTTATGACGTATATTTCGCGACGGAGCTTGCTTACCGAAAACATTCAAAACAATGCTGTGTGCTGGATTAAACGCCATCATTTTATGCGTTTACATATGGTTTTATTTTTACCAGCTGAGAACTCACGAAGAGCTCATAAAATGTTCAAAACATTCAGAACAGCAGCAGGATTTACTCTGTTGTATGCAGAAACGAAGATCTGCATGTTGATGAGGTACTTTACCTCCTCCTTGCTCCACGTTTGCCCTCTACTCATTTTGGATACACCGATCTTTCCGCATCGTCAAATCAGCTGACTTGTAGTATCACATCTTGTGACAGCACGTCCTGTTTTTGGTTCTTTTACATGTCTTTGGTCCGTGTTGCATTCATATATCAATCGAACCGCACCAGAGTTCGTTTGGAAGCAGACCGAGACCCATCTTTTTCAAAGTCTCGGTCCGCTTGTTTGGTGTGCACCAGGGTTCAGATGGCAGCGTTCACATATGTTCAAATGAACCGCACTAACCGAGCAATCGCAACAGGGTACGTTTTAATCCAACCAAACATGACAAGTCTGAACATGGATTACAAAGATTGTACGTATTTTTTTTCTGCACAATAATAAATGAATCTATAATGATGAAATAAGTGTAATTCAGCTTTATTCCTCAAGGTGGCAATGTCTGATAACCAATGATGAAGTGACGTTTCACTCAAAGTTACCTCAGACAGAAAATGAAACAATAATAATTATAATCTGCAAAACTTGAAATGGCTCAGCGATTTACTGCAGAGCAAGTACTGAACACATTCAAATATTACTGCCACGGTCACTTAAAGGGGGGGGGGGAAACACTCAGTTTCAGTCAGTCTCATGTCAATCTTGAGTACCTATAGAGTAGCATTGCATCCTGCATATCTCCGAAAAGTCTTTATTTTTATTTATAATTATAAAAGGAAGATGCGCTGTTCCGAGTCTTTCCGAAAAAAGCAATGCGGCTGGGGGCGTATCGTGTGGGCGGAGCTAAAGAATGTCGAGCGCGCGCCGCTGTTACTGTGTTAAGTGCGTCTGAAAGCTGCGTCATCCCTAAAAGCGGGAAAAAACTTTATTCAACATAAAAAATGGCTTTTAATCAGATACAGCCATACATCTATGATCCGGAATCAGACCCAGAGGCTGAAGTTGAACAGGAGCAGCAGCAAAAACGACTAGAGCAGGACATCTCTATGTGGTATAAGTTACACTAACTATATAATATGCTTAGCGGCTTGTGTTATTTACACATTTATACTTTAATTATATCGTGTGTGTGTGTGTGTGTGTGTGTGTGTGTGTGTGTGTGTGTGTGTGTGTGTGTGTGTTTACGCGTGGTTTGTGTAGACATGATTTGTAGTAAGCGGACTGGTTTTGCGCGTCAGGCTAGTGTTTACATAGAAAGACATGGAATAGTAGCGCATTTGAATGAAGAAGCGCGCTTATTTAGTTCAACATATTTCCCCACTCTTTGTGTATTGTTGTTTGGAGTGCTTTTACAATACACAAACATACACATATAGTGGCCAGCTAAACAAATGTACACACTATACATCGCATGCTCCATTGATCAATACGTGATCATGTTTGGGCTACTTGATGAGCATAGGCAAAAACAGACATTTGAAGCAGTCTTACTCACTGCCTGCGGTTCCAACGTTGGGACCTTTATCGTTGGGACCTCTCCATCCTTCAGTATTAGGCGATCTGAAAATCCGGCGTCGAACTGGGCCTTGTTTATAAAACAATCGGCACCGAAATGCAGGGAACAGACATAAATATTTGCGCAACTCAGTTGCTGATCCGGAAAAGCAAATTCCATCCACTTTTGCCTTAAAGCGGGGTTATTTGGCAATCTGTACAGGACTGTCTTGGCCTGGCAACCAAAAACACACTTTTTTGGTGACATTGTTAATTACTTGAAGTCACATCACCTGTGCAGCGCAGCCTACGAGCCAGCGCTTTGATGGGCGTAGCCTATTGCTTTCACTCTCTCTCTCTCTCTCTCTCTCTCTCTCTCTCTCTCTCTCTCTCTCTCTCTCTCTCTCTCCTCTCTCTCTCTCTCTCTCTCTCTCTCTCTCTCTCTCTCTCTCTCTCTCTCTCTCTCGCGTGCGCGCTCTTCCGGTAGAATTGTCTGTACGGCCCATACAAGGAAATTCCGCCCTGTTGACGTCAAGCGGACCCATGATCGAAAAAAACTCTTCCGAAACTCATGACTAACAGGAAGTACTAATTTTGGCAAAGAAATACTCCCATTAAACGTCCACCTTAGCTTTTGAAACTGTGTCCATGTTTAGCATGGGAATCCAAGTCTTTACAGTGCAAAAAGATCAGTATGCATGAAACAGCATTTCACCCCCCCCCCCTTTAATGATGGATCTGGTGAAGGAAGCCATCAGTGATCGAAATATTTATTTTGAAGACGTTGAAATTGAGTTTTGAGAGTATGCGTGAGATGGCGAATATGAGGCACATACTGAATGTACTGGGAAATGAGCTCTGACGAGGACAGTGATGATAGTATAAAACATCTGCTCAAACTGAACCCTTCCAAGCTCCCAAAAGGTAACAAAATATGTTTTATTTTATTCTTCTGTAATTGTTACTCTAATATCAAGAGTTTTGTATATTATCGCGACAGGTAGAGATCCGTCCATGTTAGATATAGATCCGGGTCACTAAAAACCCGAATATGTAAGCATGTTTGGCGAAACAGTCATGCATTTAAGGGTTAACAACTCAAAACTTAGTATTAATTATTAACATTGCTAAAATAACACAACTAAATAGTCATTATAAATGTTATGATTTTAATGTTCAGTTTCTAAACATCTATTTTGTTGCCATATGACTTGACCTCTATGAAATTATAGTGAAAACTTGAAACTTCTGAAAAAACCACATGCTGTTGCCGTGTATTTTTAAGTGTTTTTATTTTATTTGTATTTTTTATATATATATTTATCAGGTACAACATGGTAATCTTTGGAGGAATAGATGGTTATTCAAGAAAGGTAAGACTTATTTAAAAGTTTTGTTTATGGGTCACGCACATAGCGTTGAAACCCTATTGTAATTTTAAGCATTATTAGGAGCCATGCACCAAAGGTGTGAAGGCTGTATCTGTTTTTCTTCTTTTTCCACTCTTTGACTCTTGGCAGACCAATAACCGCATGCTTAAAAGGTTGTGAAATTTGGCACACTGATAGACTATGGAAGATTACCATTTAAACCAGTATATGGCAGCAGAAGACCACTTATTGGCTCACTCCCTAGTATTTTGTTTGTACCGAAATATCCATTTTTACAATTATTTCATGTTATGAATAATGTGAAACCTGAAAATTATATTATAAAGAACACTTCAGGTAAGCATTTTGCTATTATTTAGCTCATTGGATGGAGATCTGAGGAATATGGAGGCCAAGTCAACATGCCTCTTCCAAGAGATGAGTTTTGATACACTCCACCATCACTGGCTCGTCCAAAGTCTCCAACTTGGACAAAAGTAAATTTGTAGTCTGCACCTACCAGTGCAAGCAGAACAATAGAGAATGTCTTCTTGTAATTGAAGAACAAACTCCCAGAAATCTATTTTCCCAACAGTAAGTGAGTGTAAAAGGAGATGGAAGGTTCTAAGGGATGCATTTGCAAGGAACAGGAAGCAGCAGAGAATGGAAATATGAACAGGTTATGTCCTTTCTGCTTCCCCATATGCAGTCCAGAAGGTTAGTATTGATGTAAGTATTGGTTAAATTGATGTTGTGAAATATGTTTTTAATTATATTAATTGATTAGTTAAAACAATAAAAATTGTTACATAGTGGGAAAAAAAATACTATTAATGAAGATACATTTTACACAGTGTTTCTAAGCTATGTATATAAATGTGTTTTTATTATCATTATTATTTGTTGTAGCTCCAGACACTCTGCAGTTGGAAGATGGACCTGTGGACATGACTGTCGTAGACGATGATGTGAATTCAGAATTAGCACAACTATCAAGGACAAGTTCTCCACTGCCACCTCAGCAGAGATCTGCTACCCCAACACTCTCCACAATTTTAAGAACTGACACCTCAACACCACCACTGGCCAGTCAGAGGTCAAACACCCCCACACCCCATCCCAGAGTGCAAGCTCTAATTACTGATACTCAGCCAACAAGACAGAAGAGGAGGAGGTCAAATGATCCAACTGCAACAGAGCAACAGCTTTTGGACATTTTAACACTACCAGCCACAACACCATCACCATATATTCCCAAACCAGGAGACAAAATGTACTACTTTGCCCTTAGTTTAGTACCTAAACTCACAAGACTACTTCCCAGGAACCAGACAAGGGCACAGGTTTATATTCTGACTTACCTGTCAGAACTAGAAGCAGAAGAACAAACCATGCAACAAAGTCACACTACAACCCAAACATTCACAAGCAGTCACCAGCCCCACAGTTCAGGATTTCATCAATACCACCCAACCCCCACCTACCATCAAAGCCACACTCAGCAAATCCAGACACCTCATCTAGCCCAATCAACACCTTCAGCAAGGTCTGGCCAACAACAAGTTTCTTCTATTGAAGACCCCTCTTCACCAGTATGTCACCCTTTTTAATACATTTACTTTGTTTTCAAATATTTTATTCTGTCATAGCAGGTTTGCAGTTATACTACTTTTTTATCTAATGTTTGTTACTATTCTGTTTATAGTTTGTTGTGTTGCCTGTGTTGCATCATTGATTTATTAAATTAAAAGCCCCTTTTTTAAATTATAATGCATTTTATTATATCATTACTATATGGAAACATGTACTTATGTAAAAAAATAAATAAACAATCATATAATTTGAGTGCAAACAATTCCTCCAATGTGTCTGTTATTACCTCAGTGTAATTGCAAGTCGCTGTTTGGGTTCTATGGCTGCTCGATAATTCGTTGATTGTCTTGTGAGCTCGGGTCCAACAACAGACAGAAGCTCGTCCATTTGCTCAGCACTCATGCGAAAATATTTGAGATGATGGTCGCTATCCAGGCACAGTTCCGCGACAAGATGATGGAAAGCACCAAACTCCTGCGTATGTTGATCGGATGAACCCACATTCTTCGTCGTGTCCTTCGACGAAACTTTCTGAGCTAAAGGTAAAGTGCAATGACTTTCCTTCTGTCTACAACACGCATTAAAAAGGAGAGAATACAAAACGTTAAAATACTGGGCCGAAGTAGGCTATGGTGAACAACAATTTTAGATAACAAAACATCTATTCAGGCACTTGAGTAAAAAATGGTCTGGGCTGCATTTCCCGATAAAGTTGTCTCTTAGCGCGCTACAAAGACTCTAAAGGGTATAACTTAACTAAAGGTATACCATTTCTAGGTGTGTTCCTCGAACTATACCTTAGGAGGTTGCTTAAAGGTCCCATGGCATGAAATTTTCATTTTATGAGGTGTTTCAACATTAATATGAGTTCCCCTAGCCTGAATATTGTCCACAAGTGGCTAGAAATTTTGATCGGTGGAAACCGAGTTCTGGCTGTCTTTCTCTGCCTTTGAGAAAATGACAGGCCAGACTAGCCAAACCTGAAGTCTCCTGTTATGCAAAACAGGAACGGTTCCCTCCCTTTCCTCCGCCCAGAGAATTTGGCACGCCCATGCAAACGCTCGAGAGATCATGGCTTGTGAACCAGTGAATGCTGGCAGTTTCTCAGTGTTTGGATGTACAAATGAAAACAGAAGTCTTTTTTCAGTTCCTTCTGATCTGTGATCAGTGATTACTTATGTGTAGCTAATTATTTATTATTCGTGCACACGCTGCGGCTTCTCTCTCTCCCGACAGAACGGTGTTTTCGTGTTTTCTATCTTTTGAGTCAGTGTTTTTGTACGTCCTCGTCGCGTCTATCTGTTCTAAAATGTGCATACAGTCGTTTCTGCTCAACATCGGCAGACTCACATCTCTTTAGAGATAAACCTCACGTACGCCGAAGCTCGGGCTGCACTGACCGGTCGGCCTTCAACATCCCCGACCCCCAGTACTGCATCTGGCCCACAGCGGAGGCGCCATACGCGGCGCGAGATTAAGCAGAAGGGGGGTAAGCCTGAGCATATCCGGGCTAACCAGCCTAGCCCCACAATAAACTGGATTACATTCGATTACTGCTGTTGTGTCTTAGTTTGCGCTGTGTACTCAGTGCACGTCACTGACACTTTTCATATGATAGGAAAATGTCTAAAAATAATGCTATAATCAACACTTACTCGTAACTCGTTCATCTCCTGTAATGGTACATTGCATGTGTTACAAAGTTAGTAGAATAATGATGAAGACGGACTCGGTGTGACTGGGACTCGTGTTTATTCAGAACTCTCAGGATACAAACAAAATAAACTTGTGCTGACAGCTCTCTCAGAACTCAGTAGTTACTATAAATAACTTTGTTAGCAATCGCTCCGTCTCTGGTACATTAGTGATGTCCGGTTCGCGAACGAATCATTCTTTTGAACTGGTTCTTTTTAGTGAACCGAATCAGTTCACCAAATCGGACTGAATCGTTCTAAACGGTTCGCGTCTCCAGTCAGCGCTGATCCATAATTTACTAAAGTTACTAACTTTCTGACATGAGTGACACCCCATCCGACTAGAAATAAACTAATAACCTAAAGTATATGCTAGTAACTACAACAGTTCACTGAACTGAGAATTACTGAGAGAACTTATGAGAAGGGAACTCCGGTCCATCCATGTCTCTCTGGCAGCAGGCTTGTGCCTGCTCGTGCCTGGTAGACCTCGTTAAACCACGCCCCCTCCGCTACAAGATCTGATACTCATTCAAATGCAAAGATGTCAGCCAATCACAACAGTGGGCGTTTTAACTGAAGTCTCACAGCAGACACGCCCCTTGAAACAGGGCATTCAGCCACAGGGCAAACATCAGTATAGAAAAAATGCCTTTTATTTCTAAATTATGACATTTTATGATGTAAAAATCATACTAACAATATAAGTACACCTCAGGAAACATTATAAAATAATAGAAAAATGCCATGCCATGGGACCTTTAAGGTAAACCTTCTTAAGTGCGACGTTAGCAGGTGCTGTCCGTGGCGGCGGTGCTGAAGTGGCTTATATCGATAGCTCAAGAATCGATTATTTACTCTATGCAGGGGCTGTTTCACTGCTTTGTGCGGAAAAAAATATGTTCTTTATAAACGAAGCACTTCAGAAATAATTGAACTTGCAAACTAAAATTTATATAATTCTGACATGAGTGTGCGAACCAGCAATCTCATGCTCAACCGTATCATGCGTCAACCCGCTACACTAACTGGCAGTATGCCTTCACTGGCATTTGAAAGAGTCATTTATATTATTACAATATATTTTCCATAGTGTGTTAATTTACTCCACAACCAGGGATGATTGCCCAGCAGCTGCATCACATTATTGTGTAAATAACTAATTTCTGTTATTGGATGGCGTACTCAATAAAAACGCAACACGCAAAACATATAATCAGCTGCTACTATGGCGGAGAAAAAGGAAAGAAAGAAGAGAGCCCCCTGCTTTACTCAAACTGAAATGGCCATCCTTTTAGATGAGGTTACACAGAACAAAGATATACTTTTTTTCAAGTTTTCGGACAACAGTTTCCAATAAAACTAAAAAGGATATCTGGGAAAACATTGCAATTAAAATGGCAGCATCCAGTTCTAGCCCTCAGAGAGAGTGGGAAGTTGTACGTAAAAAGTGGCACGATTTTGCCAGTGCAGCCAAAACAAGAGGTGCTGCAGTCCGGAGAGACCGGGCAAGAACAGGTGGTGGGCCCAGCTCAGTGCCTGCACTCAGCCCCGACGAGGAAAAGGCCCTGGCAATCATTGGAGAAGCTGCCTCACAGGGTATCTCGGGGGGTATAGATCTGAGAGCAGGTGTAGATACCACTCCAGGCTCTCAGGACAGTCCATCAATGCCCCCTTGCACCGTCATGCCCTCTTCCTCCGCCAGCAGTGGGAGGGCTTCACCGGCACCAGCGTCACCATCCCGCCTGCAGTCTGCACCTTCATCGGTCTCCACTGAGGTCGCCCAGCACCAGCAATCCGGGAGTGGCTCCAGAAGGCGTTTAATCCGATGTGACTGCAGAGCTGGTGCAGCTCGAAAAGGAGAAGCTGGAAGTGTTGCGGGGGATCGAGCAGGGGTTACAAGAGGCCAATAACCTTGCCCGGGCCACCCTGAGGGATGAAAAAGGCGAAGCTTCAGATTCTAGAGAAGCAGTATGTTTTGTCTGAAGCAAAATTTCAAAGACCTTCCATTTCTGTTCCAATCATAATCCCAGGTCAAGGTAAGCGTGATTACGATGCTCAGTAGAGTTCAGTGTTGTGTATTATATTTTTTATTAAAACTATTTCATTACATTACAGATGAACAATCAACAACCCAGTGACTGCAGACGCAAGCACGCTTTCCATGCATATATTATCAATAGTGTGGATTTTATTTCTTTTTGTTTCATTAAACACTTGATTACACAAACACTTCCTGTCATCAATGTTGGGTCTGTGAGCATTTTTATTGTAATGAATTCATTGCGCAATGATCAATGGCACATAATAGTGAATGAACTCGGTTGTGCACAATTGCGAACAAAAAATGGCAGGGAGAAAGTGTGCATGTCCACAGAAATACAGGGTGAAAAAAATACATTAGCCAAAAACAGTGTGAATGATTTGCTGCCTTGTTTGTACACCAGCAGCGTGTAGGGCATCTCTTAGTTGAGGTGGGTTGTGGACTTCTTCTTCTTCCTTCTCCTCCTCCTCTTCTTCCTCCTCTTCTGGCAAGACTGCACCTCCACTGACTGCAATGTTGTGTAGCATGGCTGTAACTACTGCTACTGCACAGCATCTTTCTGGGTTCAGACGCAACCCTCCAGCTGATTTATGCAGGCACCGAAAACGCATCTTCCAGCGCCTGATTGAGCGCTCCACCAAGTTGCGGGTACGGATGTGTGCGATGTTGTAATCGTGCTCGGCTTGTGTGGTGGGGTTGGTGACTGGATTTAAAAGATAGGTTCTGAGAGGGTAGCCACTCTCTCATAAAAAAATGCTCTGGCCGAAAATTGTATCTTCACCCACCGCTGAATTGGCCCACACAAAGCTGTCGTGTGTGCTACCAGGCCACTTTGCCACCACGTCCACGAACCTCCCCTTGTGGTCCACCACCACCTGTACATTGATGGCCGCGAAGCCCTTACGGCAAATGAAGGCCTGGTCTAGTGCAGAAGGGTTGGTGATGGGTATAAGTGTCCCGTCGACAAGTCCTATTATTTGCGGGATACCAGCAATGGCATGGAAGCCTTGGTTCACCTCCATCACTTTGTGCCTGGCGGAAGGCATGCGGATATACTCTGTGGCATGACGAAGCAGGATGTTCGTTACTGAATGAACGTACCGCCACACCAAGGTGTTACTCAGCCCATATCCATCCCCAACCACCTCCAGAAAACTCCCCACGGCATAAAAACGGAGAGCCACCAGCAGCTGGATTTCAGGGCTGAGAGGGTAGCTCCGTCCAGTTTGTCTCGACAAAGTTGGACCAACAAGATCTAAAAGCTGCTCAATTTGCTGTCGTGGCAGGCAAAATTTATTTTGAATAGCGGCTTCTGACATGGTAGCCAGGGGACTAAAGTTTTCACGTATGAAATAGTGCACATACACTAAATGGCTCCGCGGACGGCGCCGTCTTTGATTTAGCACAACTATTCGTGTCTCGCTGCCATAGTTTGACCAAATTCCCCGCCACAATCATTCCCTTTAAATAGGCTCCTAAACCTTTCCTGTCTAATGGTTTGCCAGCTGATGTACCTTTGGATAATATAATTAAAAAGCTTAAAACCATTAGTGTAATGACAATTGTAATCCTTGCATTAAAAAAAATTTGCCTGATTGAACACTGGGTGTATATTACAACTTCAGAATTATATTTGTATAGACTGACATGTAAAGAAGCTTTTTGGACAGTGGTGGCCACTAGTGGAATGAACTGTCAATAGTGATAAGGTATAGCTAAGAGTGGTCCAGACCAACCTTACGAAAGTAATACTTACAGAGGGTATTCTTAACTAAGATAGTTTCGTGAAACACGTATTAACGTTAAGGTACACCTTAAGGTATAACTTAAGAACGACGTAGTGTTAAGAAGGTTTCGGGAAATCCAGCCCTGATCATATTTTAATACGGTTTTATAACAGGAACTAGGCTACAAAATACCACAATTTTCTTACAAATATTCTACAAGTTAAATATAGGCCTATATAATGAATACAATAAAAAGTTGGGAGAAATTACCCATTGTTTGAAAGGGGAACACATGCTTTAGAGCTACTGCTGTGGCATTGCACAAATGCTCTCGCGCGTCTGCAGCTGTAGTTACGCTGACATGACGCTCGCGCTTGCAGTGTGAAACGAACGTTACTTCTGATTTCGTTCTAATCTTTATTATGTTGCTCTTTCTTAGGTGGTAAATCCAAAAGTGAAAGCCCTGGGGGAAAAAAAGACCCCTTGGACAGAATCAAAATGAATGCAATAATGAGCGTGTATATTACTTGGTTAATTGGGCTAATAAAAATAAATTATAATGTGACCATAAGTATTTATCAGTTTCATCTTGCTTCTTGACACTTACACCTGCTTCTGGATAATGCCTCATCTTCAGAACCATTCAGTTTGTTATCTACCTAACAAAGTATGTCCTGTGTTAGTTTAGTGTGTTTTAGGTGATTATAATTTGGATGTCCTTAGATAAATGTTATAAACAAAAATGCATTTCTTTGTCTTTTTTACAGATGCGGTGATCCAGAAATTTCCTGGAGCCACCAGGGGCCAACTAGGGGTAGCTATTAATAAAAAGGTCACTGAGCTGCGAGCATCCAAATTGTCACGTTTAGGTGTGTGAAGGGTCCAAACTGCCATGGCCACCTGAACTCCCTGAACCGCAATGGAACCATGAACAGCCATGGACCCGTGAACTCCCTATGCCGGCATGGTCCCAGAACTCCCAGCGCCTTTGTGGTCTCCCGAGCTCCCGGCGCCTGGTACCAACCTGGAGGCTTCCAGGCCAGTCATGAGCACCCAGATCATAAGCTGTTGTTCCCCAAGGACTCCAGGGTAGGTTGGTTTTTCCACGGCGCGAGGACACGCCTAACGGGAGGGGAGGAGTAATGTCACATGTTTAGTCTGTTTCAGTTGTGTTTTTGCAAATGTCACATTCCTATCTGTTTCCCGCCATTTGTTTGTTCCCATGGTCACCATCGTTATGAGTTAATTTGTTCAGCTGTGTTTAGTTAATTATCTCATTTCTGTTTGCTATTTAAGTTCCTCTCTGTAATGTTAGAGTGTGTTTCCAGTGTGGTTCTTCCGTGTGTTCCTGAGTTTAAATTAAAGTTTATGTTCAATTCGTGATCTTCTGATTCTTCAGTTTGTTCCCACGCGACACACCAAATAGACTCAACAAACTTAAAAGATAAACAGGCTGTATCATATTTTTTTGTGTCTCTAAATTAAAACTGTTTTAATAAAGTTTGAATGTTTGAAATGTATTACTTTTTTTGCTTACGGCACTGTTTAACATTTAAGGCTTAAGGCCTGTTCACACCGGGACGATTTTCTCGCGCGTTTATCGCCGACGTTTAACGCCTCGTGACTAAACAATGGGCGCCAATGTGAGTGTTCACACCGACGCGTAAAACGCCAGGCATAAAAGCGTCATTTTTAAAAAAACGCCTCGGGTTTGTTTTTTTATTTTGACGCGACGCGTTAAAAACTGGCCAACCAATGAGATCAGCGCTTTTGTTCACGTGCCTGAAGCTGCTGAAGTGACAGTAAAACACGACTGGGTGGCGCTCAAGCACAAAATCGGTCTAGCCGAGCACACATTGATACGACGAAGAAGTAGTAAGTAGACAAAGAAGAAGATGGGCTGCTAATGCTGCTTGCCAGTTAGCAAAAAGTGTGTGAATGGTTTTGCCATAGACATAAAATATCTGTGGTTTTGGCAAGCACGTAAATACTGTCTCTCCTCTTCTTCTGTGTGACAAGCGAGTGTCAGAAGCGTAAGTGCCGCAGCACCACCTTGTGTACCGGGAGCGCATCTACTGAATGTGCACGTTCACTCGGCGCATCGCCAGTGGAAATCGCTTGGGTGTGAACACTCAAGACGCGCCGAAAAAACGTTGAAGGGTCAAGGGTCAAGCCAAACATCACTTGTCTCTTCATCAGACACATATCCTTCAAGAATGATTTTAGGTTCAATATTAAAATAAGAATTAAAGATAATCAAGTTATAACCATTTCCTACATTTGATAAATCAGTTCTCTATATTCAAGGAGTGATTTTGGATATTGTAGTGTTTTAGTTGCTCTGTGCTTTTGAATCCAGATTATTTAGGTGCTGCTCTGATGTCTGTGTCAAGACGTGCTGACAGGCAACTGTCCTTGGTGTTGTAATAACACCCCAGGGAGTGAAGAGTGCTCAGCATGTGTTAACTGTATATCTTACTAAAGTGACCCCTGGAGTCATCTATGTCACAGCTATGGGACTCTTTGGGGACTCAGAGAAATGTACCTCTTTGAAATACTTTTCTTTCTTTATAAAATAGAATAAAGTCACTTCTGAACTAAATGTACAGGGAGTGCAGAATTATTAGGCACGTTGATTTTCTGATCATATTTTTTTTCCAGGCACATTTGACCAATTCCAAACCACAGTAATCCTAATAACTACTATTGATTTAGTATTTAATAATGTATAAGTGATATATAATTGTTCATGAAGGCTGGAAATGAAAATCACCTTATATTCAGGTGTGCAGAATTATTAGGCATGTTTTCTTTTACAGATAAATTGAGCCAAAAAAGAGATTTAACTATTAAATGCCCATGAGAAGGATGCAATACTAATGCAATACTAGACATTGCAGTTAAGGCATGACCATTGGACAGTGAAATGCTCGTTGGGTCAGCAGGGTCAGACAAAAACATGTGGCGTAGAAAAGACGCCTGTTAACTGCAAAAGAATTAAGAATTAAGGTGAAGAATTAAGGGTGAAACCATCAGGAACCCTTTAGTCTCCAGCGCCACCATTTTCCAGAGCTGCAACCTACCTGGAGTCTCCAGAAGTGCAAGGTGTCAGGATCTCAGAGACTTCAGTTAGGTAAAGAATCCTAAAAAATGACCCCCACTAGATAAGAATCACAAGCTGAAGTGTTGTAAAATACATGAAGAAGATTTTTTTATAGGCTTTATGGACAGATAGGTTGAGAGTGACTCTTGAAGGACCAGCACCACATCCTCTAGTACCACTGTTTGAAGAATTCATCTTCCAGAATCTGGCAGTACGTTTTGGGAGTTCATTTTAGTCCATCCTGAAGTCCGTTTTGCAGAGATGGACTAAAAATGAACTCCCAAAACGTACTGCCAAATTCTGGAAGATGAATTCTTCAAACAGTGGTACTAGAGGATGTGGTGCTGGTCCTTCAAGAGTCACTCTCAACCTATCTGTCCATAAAGCCTATAAAAAAATCTTTTTTCATGTATTTTACAACACTTCAGCTTGTGATTCTTATCTAGTGGGGGTCATTTTTTAGGATTCTTTACCTAACTGAAGTCTCTGAGATCTTGACACCTTGCACTTCTGGAGACTCCAGATAGGTTGCAGCTCTGGAAAATGGTGGCGCTGGAGACTAAAGGGTTCCTGATGGTTTCACCCTTAATTCTTCACCTTAATTCTTAATTCTTTTGCAGTTAACAGGCGTCTTTTCTTCACCACCTGTTTTTGTCAGATCCTGCTGACCCAACGAGCATTTCACTGTCCAATGGTCACGCCTTAACTGCAATGTCTAGTATTGCATTAGTATTGCATCCTTCTCATGGGCATTTAATAATTTTTGACTTTTCAGTCTGAGTTAAATCTCTTTTTTGGCTCAATTTATCTGTAAAAGAAAACATGCCTAATAATTCTGCACACCTGAATATAAGGTGTTTTTCATTTCCAGCCTTCATGAACAATTATATATCACTTATACATTATTAAATACTAAATCAATAGTAGTTATTAGGATTACTGTGGTTTGGAATTGGTCAAATGTGCCTGGAAAAAAAATATGATCAGAAAATCAACGTGCCTAATAATTCTGCACTCCCTGTAGTATCAGCATGTTTTGGAGAAGTGCTTTGTTGATAGTTAGTTAAGATGTTCCGACCTTGATGGAAACTGCTATTCTGCGGAGCTTTGTGTGTGCGTCTCATGATTCTGTGCAGATCCAGTATTGGAGATGGTCCTTTCGGCAGACGATTCTAGACTTGGAGGCGTCTTTTCTATGACCTCCGAGGTCACTAGGGACTAATCTGGGCCTGGGCGACATCAAGTCTACGCATTTTTAGTGATATATGCTCCTATCTGTCTACGTGTGGAAAGTTGCTTACATTGCATGTTGTTAGAACCAATCAGAATCATTCCACATGGCAGTAATGACTTGTCTAGACCTTGAAAACAGTATAACTGTTCAGAAAATTGTATGTACGTTAGACGGAGGCGGGGAGACTGTTGGAGGGAGTGCGGACTACGAACTCCTCTTGAGCTGGCTTCTGCTGATGAAACTGCAAACTATTCTTCAGTAAAATTTTCTTTAATTAATCTGACTCCTGACTCCTGGTCTTCATGTTTCACTACTGGTTCTGGGTCCTAAGCTGTTACCCCAACAACGTCACGAAAAACGCTGGCAATAAGCGCGTGCGATATTCGTCCCGGTGTGTACAGGCCTTTAAGCATGGCATGTTTAGTTTAGGAGTACAATATACGTCAACATTTTGACACCAGACACGGAGCTAAGTATGCCAAATTTTGCCTCCAAGAAAAACAACAAATTGTCCAAGGCAGACTGCAATCACAGCAGGACATGTTCACAAAAGTGACAGCCCAGAGTGATGCAGCTGTGAAAGCTAGATTTATTGTGGCTGAAGAAATCGTGCGAGCTTCAAAGTGTTTTTCAGAGGGGGCATTTTTGAAGCGGTGCATGCTGAAGGTGTGTCAGCAGGTTTGCCCCGACCAGATACAGGCTTTTAAAAATGGAAGTTTGTCAAGAAACACCATCACTGATCGAGTTAAGAAAATCTAACAACACAGCTGGCCGAAGAGACCCGCAGTTATCTGGCTTTTTCATTAGCTGTTGATGAAAGCACAGATAACACGGATACATCACAACTATCCATTTTTATAAGAGGCGTGAATCGGAACTTTTCTGTCACTGAGGAGCTCTTTGATGTAGCTGCCATGCATGGGACGACAACAGGGAAGGACATTTTTGATGCAGTGGAGAAGTCTGTAAGTAAAATTAAATTACGTTGGTGGGGCTAACTACTGATGGTGCACCTGCAATGTGTGGAAAAAAACAGGCTTGGTTCGACTAATGAAGGACAAAATGCAAAGAAGTAAATGCCACACACCTCTCATAACGTATCACTGCATCAAGCTCTGTGTGGAAAGGTTCTGGAACTGGATGATATAATGACCACGGTCATGAAAACAGTGAACTTCATTCGGGCTTGAATCACTTGAAGCCAGTTCCAGGTGTTTTTGCAGGAGGTGGTCTCGAAGCACGGAGATGTGTCATACCACACAGCCTTTGGAACCTTTGGAAGTCCCAACTGGAAAAGGAAAATCTTGTTTGTCAGAGCATCTCAGCCTCGGTTCCCGGTGCTTTTTCATGCGCTTGGTTGGCTACCAAAGTAAGCCGGTTAATTAATGAGTCTGATCGGCGCTTCTCAGACTTTACATCACAGCACTCAGCCTTTGCCATCTTTGCCAATCCTTTGACCGCCAACTTCAACACTGCGCGCCATCACCTTCAGATGCGGTTTATAGAGCTTCAAGGCGATAGTGGCCCGAGAGAAAAGTTACAGGATTCTGCATTCGAGGATTTTTACCGTCTACTGGCCCCTGCTTTGATGCCACAACTCCGACTTCATTCCGCTCGTGTTCTGTCCATGTTTGGGAGCACATATCTGTATGAACAGATGTTTTCAATTATGAACCTAAACAAGACCAAGCACAGATCACGCATCACAGATGGCGATGAGAACCTCCATGCTGTTTTACGGATTGCTACAGCACAAGACCTGAAACCAGACATTGACACACTGACCATGGGAAAACGGTGTCAGACATCCGGCCAGAAAACCACTATATGGAAGTGTTTTTAAAAAAAATAACTTTAAAAGTTAGTTTTTAAAATATATTTTGTTATAATATCACAGAACAATAACATATTACATCTATGAAAATGAATACAATATTTGTCACTTAAATTATAATTAGGGATGCAGATTTTTGGGGTTCGGCCGAATACTGAATCCACTGGTTAAGATTCGGCCAAATCCGAATACCAAATCCTACTCCCATCCTCAGTCCATTATCACAGTAAAAACATGTTAATGAAGTAAACAACGTCCACAGCAGTGTAGGGATGCTATTGACCATTTAACCGTTAACCGAAAGTAAGAACTTTGACAGATTAATACTATCAGTTAAACGGTTTAAATGTTTTTAACGCTTTTTTTTTTTTTTGATGCATGGTTAAGAAAGATGTTGTATAGCGTTATTTGTAGGGCTGTAATCAACCAAAGAAAATCTTGGTCGACTGAAGACCTGAAATTTTCAACTAAAAATCGACTAAAATTACGTTAGGAAAAAAAACGTTAAATGAATAAGCTGTGCACTGTGCGCAGTACTTGGTAGCCTTGTTGTCTGCCTAAATTAATTATAAATAAACATAAAAATCTAGTAGGCTATTTGCAGAATATTAAATCGTTTTTGAGCTGATTATTTTGCACTTAAATGAGGCTCTGACACACGAGTCTGTCGGCTCTGACAGCGCTGCATCACGTGCACCTGCGCAATATCATAGCCTATGACTTCCGAGAATATAGTACTATGTGTTGTCAACTAGATATCATCACAAGAACTTTTGAGGAATATGCAACATAATTTAGACAATTGTTTTTGTCATATGTATTATAATAACTGACAGACTATCATTTCAGCCGCTCTGTGCAGCTCAAACATAGGAGCTCAGCTTCGCGGCTGAGACACGAATAGACTATTAACTTAAAGCTTTTACTCTTAAACACAAAAGGCACGTCCACTTTAATAAAAAAGGAATATTTATTAAACAAGCCAGATCAAGAGCAGAAAAAACGCTCACAATTAAATAAATAATATACAAGAAAACTAGCCTTCTTCAATCTGTCTCTCTTCTCCAGTGGGTTGGGCTAATCCAAAAGAAGTGAAAACAAGGGGGTGTTCTGAAGACAGTCTGTTACCTGTGAAACAGGGGTGCTCTGAAAACACCCCCATTAGCAATTAGTGCTTTCCACCTGATGAAAATGAATGCGGCGCGGCAAAACTGATGAAATGAACGCAGCAAAACTGATGAAATGAATGCGGCAAAACTGACAGTACAGATCCACTTAGCGCGGTGCTGTGACGCTTCCCCTCATGTGTATGTTGATGGGCGTTCCTTTAAGTTTACCGCAATGGGTGTGCGTTTGAGCCAGCGGGAATGATAAACAAAGGACCCGCGAGAGACTTCTCTTCGCCAGTGGGTTGGGCTAATCCAAAAGAAGTGAAAACAATGGGGGTGTTCTGAAGGCAGACTGTTACCTGTGAAACAGGGGTGCTCTCAAAACACCCCTATTAGCAATTAGTACTTTCCACCTGATGAAACGAACGCGGCGCGGCAAAACTGATTAAATGAACGCAGCAAAACTAATGAAATGAACGCGGCAAAAAATCGACCAATCAGAATTTTGGTCGAGCCAGAACGTATCGACTAATAATCGACTAATCGACTTGGAGATTACAGCCCTAGTTATTTGTTCATTCACGGAGCGCGGCGACATGTGCATAAATTTAAAAAAACAAAAACAATTCCGGTTCTTCAAAGCTTACGGATTCAATGTATTTTCGTTTTGTCCTCTTAATTTGGTAATTGTTTAAGTGAAAAATATTTAGGGTAGGCCTATTAATTTTATTATTTTTATTTATATTTTATCTGATCTTTACGGAAGAGGATTAGGGCCAAGATAAAAAATAAATAAAAAAAGCATCTCGAGATTAAAGTCATTATAATGCGAGATTAAACTAGTTAAATTGCGAGAAAAAAGTCGAAATACAATCTCGAGAATAAACTCATTAAATATTGTGAATAAAGTCGTTGTGTTTCGAGAAAAAACTCGTTAAATATCGAGAAAAAAAGTCGAAATACAATTTCGAGAATTAACTCATTAAATATCGAGAATAAAGTCGTTGTGTTTCGAGAAAAAACTCGTTATATTTCGAGAAAAAAAAGTCGAAATACAATCTCGAGAATAAACTCATTAAATATCGAGAATAAAGTCGTTGTGTTTCGAGAAAAAAACTCGTTACATTTCGAGAAAAAAGTCGAAATAATCGTGAGAATAAACTCATTACATTTTGAGAATGAACGCGTTCAATTTTGAGATCGATTTGAGGCCACATTCATCCTAAAAACGAGCATACTGCATGCGTTTCAGCCATCGACACGCAAGCGAGTGAGTGAATATTGACTTAATTCATGTATCTTGATAATTGGTGACTTTGTATATTCCATGTGCGTGGCAATAGGCCTACCGTATCAATAGTTCCTAAATGGTCCAAGAACGAACCCTATACAGACCTGGTTATAACTCCACATTGCTTTCTTCGTATGCCTATAGCCTAGCCTACACACAAATTATTAAGATTGTTGTAGCTTTAACGCTAGACCCATTTATTTTTTATATGTTTAAGGAAGTCACGTTTACACGACCAAGCATTTTCTAACGTAATATCAATTTGAAAGGCCCGGGGAGCAGACTGCACAATTATGTCCATCATCACTGTCACAGAATTTCTACGAGGCCGCGGTATTTCAGAGGAAATACTTTCACTTCTGGAGGAAGAAAAGGTATGTATGTAGGCCTATTCAACACGATTGGAACAGCTGATTAAAAATAACCTACATACCGGAGGAAGTATGGGTAACACTTTACAATAACAGTACATGAATAATCATGTATTAATACATGAATTAATAGTTAATTCAACCTGAACTCGTGATTAGTGAAGATAAGAACTAATCATGAACAAATGAGGAGCTATCATGAACTAAGACAGGAGTCATAAGGATTCATGCATGAATAACAGCAGCATTAATACATGTTAGTACATGTTTGATAATTAATGCATTAATTAACATGTATGGGTAAACTAAATCAAACAGGCTTTCTAAGAATGAATAACAAATATTTTGACTTTGAAATACATTTTAAAATGTATTATTGTAATAATTTAAACCATTTTTATCAGAAGCTTCATCATAAATATTACTGAAAGCCACAGGAATAGTTTTTCATTACTTTCACTGATCACTCTTATCAAACATAAGGTTTGAAAATACTAAATCTGCTAAATTTTATCTCAAAAGGTCTCAGTCTGTTTTGTGATATTCTCTTTCCCATCAAACTAAACCTACTGTGACTTACAACAGTTCCTGAGAAATCAGTTCCCAAAAAATAACCAAACAGGAAACATGCAGTAAAGTCAGGAAGTGAGGGATCATCTGCTGAGATCCGTACAGTTCTCTCTCCACCCAGACACAGGCCGTGATGATACTGTACCTCCATTCTCTTAACTGGGCTGAATACTAGTTATACTAGTTACATGTGTATTTGATAGTAAGTTTATGATAAATCATGAGCTGAATTTGGTAAGTAGTTAACAGTTGTAACAGTAATGATTCAATCAGTCATGTGGCAGGATAGACCAAAGTCTGAACACCTCACAGCCCTCGTGACTTGTCTAATCAAATCAGATTGGAGAGTTGAACTCTTTGGGCGTCGGCCTTCCCCTCTATAAAAACTGGCACCGACCGTCAGCTCTTTGCATTTCCGCCACCACAAGGAACGGACCTCTTGGCATTTCGCCTTGAAGGGGAAGACCAACCCTGGTCTTCCCAATCCTGAGAGAAGGCCTCCCCGCACGGAGAGAGAAACCGGCAGACTTCTTGAGTGACTTTCCTAAACTTCAAAGAAATTCTCCTGGGACCCACAAATCCTTAGCGAACTTCCCCGACGATTCGAACTCAGACACTTACACGAGAAGCCATAGTAATGCAAGTATTCTATTTCACAATCAAACTGCTTGGGAAAGGTTGTCTGAATTATGAATGTATATGAATTTCTTGTGGGCTCTTGCGAAAGGACTGTGAAGCTGTCTCTCTGTCTCTCTGTGTCTGTCTGTCTCTCTCTCTCTGTCTCTCTCTCTCTCTCTTGTTAATTCTTCTTCCCTTTTTATTATTCGTTAAGTTTCATGTTTCCTTGTTTGTACGATATTGTTTGTTTTCTCCTACATATATATGCATATTTCCCCGTATGAATCGTAGCTTTGTAAACTGTAGTTGTTTTATTAAAACCCAATGATTGCATTAAATTGAATCCGTATTGTTTTGCTCACAGATATCAAAGTCAATGAGACGTAAGATTTTAGCTACCCATTTAAGCTTGATTTTCTTGTATTACTCCTTCAGTGATACAAATGGTACAAACATAAGAGATATTATTTGTCCTGATCAAACAGATCAATGTTTCTTAAGGTTTGTAAGATTGATAATTGATGAAGAAATCAATTTGGATAAAGGTTACTTTTAAATGATTAAAGGTTCCGTTATACGTAAATTTTGTCTGTACAACAAGCAAATAATATTCATAGACTCATGAATATTCATACCATTTGAATTAATTATTCCCCAAAACTCATTGCTACACAGTGAATGAATCATGATGTGCCCCCTCAAGTAAAGTCATGACACAATGATGCATTAACAAGCCATGAGTTGATGTTAGTGTATGGTTAGTTAATAATGAATTAATCATGATGTGCCCCCTCAAGTAAAGTCATGACATAGTCATACATTAACAAGCCATTAGTTGATGTTAGTGTATGGTAAGTTAACCATGAGATAGTAATGCCGTGCCCCTGAAGTAAAGTCATGACACAATGATGGACTAACAATTCATTCATTACAAAATGAATAAACATATACACTAAGAATCTTTATTCCTTTACACCCTTGGTACAAAAAAAAACAAAGATAAAAAGTATTTGTAGGCTAGTTCTTTTATTTATAATATAATTAAACATATATGGACTTAAAAGAAAGCCCAAACATACCTGTAAAGACACACATAAGGCATGTTTACATGTAAAACATGTAATATAAAACATGCAATACATACTGTAGTTCCGAGAAGAAAACTAGCTGTGACTAAACGTAGCCTAATTGAACTATAAAAATCTGAAAACGGTTTATATCAAATTAAAATGATTAGTGATAGTTATTAGTCTATTTTCCACGTTTGATTAGACAAATGCAGGATACAATGAGATCCTTAAAGAAGGTAAAAAACTTTTCTTTCCAGATGGAAATTCTTGTAAGGGTGATGAATGTGACTTCACGTTTGAAGTTTGGGACTTTAGACAAAATGTTCTTCCCAGTGATGTCTCCATTGGCACGATACATGAGGCAGTGAAACTGCCAAATTTGCGCTTCTACATAGCTAGTAGGCCAAACGAGTCAGCTGACAGTACTTCAAATACTGAGTCTGAAAATGCAAATAATGATGAGACCAGCATCATCTCATCACAAAGTGATTATAGTGAAGATATAGCAGACTCTTCTACAACGGCCACTAACAACTATACAGATTCTTCAGATGAACTTGTCACAGATCTTCCAGTTGAAGTTGAACTTGTCACAGATCTTTCAGTGGTACCAGGCCTGAATATTACATTAGGTGAGGAAGTTTTAGTCATGGCAGATGATGTAGTGAATGCCCCACTTAATATTTCTGACCCTGAAATCACATTTGGCCGTTACTCAGGTGAGGAATCTGACCTGGAGAACACATTAGTTTATGTGCCTCCAGAAACCACTGAAATTGGCATTCAAACAAAACAAATAATTATACGTCATGGAAACTGCCTCCATGACATGATCAAGGAATTTTCTTACCCGGAGACTTTGACCAGGCAACTGGCATTTAGACGCTTATTGCCAGACAATTCAGAGGAAGCTGGCTGTGGGTCAGGGGTTCTCCGAGATGTATATAGTACCTTCTGGCAAGAATTCTATGACCGTTGTACACTTGGAACTACAATGAAAGTTCCTTTCATTAGACATGATTTCCAAGCTGACTCTTGGAAAGCTGTTGGCAGAATTTTCCTGAAAGGTTATAAAGACTGCCAGTACATTCCAATAAAGCTAGCCCCCCCTTTTATGGAGGAGATGCTTTTTGGTGCAGTATACAGTGACCTGATAGAGTGCTTCCTTCAGTTTGTAAGCACCCAAGAACGAGAAATTCTTCAACATGCATTGCAGGATTTCTCTTCTGTTGAACTTGATGAACTGTTGGAAGTTCTTGACAGCTATGAATGCCGCAGAACAGTCTCTGCAGAAAACTTATCCGAAATTCTGAAGGAGATTTCCCACAAAGAGCTTGTCCAAAAGCCAATGTTTGTGTTAGACTGTTGGAAGGACATCACACAATCACAAATCTCCCTTACTTTTGAGGAGCTACAAGAGATGTATGCTAAACTCTTACCAACAACTAAAAAGGTCTTAGGACTTTTGAAGTTCCCTGCTGATATGACAGCAAAGCAAAGAGAAGTAGCCCATCATCTGAAAAGGTACATCAGAGAAATGGATGATGAGAAACTAGGAAAGTTTCTGAGGTTCTGCACAGGATGTCACTTGATTGTGTCAGACCGCATCTCTGTTGAGTTTGCAGTGATGTCAGATTTCACAAGGCGCCCTATTGGTCGTACATGTGGGATGTTCCTTCAGCTATGTGAGAACTATGAGAATTTTCCTGACTTTCGTGCTGAATTTAATGCTGTTTTAGAGAGCAACATTTGGGTAATGGACATAGTTTAACATGTTCACCTCATTCAGAAAATCTGAAAAATCATTTTGATTTCTGTTCGATTTTATTTTGATTTTATTTTCAGTTACAGTTAATGGTGCACACACATTTCCCCTTGCTTGTTTGGTTTTAGTAATGTTGCCTTAGAAATCTTAGGTTGAAGAGTGCAATTATACAAGCAAATGCTTGAAAAATAAAATGTAGTTTAAATCCCAGTTTTAATTATGTTGTGAATTGTTAAGAATGTAACTGCTTGATCACATTTTAAGATACAAATAAAAAAGTTTTGTGCCAATTGAACTGATTTTGAAATATCAAAATGTTTTCGATACGCAGTGCTGTTCATTGTTCACATGTTGTACTAAATTTCTTAAAGATGAAATGTGCATAAATCAGACATAGTGTTGGTAATTCAGTATCATAAAAAACATCAAATACTCTTATGTTTAACACGGCACACAGCAAGATGCAGTTTAGCTAAATAAATGCTGTGCAATCCATAATGCACTATACAGAGATACGTTGAATACATGTATTTACCTACAAAGGGTTACAGTAAGTAAGCATTTTATATTTAACGTTTGCTGTATGCAAAGTCACACTCATTTTAACACACTTGCTCTAATTTTAATTGATATACAGCATGAACCATAAGGCAAATAAATATGAGTTATGACAGGTGCCCAGCTAACAAACTTTTCTTTGGATTAAGGACCATCAAATATTTTGCTGTATTTCTGTCCTCAACAATATGTAGAGATTAGCTGCACTGAATGGATCTGTAGGAGCATCCCATCCATTTTCCTCCATTAACAGACAGCACAGGTCAAAAACTGTTTCATCACAAGGGAACTGACCCTTGGGGGTGCACTCTTCTTGACACAAGGCCGCTTCATCCATGTCAATTAATTTGAGTCTATCTTCGGCATTGTGCAATCCTGGAAGTGAGAACATCACTATCGGACGTCCTGATGCTGCATCATTTCCAGATCGTGCTCGGATTTTGAGGGAATTCCATGTATTTACAACCTCATCAAGTTCGTCCTGTAAACAATAAATTAAAAAAAAATTTAAAAAAATAAAAATAAAAAATGTACAGAGAAATAAAGCATACTTAAGGTATATTGCACAATAGTGTGTTGTATGCGTGAGTATACATTAAGAAGATATAGTTTAGCAAGTACATTTTTTATGCGGCTAGGTCTGGAACAGTTTTTTTTTATGGTAACCCACATGGAAAAATACTGTAGTAATTTATAGTAAATACTTTAGTGTTTTTGAACCACAATAAAGTAAAGTACTTGAATTAATTTGTTGTGGCAATTACCGGTATATTGTTTTGGTAATATAACAACAATAGTAATATAAACATATTACTTTACCCAATACTGTAGCTACTAAGTTTTTACTAAGGTAGGCTATATCATACTACAGTAAACTACAGTTTACCGTAGTAAAAACTAAAGTATGCTACAGTATAAGGTTGTCAGTTAACAATACAGTATGCAAAGCATTCATTAACACATTGTTCATACTATACTACAATTGAATTTACTATTGTAAATAATATTTTTTCATGTTAGAAATGTCATAGCTTAGCTATAAAACTATAGTAGGTCTACAAAATGGCATTTTAAAACAAGAGATACCTGAATAAGGTTAAGGAAGCATAACTGAATCAGGCTTTTATCCAAAAAGTCTCCGCTAAAGTGTCCATCACTGATTAATGTCTGGAAAAGGTTCATCCAAAACTGTGCGCACTGCTTACGATGGATACCCCACCATCCCTCGATTCGTTGGTTTGCTGTGCTTCTTCCATAAAGGAAACTCCTTTCTCCGGCAAAACTGTCTCCATGGTTACTTCGTAAAAACCTCTGCATTGCTGCCACACTACCATTTTCGGTCCCCATGTCCGCGCGGAGCCTCTCGGGACACCCTCCTATGCCAGTAACTGTTTTTATGAAGTAACTGGCTATTACTTTAGGATCGCTGTTGGTTGTGTACGCCTCCATCCACAGAATGTAACGACTGTAACCATCTATACAGCCATTAATGGCAATACCGTAAGGTTTTAATTTATCATAGCCGTCCATATGCCAGAGTGCATTTGGGCCAGCGCAAGTGTACTGGCGTCTTCTCAAGCGTCTCCTTCGACGTAATTCCACACCTTGAGGATCAACAAGTTTAATAATGCGTCTTATGGTATCCTGGGAAACCACAAACCCTCGATGAATCGCGGGTAGGTGAAGCCAGCGATAACCTTGCATTTGTCCACTGGTTGTCATTTCATGTTGAACAAAAGCGAGTACATCGCGCAAATTGGACTGATTTTTTCTTCTAAAAAGACCTAGCCGCTTGCAAATTCTCTTTAAAGTTCGAATGCTAATTATAATTCTGTCATAATTAGCTAAAGTAGAAAGTATTTCTTTGTTACTGAAATAAAGTCTGAAATATAGCTTCACTAAGTCATCCAACTCTGCCATCCTCTATATGAGTATAGGCTGATATAATATTGATCGAATGCGTTATTCTCAAGATTTTATATCAACTTTTTTCTCGAAACACAACGACTTTATTCTAGATATTTAATGAGTTTATTCTCAAGATTTTATTTCGACTTTTTTTCTCGAAATATAACGAGTTTTTTTCTCGAAACACGACTTTATTCTCGATATTGAATGAGTTTATTCTCAAGATTTTATTTCGACTTTTTTCTCGAAACACAATGACTTTATTCTCGATATTTAATGAGTTTATTCTCAATATTTTATTTCGACTTTTTTTCTCGAAATATAACGAGTTTTTTTCTCGAAACACAACGACTTTATTCTCGATATTTAATGAGTTTATTCTCGAGTTTGTATTTCGACTTTTTTTCTCGCAATTTAACTAGTTTAATCTCGCATTATAATGACTTTAATCTCAAGATGCTTTTTTTATTTATTTTTTATCTTGGCCCTAATCCTCTTCCGTAGATCTTTATGAGGCTGTTTGCACGGTAAAATAAAATACATTTTGGCTGCTGTCTGTAGATTCCTTCATGCACAACTCGTATTTTTTGAATGTTTCATACGCAAATGTTTTAATAGCGGCTGTTGTTTAGGGTCCTTGCCACCACGAGACAAATCGGCATTGCAAATTGAACATGTAGCTCGACTTGAATCGCCTTCTTTTGACTTAAAGTACTGCCATGTTTTCTGTTCATGAGTTTCATTTTCACTTTCAACAGTGGCGTCATTACGTTCAACCAGCGGAGCGCGCATAGTGCAAGCCTAGGGTTCGGTTCGGTGGAAAAAAATTCTGAGGTTCGGCAGAAACCGAACCCCGTCAAAAAGCCCAATATTCGTCCGAATCCCAAATAATAATCAAATAAAGAGACAGTTATTTAACAATACGTTAAGGAGTAGTATCATTTATATAGTCCTACAGTTACACCCGGCCCTTTGAGGGCAGCCATAATGCTGAAGTGGCCCTCAGTGAAACTGAGTTTGACAGCCCTGAATCAGAGAAACGAGAATTTTGAAATACTGGCTGGTTATGTACCTGTTTAAAATTTTATTTTGAAATTTAACAAAAAGAAGTTATGGACTGTAGCTTTAAAAGGTATGAGCAGTGATTATGTATAAGTTTAAGGACTCTTTTAAGGACTCTGTTCATGCGGTATCGTCATTGTCGTGTTTGCATTTTTCTCAACAGAGGTGATCTTTAGTTTCTAAATTCTTTATTGCTGATCTCGTGCTCCGGACAGTTGAATCATTCAAAACTCAAACACAAGTTCAAAACTGCATCCCATCTAATTTTGTGTGAAAGCCTAGAGAACTTGGGGAGCTTGACAGATCGAAAACCTGTCATTTCCTAGAATAATTTTATTATATCTGATGCTTTCACAAATGCAGTTTTCGCACCGTATTTATTTTGTTACTGAAAGTAAAAAGCACAACACATATTTACATATTCACTTAACTGCCACACATGGTATTTACCAGTGCGCTGCCCCGAAGCAAAGACTGATAAAATATAAAAAAAATAACTTTGCCATATTTCTGGGCTGGTGAAAGGCCTCTCTATAATCTAAACTCTTGTGTGAACCTCAAGGTTGGCTTTTTTTCTGCAAGTCTTTCCAGTGATGCCACATGAAATGATTCTCTCCTGTACGAGTTATTACATAAACCCAAGGTGTTTCTGTCTGCAACTCATTCCAGACTGATGACATAAAACCGTTCTCTCATAAGTGAATCCTCATGTGGTGCTTAAAGGTGACTTTATATTTGAAACTCTCTCCACCGAGATCACAAATGAACGGCTTCTCTCCAATGTGAACTCTCATGTGACGATCAAGACTTCCTTTACGGTTGAAATCTTTTCCACACTGTTGGCAGCTGTAAGGCTCTCTCCAGTGTGAATTCTCATGTGCCTGTTGAGGCTTTCTTTTCTGTTGAAACTCTTTCCACACTGTTGGCAGGTGTAAGGCTTCTCTCCAGTGTGAATCCTTATGTGGTCTTGAAAGTGTCCTTTTTGATTGAAACTCTTTCCACATCGTCGGCAGGTGTAGGGCTTCTCTCCTGTGTGAATTTGTATGTGCCTGTTAAAGTTTCCTTTATGATTGAAACTCTTTCCACACTGAGGGCACGTGCAGGGTTTTTCTTCAGAATGAACACTAATGTGGATTTTAAGGTTTTCATGTTTTTCAAAACTCTTTCCACGCCGTCTGCAGGTGTGAGCCATCTCTCCAGTGTGAGTTCTTAAGTGTCTATTAAAGTTTCTTTTATCAGTGAAACTCTTTCCACACTGTTGGCAGGTGTAAGGCTTCTCTCCAGTGTGAATTCTCATGGCAACATTGAGGTTTTCTTTCCGTCTGAAACTGTTTCCACACTGTTGGCAGGTGTAAGGCTTCTCTCCAGTGTGAATTCTCATGTGGGCTTTAAAGTTTCTTTGTTTATTGAAACTCTTTCCACACTGTTGGCAGGTGAAATAAGTTTCTGTCTTTTGAGCTGTAACCCTCCTACACAATTCCAGTTATTAATTTTTTTATGTGCATGGGGAATGAATTTGTGAGAGGTTACTTGAATTTAAAATCGGGATGTATTAACAGCAACTAAACTTTTTTTTCATGCAACTCTGGCTAGAGTTTAGAGAGGCCTGGTTAACTTGAATACAGCTATACTGTTTGTTTGTTTGTTTTGTTTTGTTGTTGTATTTACTGTGAGCATAAAACTCCCATGCACATATAATTAGCCACTATAACCCTTATTTGCAAAATTGAAACTAAAATCACAATCACATTTCAATCACACACACTTAAATATCAGACCACAACAGTTGAATGTTAAACTCAAAGTGTATTTATATTGTTGTTGTTTTTTTTAGAACTAGGTGAGTTAACCTTTTAAAATGCCTTCATGTTCCAAATTAGATACAATGAACAATACCCCGGGGTTTTTTCTTTTATGTCTCAGTTTTGTGGTACCACAGCGTTGGCGCACTTGTTGGAGCTCAGTTGAAATTGTTCCAAATAATATTGTCCGTACTCACGATTCCTCGGTACCAGAAAGATTATAGTGACCGTCTATCCACTCTGATCCGTCCAATGGTGAGATACGCAATGATGAAACCCGTCCAGAAACTCCATCCGTTCATGTGCAAACGCAACACCTCCCGCCTGCAGCGCGAATCCTGAGCACATCTATTGCAGCAACATGGGTGGCAGCATCTGACGCACACTATCCAAAAGTCCACAAAATTAAATGAGCTTAACCATTCCTTGTCCAAAAATGTCATTTTCATTTTAGCTCACAATGTCCATACTCACTCAGAAACTCGGTGGCAAAGTGGATTCCTGACTATATATCAGCAATTCGCACATGGCTAGTTATTAGCAGTTCGCACATGGCTGACGTTGGTTTCACTTCAGAAGAATCTCCGTTTAACCAGCTCCAAACTAAACTCACTCTCCCGTTTTAACCAGGTTACACATTGACAAAAACCAAGAAAAATTCCCCCTCTGGCTCTCAACTTTGATGACCAGTAATATATCAATCATACAGAACTTAGAACTAACTTTAGCTCATATTATCTCTCCATTTTTTTCTCATCACTCGTTTTCCCGTTTTGCTTTTTTTGTCCCGCCCTCTCAGCAACCCGATAGGTTGCCCAACTGCTCTCAGGATGGCTCTGATTGGATAACAAACAAACTGACAGCTAGCCATCCAATACAAACAAAATGACAGAGGGTTCAAAGGTTACTCACAACAGAGGATATTTCAACACCTCCCCTTTATAACTGAGTTAACACATATTAATACAAAAGTGTATTTACACACCAGGGACAATTGAACTGACCCATACTTCAGAATATCTTGTATTTCTGTTAACCAGAACATAAAATAAACAATATATAAAATTAGCAGGGTGCTACAGAGCTTTTTGTCATGAGGAACTCTTTTCAGTCTGTGAGCAACTAAAAGATGTTTCTTCAGATATGAAATCATGATTCTCATATTGATCTTTCTCTTCCTTTGCATTATCCTCCTCCTCTTGCATTATCCTCCTCTATGAGCAGCATCAGGGCTGTCGTCTCCGCTGGTTTCAAAACATGTCTGTTATATTTTCATTTTCTGCTCTTTGCAACATCACAACGCCTCTGCAGTAACTTTTAGCATGTGTCCTAAAACAACTTCTAACGTCACCAGAATCTAGTACTAAAATCATCCATCCACTCCTGACTCTAAATCAGATTTTCTCTGCTGCTTTCAATGAACATTTATTTAGAGCAAAAGTTTCGCTTCGTTGACGAAATTTCATTTCTTTAATGGCATATGATGGATTAAATGAATCCAATCACAGTCAATGTCTGGCATCATATTCCTATTAGATTTTTCTATTTTCAAAAACACTGATGATGCATTAATAAATAATTATAAAATTGCTTTATTATATTCATGGCAGATATTCAACCTCCCACCGCTCTCCTAAATGACCGAAATGCCCATTCCTAAAATGGTTGTAATGTTCTTACATTAAATGCTGACTAAACATTTACCTCTCATGGCCACATGGTGCCATCTTTAATGATAACGTGATTATTTTAATGTTTGCTAATGATTGCGTTTGTTAGTTTAATATAAAACTATTTCAGTATGTATCAGTGCTTTTTGAACATTTTCAGCAAATTTCAACAAAAACATGAATATACTGATAACTTTATCACTTAACTTTCATACCATTTCATCTCGATCCACAATCTGTGCCCATTGATTCCTGACCTGCAGCCGTGCCACAAATGACAACGTCAATATTTCCCTCTCATTTCATTAAATACTAGCGGTTCGCTCTCCCACGTGCAGGACTCAGTGTTTAACTTCAAATGTTTACACACTTCCCTCGCTAACTTTTCTCCAGATTACACACATAATCCACATATCAATGACCATTTGAATCACCAGTGACATTGTGGAATATTAACAAAATCTTCTACAGTACAACATATTAGCTAAACAGAGAGCGCTTTTGAGGATGAGGATATAGACAACAAATGTAAAGCTGATCAGTCACATTTCATGCTTTGCTTTAGGCAAAATACATATTTTGTTAGATACTGTTATCTAGTATAATTAAGTGACATAAATTAATGGTTTTCAAATAGTGGTGGGCCGTTATCGGCGTTAATGTGCTGCGTTAACGTGAGACTCTTATCAGGCGATAAAAAAAAATATCGCTGTTAATCTATTCTCAAAGTTGGGTTGGGAGCTGGGTCCTACGCAAGCTATGATGACTTTCACCTTGATATTTTAGCGCGGATGTATACCTAGTCGAATTGCACTGTAGGGGGCGAGATTTTCTACAGTATCGATATCAGCTGCGCTCTCCTCTCCTCTCCGACCGACAGCGAGTTGACACCAAGGGGGTAATCCAGCCCCCGGAAAGCATACCTTCCATAGGGGCAGCCATTGCTAACCAAGCCATCATCTGCTGTTAGCATCTCATTGACTCCCATTCATTTTGGCCTCACTTTGACAGCGAATATCTTTACATCTGAGGCGTTTAAAGACTCCATTCGTCCATTGTTTATTTCTAAACAAACACGACAATGTATAAAATGCTCCATTACCTTGTATCTTACACTATCGCCCCGTAGAAGCCGTTTTTGTAAAAAGTATGCTAACGATTGCATCATAACCACACGACTCCGTCGCGCTGTACCGTATAGACCGAGGAGAAGCTCGTAGGCAATCTTTTACTGTGTATGAGGAAATCTGGGGGACGTGGAGGCATAAACGCCGATAGAGATGTCGCAAATTCTGCTTCATTCATCAAAAGTTGCTCCTGCTCACCCTCTCGGTCTCTGCAAGATTCAGTGATTCAGATTTTATGTTGCACAACTACTAGAAGACTTGCTACTGTCGGACAGGTTGCTCATGTCACACCTACGTCGTCAAGCTCAGTCTGCGGCTGCGCAGTTCGCTTAGCCATCAGGAAGTGAGTGCTTCTACCTGACTTCAATTTTCCCCGTCGAAGCCTATGGGGTCGCTGTATCCATTTCTTTTACTGTCTATGGTTGACACGCACCCACCTCTTTCAGTCCGGTTAACCCTCTGAACATAGCGATTGGTTGTTCATTTTTCCTCATGACAGCGTGTTAGTGTTGGTGTGACTGGTCTGAATTTCGCGCGGGGTTGCACATAACGTTAATTCTACTAATTCCCGCAGATTTCGCGCTCTCATCTGAAGCGCACACACACATACCGTAATAAAGCCGCCTCTGACATACAAAAAGTGTAAAAATTAGCTCCTTTTCCCAGCTTATTAATGGTCAAATACACTAAAAAATTTCTCAATGCTCATCTTGGTGAGTTTTAACGTAAACACAGTCTTAACCAGCTCAGAGGAACAGTGTTTGGGATCCATGTGTGCGTCAGGTCTTAAAGGGACAGAAGTTATTTATTATTCAAACTACAAAAAGACAAACGATCACTTACGAGCACACTTATTCTGAATGCCTTCGGCAGAATTCAAATGAGCCATTTTAATCTAGATTAATCTATGCCCACCACTATTTTCAAATCAGATTCAGAAGTAGATTTTGGGTTTAATGTCACACAAATAAAAGGCTATTACTGAATTATTACAAATGGAAGTCAGATCTTACAGCATTAGTATGTGATCGTCCACATGAGGCAACCCACTCAATGTCAAATAATAGTGCTTTAATTATGACACTCATATGACACTCTTCAAAAATATCAATCATTTCTGTTCAGCTTTGAGAATGAAACCAACCTGTTAGTTCCTCGGTTTCTTCATGTTTCACTCTGAATGTTTCCTCGATCTTCACGTCTTCACTCTCCTCTTTAATAAACGCCATTTTCATGTAGACGTGGATCTCGGTCGCCTCAACATGAGTTTTTTTGTGTGTTTAAAAACTCTGTCATGTTTAAGATGAGAATAATTAACAGAAACAAATCCACACTGTATCTCTGAATGTGTCTCAATCAGCTCTAGTTTAGTAGTTCAGTTAATGGACCCAAATCACCCGATGAGATGAAACACTCAAAGCTAACAACAAATTAATAAAATAATGCAAATTATAAAATTATACAGACCCTTAATACATTAGACAGTTTAGCTATTTAATGATTTGTAGAAATACAGATAGAAATAGAAACACAGCGCTACGAATCACTAAATCGTTTGTTATGAATCAATCGGTTCAATTGACTCGGAGAGTCTAAAGCTCCGGTTCTCTCGTCACTCGCCAGAGACTGAATTCATGTTTGAACTGATTCACGATAAAGAGCGAAATGAGGACGCTCCTTCTGTTACTCGTGAGTTTATTATGTTACTTTACTCACACAACGCTAATAAATGTTAGATAAAAATGCATGATTCATTCTGCTTCGCTTTAAACACCTTAAACGCTTAAAACACAAACCTTTCTTCAGCAGAATCACAACAGATGCTGAAGCGCGGCGCAGCCTTCTGACGTCACACACCAAGACCTAAATAAAAGTTCCGTTCATTGCTGTTTCTAAAACCACAAAAGTGCAGAAAAATGTACATAGAAAATATATATTAATAAAAATAAGAAAAGATGACAATTCAGAGTTGAATGTACTATTGAAATACATTTAATAACACAATGGTAAGTTATTGATACAGTTCACATTAGATGATATATATATAAGATATATATATATATATTTAATTACTCCAAATCAAGACACAGTACCCGACTTTAAGTTTTACTGTTTGTATATATGTAATATAGAAAACAGACATTATAAATAAAATGAATGAGGAAATACAATAGCTTCACAAGCAAATAACAGGGTTTCTATGGGTCCAAAAAAATTGTGTTCAAATTTAAGGCAAAAAAAAGTCAATATCAAACTTAAAAGATCATTTTAACAGACCTTTAATTTATGGCTGTAAAAACAGAGGCGCTGTGGTCTGGTGATATGCAGATATATATAGTCGGAGAGAGTAGAGAGACTGAGCAGTTCAACCCTCAAACTAAAGCTTTTTTTCTGATGGCTCATGTCTACTTTATCATGTTTATTGTCATTTATTAGTTTCTGGCTTTAAACTGGGAAAAGTGATCCAAATAATGTCAATAACTAGATTATTAAGATTTCATGAAAATAAATCTACTGATTCAAGGACAATCATATTTTTAGACATGTTATACCTATTTTCAAGCTTTTAGACTTAGATAAACTTTATTTGTCATTTTTTTAATATCAAAAAAAGTATTTATATGAATTTCAATACTGACACTAGTGTTGTTTTTTGCGGCTTGTTTTCTTTTTAGTTTTAGTCTAGTCTTTGTATCAAGCTGTCATTTTAGTTTTTTATTAGTTTTAGTCACGTTCATACTCTTTAAAGTCTAGTCAAGTTTTAGTCGACTAAAAGTCTGAGCATTTTAGTCTTATTTTAGTCAGAATTATCCATTACTATTTTCGTCTAGTTTTAGTCGACGAAAATTGTATTTTAGTCTCTTTTTAGTAATGCAATTCTATTTAACCCATTCAGTATACTATAAGTACCTAGTAGTATAAAACCAAAATCTTCTTTTAGCCAAACCCAAAATGTATTTAAATAAATACATTTTATTAAATCAATTAATACATTTACATGGTAAATTTATTTTACCAACTAAACTTGTTAGAAGTACACACACATACATTTAATAAAATAAATAAAAACATTGAGATGTCTCTTAAGGTTCGTGGTGTTTTTTCCTGTGATTTTGTGGCCACATTTCTCCCCATCTTTTTTTTTCTCTCTCACATTCTGTTTTATTTTCACTTCAATGTAATGAAAGTTTTTCCAAATGTCGTAATAAGAATAAATGCATAATGGGAAAATAATATCCTAATTATTATTTAATTATTTAAATCTGTTTAAAATTAGACCCACAATATAGTTAAAATGTTTTTCTGTCTTGTATTTTATCTCAAAATAAAGGATGTCATTTTATTCCACATGGAAATGAGCGGAAATAAGTGAATACAGCCTCTTATTCGCTTATGAGGTAAACATATTGCTGCGGTTATTTTATCATATATAATTGCTGCCGTTATAACGGCCCATTTGGAATGTTTGTGCTTTTTTTTTGTGCTTTTTTTTTGAGTGGTGATGAAATATCTTGCTCTTGTAAATACTTGCCAGCATTTTAGTTATAAGAGTCTAGAATCTAGATCTTTAAAATGCATCCAAATTACAGCGAAGCGCAACCGTACGGTGCTCTGCAGTGGCCAAAAAGGATATAAACAGTGAATTTTGAAGTGATATATTCTTGAAAACTGTGGATTCGGACAGTAATTCAATTACCACACGACCTTGGTGTTTGTCTAAAAAAACTTTTTACACGGGTGGTGGGAGAAAAACTCTGATATTCTGGATTAAGACGACAATACAATCACTGACTAGCCCCTGTAAATGATGAAAACACCTTACAACCGCGGGAGAAACAATTACCGTCCGAATAGAGCTTACGAACCCCGACTGGCCAGCCATCTGTCCCTTTCTCTGTGTCAGACTTAACTTTGTTTTTTTGTTGTTAACTCGCCGCAGCTGCATCTTCCAAATAATGCAGCGAATAATGCCGTTTGAAGAGAGTGACGTCACCTGCGTCTGCACAGTGCGACCTGATGTAGCCCCTGAATGAGATGCACAGAAATACTGCAAAATAATGATCTAAACGCGACGAAATAACGTTATAACATTTTGTCTCATCTCATTTTCGTCAATGTTTTTATTTTGTGAACCACATTTAGTCTCTTTTTTATTCAACAACAGTATTGCATTATACATTTAATTGTAGTCATCATCACATGACCAGCATTTACGTTGCGTCTCGTCTTCGTCACGTGATAAAGGTTTGTTGACGACGATACAGCTGCTGGTCATATAATTAGAATATCATCAAAAAGTTGATTTATTTCACTAATTCCATTCAAAAAGTGAAACTTGTATATTATATTCATTCATTACACACAGACTGATATATTTCAAATGTTTATTTCTTTTAATTTTGATGATTATAACTGACAACTAAGGAAAATCCCAAATTCAGTATCTCAGGAAAATTAGAATATTGTGAAAAGGTTCAATATTGAAGACACCTGGTGCTACACTCTAATCAGCTAATTAACTCAAAACACCTGCAAAGGCCTTTAAATGGTCTCTCAGTCTAGTTTTGTAGGCTATACAATCATGGGGAAGACTGCTTACTTGACAGTTCTCCAAAAGACGACCATTGACACCTTGCACAAGGAGGGCAAGACACAAAAGGTCATTGCAAAAAAGGCTGGCTGAAGGCTGGCTGTTCACAGAGCTCTGTGTCCAAGCACATTAATAGAGAGGCGAAGGGAAGGAAAAGATGTGGTAAAAAAAGTGTACAAGCAATGGGATAACCGCATCCTGGAGAGGATTGTGAAACAAAACCCATTCAAAAATGTGGGGGAGATTCACAAAGAGTGGACTGCAGCTGGAGTCAGTGCTTCAAGCTGTCGCATTCCTTGTGTCAAGCCACTCTTGAACAACAGACAGCGTCAGAAACGTCTCGTTTGGGCTAAAGACAAGAGTGGTCCAAAGTTATGTTCTCTGATGAAAGTAAGTTTTGCATTTCCTTTGGAAATCAGGGTCCCAGAGTCTGGAGGAAGAGATGAGAGGCACACAATCCACGTTGCTTGAGGTCCAGTGTAAAGTTTCCACAGTCAGTGATGGTTTGGGGTGCCATGTCATCTGCTGATGTTGGTCCACTGTGTTTTCTGAGGTCCAAGGTCAACGCAGCCATATACCAGGAAGTTTTAGAGTACTTCATGCTTCCTGCTGCTGACCAACTTTATGGAGATGCAGATTTAATTTTTCAACAGGACTTGGCACCTGCACACAGTGCCAAAGCAACCAGTACCTGGTTTAAGGACCATGGTCTCCCTGTTCTTAATTGGCCAGCAAACTCGCCTGACCTTAACCCCATAGAAAATCTATGGGGTATTGTGTAGAGGAAGATGCGAAATGCCAGACCCAACAATGCAGAAGAGCCGAAGGCCACTATCAGAGCAACCTGGGCTCTCACAACATCTGAGCAGTGCCACAGACTGATCTCCTCATGCCACACCGCATTGCTGCAGTATTTAGGCAAAAGGAGCCCCAACTAAGTATTGAGTGCTATACATGCTCATACTTTTCATGTTCATATTTTTCAATTGGCCAAGATTTCTAAAAATCCTTTCTTTGTATTGGTCTTAAACCCCTTAACATTTCTGTCAATTTTGCCTAAAACGCCTGAAAAAAGGCATACCCAAAATAATTTGCATACTGTTCTTGAACCATTTAGATTATATGCATGGTTTTGGTATCTTTTGAAAGGTGACATTCTGAGGTTTGTTCCTAAACAGTCAGAATCACTCAAAGTCCTACTGGTATTGAGTAATAGAATTTTGAACACACTGTAAAATGGAAAAAAAATATTCCGCCTACTTTTTTTGTAAACAGATACCTGCCGATGACTATATTTGGCAGGTATTAGCTGGAAAACACAATGTGATCACAGCATGAAGCCTTACCAAGCTCAATTTCCAATTTGATAACAATACCTTAGAAAATGAGTGTTTTTTGTGTTTATCTAAACTTATGTCTAGGCGCTCCCCAAAAAAGGCCACTTGGAGACTCCAAATTGCCCTTTGGAACCATAAACACATTACATGCTTTTATACTTGAATGCTTTGATGTACAGTCATAATTTTGGTCTCCAATGAAAGGTTACACTTGGAGCTATTATATTCTTTATCTAGATTCACTGTCAATGATTGCTGACACATAACTGAAACATACATTATAGTGGGTTTTTTTTCAATTCTTGAAACTAAACTGCAAATAAAGAGACAAAACAAGTGCTATGGTATTAAGTTTTTTATTTTAAAACACACTATATATATCTCACATCTATATATCTCACAATATAACTATTTACAAATTTTCCAAATATGTTTTTTTACATATTGTTGGCAACATGCCACGCATTGTAACAGTCCCGACTTGGCAAAAAGCACAAAGGCACATCACAGAAAGAGCACTTCACTGGTGTTTTGGCATGGCAGTGTCTGCACCTCAGACGACCTGCGGTGCTGTCTCCACTAATGTGAACAGGCTTGTGATCTCCTCTGTGTGGAGTGGGCGATGGAGCGGCTCCCGCTGCTGCTGCCGCTCCAAGCTCCAAAATAAGCGTCTCCCTGAAAGCTTTCTGGTGCATGGGTACCTCTCCTTTACCTTTTGTGATGTCCTTATACAGCAGGAAGGTATTCACGACGGCAATGTCCAGGAAGTGATAAAAAAATGTCTTGTACCACTTCCGGATCTTGTGGATTACCTTGTAATAGCTGATCAGGGCATCGGAGTGGTCCACTCCACCCATGCACCTGTATGGACAGAAAAAGAAAAAAAAACCTTGAGACACATACTTTATTTCATTTCAAATAGCATAAAATATTGTTGATTATATAATACATACCGGTTGTACTCTTTCACTGCTGGTGGAACAGAGATGTCCTTCAGCACCCAGCACCCATCTCCATCTCGGACTCTTGTAATAATTTCACTTTTGGGCCCACCCAGGGAAGCCAATTATGTAGTGATTTTACCTTCGTCCATCCAAGGACGTTAAGTAAGGTAGTGATTGGTACTCACGTCACCGCTGACGTTGTGATTTTTGGATCACACGTCACTTAAGGTGTGGTTATGAGTACATCAGATAACCACCTTCCCCCTCTCTTAGTTTGGGACACTAGTCAAGGTATTTTACCTTGGCTGTATGAGAAAACTCCAAACAGGAGGCTGTTCAATCACTTTAGATTGAATGTAAAGTGGGGAGAGTTGGTCAGCTGATTTATCTGAAAGATTGGTGGGATTTCTAACTTGTAGAGCCTTTTCTGTATTATTAGCACAAGTAAGACACAATTGTTATAAAATAGATTTTTATTAACAAAAGATAAACAAGAATAACTAACACAACTACTAAATGAATACAATGAATGATAAATGTCCGATGGAGGTGATTCTTCCACTGGTTGTGCTGGGTGACAATGCAGTGGGAAAGGAGCTGGAATCCGTTTCAACAGTCTTGAACACGAAGATCTGTGGGATGCTGATCTCCTGGAGCACCAAAGGGTCCTGCAATCTGGAACACGCAGATGAGGCCCTGAAGTAGGTGCAGAAGGTCCTTAATCTGGAACACGCAGACGAAAGAACCTCGAAGTGAAGGTTTGCTCTCCTGAGCTTAACCTTGTTGCAAATGTCTCTGTGTGTCTTCTGACTTTGTGGGTCAGACACTCAGGACTTGGTCAATCCGCTTTGGTCTCTCTGGCATGGAGACTCGGGACATGCTGTAGTCTCGCTGGACTAAAACTGAACATAGTGGTTGTTAATGTCTCTTTCCTCACAGTCTGGAGGCTCAGAACGTGGTCATATCTGTTGCTACCTCACAAGCTCTCTTGAAGGGAGACTGAACGGAGACTCTTGAAGGGAGACTGCTGAACTGTTACAGTTTCATCCTTTCTGGGGAGACTCAGAACAAGGTGTGTCTGTTGAAAGGGTACCTTTATCCTTTTCCGAATAGGAGGAGATTGCAATTTGGCGCTTCTCCCTTCCAGTGTTGCGATTGGCTGCTGGCATCAGAGGGGGTCCACAGTGAGACTCACCCTCCTTTCTCCTGTGGAACTCATTTGCATACTGTACACAGTTAGAAGTCTTTAAAGTGTCTTTAAAGTTTACCAATGCATTTCTCACTTTCCAAACCACCATCAGAATACCCTTGGCAATATTCTAAACAAATAGAAACCAAACATGATGGGAAAATATTTAACTGTTCATTCATTTGTTCATTAACAACTGATTCTGTGTAAGATGTTGGATTACAAATAGCTGTCACTGAGAATACTTATTTCTCTGAATAAGTATGAAATGGATGTGTGTAGTTTACATCAGTCTTAAGGTTTCCAAACATAGTTATGACTGGATTTGGATAAATCATTTTGGTCTTTCTTTCACCCACTACTGCTGAGGTCCTGTGGAATTTTTATGGCAGTCATAGACCAGGACATTAGGGATGTGGGTGAAGGCCAGAAACTGCATGTGGGCCAATGAGATGTCTTGTCCTTCCTGGGCTTGGTACAAGAGCTGGTCTTTTTGGCCTCTAAGAGGTGTCTGGATGTTGTCATAGCATCTTATCTGATGGCGTTGGACAGTTTGTTTGACTCAGTCTACCAAGATCCAATCAAAATGTAGCAAACCTTGGTCCACTGTTATGGACAGAGAGTGGCCCGGCCATAAACCGGGCCCTGGAATGTGCTGTCCACTACACTCTCCTCGAAACAGTATCCCCTCCATGGGCTGTGTGGAGTGTCGAACACATGAACACATCTCTTGTGTCTCGCCACTAAACAAAGAGGAGGGAGTCCTTTCTCAGCCATCTTATGCTCCCCCGGGCAGATTTGGAGTCCAGAATATTTATTTTTGTTTTTGGAAATCCAATTCTGTTAGTCCGAATTGTTCCACATGCCCAGATCCTCATTTGAAGGAGGTCGCAGAAAAGGGAGGGACTTGTGTAGAAGTTATCTACAAACAGCTTGTAGCCTGTGCCAAGCAACTGTGAGGCAATAAGCTCCATTACCGACTCATAACTGAGCCCCTTGCCAGTATTTCCCTGCATCTTCCCTTCATATACAAAAAAGTCCCACGTGTACCCATTGCTGGAGTCTGCCAGAACAAAAAGTTTATAACCCCAGCGAACAGGCTTATTCTTCATATATTGTTTTAGCCCGATACAAGCCTTAGAGGCAACCATCCGTTCATCAATTGAAATGTCCTAGCCAGGGTGATAATTAGTCGTGCAGGCATCCCTCATCTCCAATTATAGTGACTTTATTTTGCAGAGACGATCAAATCCTGCCTTTTCTCTGCTCATTAGCAGCATCATCCACCAAGCTACTGAGTTGAAGGGACCGGCAGATTCTAAGAAATTTCTTCCCAGTGATCAGCTTTTTAGGGAACGGCAAGCTGTAAAGGTCACCTCTTCGCCAGTAATCGGTCTGTGCAGGGAGTTTTACTACACCCATGTAAATCACTATGCCCATAAATGCAAGTAAGTTCGGTAATGTCATGTCAATCCATGGGTTGGAGGGCTTTGTATGGTGAGTGGAGCCATAGTCATTTGTGTTTTTAATAATTGTCTGCAGCAAAGAGTTTGTAAAAAAAAGTTGGAAGAGCTGTAAAACTGTATATGTGGCTGTACGTATAAGCTGAGGTCCTGGTGGATTGGTGGGTCTGAAGGTGGGCTGTGGTGGTGTCACGTCTGGAACGTCAACATCATTCCATCGCTCTTCAGTGCTGGTTGACGTCTCAGCTGGACTGATGCTGCTGCCAGTTCTCCCTCTCCATCTCCCTCTCCCTCTTCCCCGTCCTCTGCCTCTTGGTCTTCTGCTGGCAGAACCTCTCTGAGAAGTTGTGGGGTGTGCTTCCTCTTCTGATGTGCTGTCATGTCCCTCAGTTTGGAGTTTTTTGCTGACTGGCTCCCAGTCTTCATCCGTTTCAATGTTGGATGATTGTCTGTGATACAAGAAAAAAACAAAACAAAGAAAAATTCTTTACAAAACATTTACACATTTTCTGTATTATACTATTTTTTACATGCTCACACATATATATACAGAAACACAAACACTCAAAAACCAGACATAAACACCGGTGCATGAGTGTACACACACATACACGAACGCAAACAAACACACCTTTCCAGGAGCGCCCAAGCACACACACGAACGCAAACAAACACACGTTTCCAGGAGCGCACAAACACACACGAACGCAAACAAACACACCTTTCCATGGGCGCCCAAACATGCACACGAACGCAAACAAACTCACCTTTCCAGGAGCGCACAAACACACACACGAACGCAAACAAACACACGTTTCCAGGAGCGCCCAAACACCACCACGAACGCAAACAAACACACGTTTCCAGGAGCGCCCAAACACACACACGAACGCAAACAAACACACGTTTCCAGGAGCGCACACACACGAACGCAAACAAACACACCTTTCCAAGGGCGCCCAAACACACACACGAACGCAAACAAACTCACCTTTCCAGGAGCGCACAAACACACGAACGCAAACAAACATACCTTTCCAAGGGCGCCCAAACACACACACGAACGCAAACAAACTCACCTTTCCAAGGGCGCCCAAACACACACACACAAACGCAAACAAACTCACCTTTCCAGGAGCGCACAAACACACACACGAACGCAAACAAACACACGTTTCCAGGAGCGGCCAAACACACACACGAACGCAAACAAACACACGTTTCCAGGAGCGCACAAACACACGAACGCAAACAAACACACTTTTCCAAGGGCGCCCAAACACACACACAAACAAACTCACCTTTCCAAGGGCGCCCAAACACACACACAAACGCAAACAAACTCACCTTTCCAGGAGCGCACAAACACACACACGAACGCAAACAAACACACCTTTCCAAGGGCGCCCAAACACACACACGAACGCAAACAAACTCACCTTTCCAGGAGCGCCCAAACACACACACACAAACGCAAACAAACTCACCTTTCCAGGAGCGCACACACACACGAACGCAAACAAACACACCTTTCCAGGAGCGCCAAAACACACACACGAACGCAAACAAACACACCTTTCCAAGGGCGCCCAAACACACACACGAACGCAAACAAACTCACCTTTCCAGGAGCGCCCAAACACACACACACAAACGCAAACAAACTCACCTTTCCAGGAGCGCACACACACACACACGAACGCAAACAAACACACCTTTCCAGGAGCGCCAAAACACACACACGAACGCAAACAAACACACGTTTCCAGGAGCGCCCAAACACACACACGAACGCAAACAAACACACGTTTCCAGGAGCGCCCAAACACACACACGAACGCAAACAAACACACGTTTCCAGGAGCGCCCAAACACACACACGAACGCAAACAAACACACGTTTCCAGGAGCGCCCAAACACACACACGAACGCAAACACACGTTTCCAGGAGCGCACAAACACACACGAACGCAAACAAACTCACCTTTCCAGGAGCGCCCAAACACACACACGAACGCAAACAAACACTCCTTTCCAAGGGCGCCCAAACACACACACACGAACGCAAACAAACACACGTTTCCAGGAGCGCCCAAACACACACACGAACGCAAACAAACACGTTTCCAGGAGCGCCCAAACACACACACGAACGCAAACAAACACACGTTTCCAGGAGCGCCCAAACACACACACGAACGCAAACAAACACACGTTTCCAGGAGCGCCCAAACACACACACGAACGCAAACACACGTTTCCAGGAGCGCACAAACACACACGAACGCAAACAAACTCACCTTTCCAGGAGCGCCCAAACACACACACAAACGCAAACAAACACTCCTTTCCAAGGGCGCCCAAACACACACACGAACGCAAACAAACACACGTTTCCAGGAGCGCCCAAACACACACACGAACGCAAACAAACACACGTTTCCAGGAGCGCACAAACACACACAAACGCAAACAAACTCACCTTTCCAGGAGGGCACAAACACACACGAACGCAAACAAACACACCTTTCCAAGGGCGCCCAAACACACACACACGAACGCATACAAACACACGTTTCCAGGAGTGCATAAACACACACGAACGCAAACAAACTCACCTTTCCAGGAGCGCCCAAACACACACACACGAACGCATACAAACACACCTTTCCAGGAGCGCACAAACAAACACGAACGCAAACAAACTCACCTTTCCAGGAGCGCCCAAACACACACACACGAACGCAAACAAACTCACCTTTCCAGGAGCGCACAAACATACACACGGACACAAACAAACACACATTTCCAGGAGCGCCCAAACACACACACACACGAACGCAAACAAACTCACCTTTCCAGGAGCGCACAAACACACACACGAACGCAAACAAACTCACCTTTCCAAGGGTGCCCAAACACACACACGAACGCAAACAAACACACCTTTCCAAGGGCGCCCAAACACACACACGAACGCAAACAAACACACCTTTCAAAGGGCGCCCAAACACACACACGAACGCAAACAAACACACCTTTCTAACGGCGCCCAAACACACACACGAACGCAAACAAACACCTTTCAAAGGGCGCCCAAACACACACACGAACGCAAACAAACACACCTTTCTAAGGGCGCCCAAACACACACGAACGCAAACAAACACACCTTTCCAAGGGCGCCCAAACACACACACGAACGCAAACAAACACATTTGCAGGCGCGCACATACAAAACACATACACTCCATGTACACTAAATACACAGGACACCTCAAAACACATACCTCGGTAACGTTACATACAGTGTATACCACATACATATGTTATAAAATATGATAAAACACTTACTTGTCGAGAATGACATCTCCGCCATCCAAAAACATCTCCTCCGCTATCAAGTCAACGAAAGAAACCGCGCTCTCATCTTCACTAATGTCATCATTAGACTCATCACTCTCACACCGAGTGCATTGTTCCACTACTTCATCAAGTGAAAAGTGTGTTTTCATCGTTCTCTTCGCCATTGTTGACTTACCAAACTTTCTCCAAACTACAACTCGCTCTAAACTTTGCACACGTCGTCACTCTGCACCTGGACCAACGCGTCACTGTTTTGAGCACGGGCGCATGAATAGAGTGCCGAAGTAATGACGTCACTTTGTAGGCCAAAACGCGGAAGTGAGTTAGCATTTAAGCCCTACCGGTTCCCTCTCCCTAAAGTCTATGGGTGTTTTGAATGGGTTTTTGCTAAATCGCCTGAAATAAGGTCTGTGGTTAACAAAGCCTCTAAATATTTTCACGTTTTGATCTATGACATAAAACACATTAGTTAAAACCTGCTTGTGATTTTTTAAAAATTGATTGTGTCTTAAAAACGATGGTTGCTAACAAGTTGCTAAAAGGGACTACATCCTTTGCCGGGGACTTTAGACGTCATCGTGACAAACAGGCAATCTCTCACTAGCCCGCGTTTCAGCCTGAATGAAGAACTTATGTGGCGTGAATAAATCGCGCTATTCGCTAAACAAACACACGTTTCCAGGAGCGCCCAAACACACACACGAACGCAAACACACGTTTCCAGGAGCGCACAAACACACACGAACGCAAACAAACTCACCTTTCCAGGAGCGCCCAAACACACACACAAACGCAAACAAACACTCCTTTCCAAGGGCGCCCAAACACACACACGAACGCAAACAAACACACGTTTCCAGGAGCGCCCAAACACACACACGAACGCAAACAAACACACGTTTCCAGGAGCGCACAAACACACACAAACGCAAACAAACTCACCTTTCCAGGAGGGCACAAACACACACGAACGCAAACAAACACACCTTTCCAAGGGCGCCCAAACACACACACACGAACGCATACAAACACACGTTTCCAGGAGTGCATAAACACACACGAACGCAAACAAACTCACCTTTCCAGGAGCGCCCAAACACACACACACGAACGCATACAAACACACCTTTCCAGGAGCGCACAAACAAACACGAACGCAAACAAACTCACCTTTCCAGGAGCGCCCAAACACACACACACGAACGCAAACAAACTCACCTTTCCAGGAGCGCACAAACATACACACGGACACAAACAAACACACATTTCCAGGAGCGCCCAAACACACACACACACGAACGCAAACAAACTCACCTTTCCAGGAGCGCACAAACACACACACGAACGCAAACAAACTCACCTTTCCAAGGGTGCCCAAACACACACACGAACGCAAACAAACACACCTTTCCAAGGGCGCCCAAACACACACACGAACGCAAACAAACACACCTTTCAAAGGGCGCCCAAACACACACACGAACGCAAACAAACACACCTTTCTAACGGCGCCCAAACACACACACGAACGCAAACAAACACACCTTTCAAAGGGCGCCCAAACACACACACGAACGCAAACAAACACACCTTTCTAAGGGCGCCCAAACACACACGAACGCAAACAAACACACCTTTCCAAGGGCGCCCAAACACACACACGAACGCAAACAAACACACCTTTCCAAGGGCGCCCAAACACACACACGAACGCAAACAAACACACCTTTCAAAGGGCGCCCAAACACACACACGAACGCAAACAAACACACCTTTCTAACGGCGCCCAAACACACACACGAACGCAAACAAACACCTTTCAAAGGGCGCCCAAACACACACACGAACGCAAACAAACACACCTTTCTAAGGGCGCCCAAACACACACGAACGCAAACAAACACACCTTTCCAAGGGCGCCCAAACACACACACGAACGCAAACAAACACATTTGCAGGCGCGCACATACAAAACACATACACTCCATGTACACTAAATACACAGGACACCTCAAAACACATACCTCGGTAACGTTACATACAGTGTATACCACATACATATGTTATAAAATATGATAAAACACTTACTTGTCGAGAATGACATCTCCGCCATCCAAAAACATCTCCTCCGCTATCAAGTCAACGAAAGAAACCGCGCTCTCATCTTCACTAATGTCATCATTAGACTCATCACTCTCACACCGAGTGCATTGTTCCACTACTTCATCAAGTGAAAAGTGTGTTTTCATCGTTCTCTTCGCCATTGTTGACTTACCAAACTTTCTCCAAACTACAACTCGCTCTAAACTTTGCACACGTCGTCACTCTGCACCTGGACCAACGCGTCACTGTTTTGAGCACGGGCGCATGAATAGAGTGCCGAAGTAATGACGTCACTTTGTAGGCCAAAACGCGGAAGTGAGTTAGCATTTAAGCCCTACCGGTTCCCTCTCCCTAAAGTCTATGGGTGTTTTGAATGGGTTTTTGCTAAATCGCCTGAAATAAGGTCTGTGGTTAACAAAGCCTCTAAATATTTTCACGTTTTGATCTATGACATAAAACACATTAGTTAAAACCTGCTTGTGATTTTTTAAAAATTGATTGTGTCTTAAAAACGATGGTTGCTAACAAGTTGCTAAAAGGGACTACATCCTTTGCCGGGGACTTTAGACGTCATCGTGACAAACAGGCAATCTCTCACTAGCCCGCGTTTCAGCCTGAATGAAGAACTTATGTGGCGTGAATAAATCGCGCTATTCGCGCAAAGTTGGATGCTTGAACATTTGGAGTTTACTCTCTTCACATGTTCGTCTCGTTGAGAAACGACTGACATGGGCTGTGTTTACACTGTCTTTTTGTGTTAAAATCTACTGATAATGTGTGACAAAAGGTAACAAAAAGGTGACAAAAGGTAGTTTTAAGACTTTTTCAGTCGATAATGTAGTTGTTTACAGCTCAAATCTGTGGTTTATTTATAAGAAGAGTGCCTATTTAAACATTTTATCTGGTGTTTTCGGAGTTGTGAGCTCCAGTGAGTCAGCGGCGGTCAGCGCTTGTTTACCCGGCGAGAGTTGACTTTCCTCGGCCAGTCCTTCTGACGTCTGCCGCTGGCTCTGATGTCTCTGTGGCATCTCCAGCTATATTTAGTCTTGTGGAGATTTAACGGCCCATATTTGCTCTCATGGATCTATAATTTGTTCCCTGGCAAATCGTTTAGGCTGAGTGCAAAGTGAAGTTTCATTACTTGTTAATTTTTAGGCTATAGCTGTACGTTACCGTTGTAAGTTAGCCGACTAGCACTGACTTTGAATGTTTGACTGAATTGTTTGCTTTATTTCATGTGTAGCTTATTATACGTTTTGTATTATTGATCATACATAAACTTGCATTTTACAAAAAGAGACTGGGTTGTGTTTCATGTCATTTAATGTTATCACAGTGATAATCATATTGTCTGAAAAAAATGGACTGCATTTATATAGCTCTTTTTAACAGACCTACGGCCATCCAAAGCGCTTTACATTTTTGCCTCACATTCACCCATTCACACACACATTCATACACCGACAGCGGTGTCTGCCATGCAAGGCGCCATCCAGCTCGTCGGGAGCAGCTGGGGTTAGGTGTCTTGCTCATGGACACCTCGACACTTGGTCAGGTGGAACCGGGGATCGAACCAGCAACCTTCCGGTTTGTAGACAACCTACATGAACCACTGAGCCACTGCCACCCCACCAACATTAACAAAAGATAAATCTCAGAGAGGCACGCATAAACAAAATTAGTTTCTAACATTTTTGAAAAAAAAAGAATGGGCAATATTTCTCATGAAAAAGTGGATAAGTGTTCATACACAGCGCAGATCATAATGAGCGAGTTCGAGGAAGCTTGATGGTGACGTTGATCCGCGACCATGGTGTGCTGTAGTCCGTTTATAGCCTACCGTTAGCATTTTATATCTGACGGCTTTATTTGGGCTTCAAAATGTATACATTTTGGATTAACTTGTAAAGATTATCTTGGTAGACAAAACGTGTAAGGGTCATAACTCTTTGTTGAACACAGATCTAATTTTTTGCGATTTTCCAAAAGTCTATGGGGAAAATGAATGGCTTTTTGATCGAGGGAACCCATGCGCCGCTAACTTCCGGGTTGGCCTACAAAGTGACGTCATTACTTCGGCACTCTATTGGTGTCACGTTTTGCGCACATGTCTATCTGCTGTCATGCCGACAGGTTGAATCGGCCTGGTAAAGCTGCATATTAATATTTTCAGAATTTCATTGGCTATTAGACAAGACTGTAATTTTCAAATTCTGATGTAATTGGATCAAACTACTGCCAATCAAAGTGAGGGTGGTACCATGCTACATCTGGGGCGCTCGTTGGCCACTGAAGCCTGTTGACACCGCTTAGATACACCGATTGGTTCATATGAGGTGTCAATCTAAAGGGGAGAAGTTAGCGGTCATTTTGATATCCAACAATCGCGAATGTTTACATGTTTACATAGAACTATAGACAGAATAATTAAATGTTTTGATTGCTCCATCGGCTAATTTGAAGTGATGCTACTATGATCCATGGATGTTTATTGACATATACATGTGTTATGGACTAAATATCTCACTGAATGGGATTGACTGGACCCTGCACAGTGTAACCAGACCATTTTTGGTGGAATGTTATGGATTAGTGGACTTGCAGGAGGCTGATAGGTGAGTTTTTTTCAGTTTTTCTTCAGTATCTTCGCTTTTTGGTGGTCTGACACATCCAATGATTATACCTGCTGTGTTGATTGTATCTTAAAATGGTTTACATCGTTCGAATCACAAGACTCTCAGCTTTCCGGTGATATGAGGCATGTTCAGCTTTTTTTTTTTTTTTGAGTTTTTGTATTTCGTGTCTAAACCATGTCTTACCCTCTTCAACCACTAGCGTGCCGTTGACGGCACGATAGAATGTTAATGGTAAGTAATATTTAAATTTTGGGAGAAAATTTGGGATTTTCTGTAGTTGTCAGTTATAATCATCAAAATTAAACAAAATAAACATTTGAATATCAGTCTGTGTGTAATGAATGAATAAAATATACAAGTTTCACTTTTTGAATGGAATTAGTGAAATAAATCAACTTTTTGATGATATTCTAATTATATGACCAGCACCTGTATTTAGTCATACTTTTCGTTGACGAAAGCAACACTAACTGACACATATGACCTTTATTTTATGATGTTTATTTTTATCCCATATGACACTATTTGCATTTCAAATGAATTAATATCTAGTGTAAATGGTTTCTTCACCCAAACAGTTTTACCTTTTAGACAAAGTCTCTCAGTCTTTAGTAGTTTTCTAGTATTTTCAGCACATCATTGGACAACATGTATTTAAATATGTATTTCCCCAATACATGCAAATGTCATCTCTTTTATTATTTGTATATATTTTATAACACTTTAATACATAAGCTCATCCATGAACATGATTTCTGCCGAAGTTCGTCAGATTCCTTTCCATCGGCTGTGGAGGTGAAGACGACACTCCCATGATTCCTGTTACACCTGTCAGCTGCGGATGCCCAGCAGATGCAGTCTCGTCCCTTACTGTCACCATAGACTTTCAAAAGCCATTTCTCAATATGCGTCTTGTCTGCACTTGTGTTCTTGTTTTTTTGATTGAATGATGGGCTCATTGTTATTCTTAAAGGGGTGATGAATTGAGATATCAACTTTCCTTTGAGCCTTTGATATATAAAAGTTAATCGTGATATAAGAATATCCTGTAAGTTTCAGAGCTGAAAACTTCCTTGTTAGTCAAAGAAAAGCTTTTATTGACACCAGGCCCAGAAAATGAGAGATCTCAGAATATGTCGACCACTGACGTCATAGAATGCAGAAGCACCGCCTCAAGCCCGCCCACCGACTCGTGGAGCTAAACGGGTCACGCTACCGAGCAATAAACATGCCGGTTCCAGCTCACGTGCGTAAGACATTGCGCGTTTGTTCAATTCATTTCACTGCAGAATTGATTGTAAACAAGATACAGGTCGAGACTGGATTTGCAGACATATTGAGATTAAAACACAATGCTGTGCCTTCTATATTGGATCCGACAGGAGCGGTGCAACAAACTTATGTGAGTTAAACGAACTTGTTACAGATCGTTTGATATCTATTGATTACATACCTTAGCACACTGTCACAGGCTGGAGAAGCTGTTATTGGTTCATTCGTGATCAGACTCGGACTTGTAACGCCAGATCGCAAAGCCTAAAGTCCCGGGGCTATGTGCTTTTCAGACGGGCTATCACCGGCCTGCCGATGGGCTATAGTGAAATAACATTCCTTTCTTGCACGCGCGTGTGTGTGTGTTTACGGTTCGCAGTTATATTCACTGATGACCGGGCCGGCCAAGTAATACAGAAATAACATTCCAATCAATCGCGGGTGGATGAGAGATGAATCATTGTGTTTCTTTGATAAAGATATTTTGCAAGTCCTGTGAGCATTTCTCCACACGCTTTCAAAACAATTCCCACATGTACTGAGGGGAGCTGAAGCTCATTAAAATATGCAAATCTTATCCAATCCTAGCCGTGGGCGTTTACCTCCAAGTCTTCAGTGCGGCACGCCCATCAAAACCGAGCGTTTTTCAGAGAGCCTCAAAACCAAGACAGAATATAGCCTTTTACTTATTCATCCTATTACTTATTCATTATGATGTTTTTGAATGTAAAAATCACGCAAACGTCATAAGTTGACCTCAGACAACAGTACAAAAAAAATTAAAAAGCCAGTTCATGACCCCTTTAAAGAAAAACATAAAACAGTACAATGCCACACTCACTTAAATAGGCGCTTTTACATTTCGTGTTAAAACCAAATCTACTGCGATCATTCAGCTCCTCAGTGCCATGGTTGGCAAGTGATGTTACCTGTGTAGGGACTATTGCAGCAAGCCTATTGTGTTGTATAATGAAAGAGTGCGCTGACAGTGTAGAAATGGCATAATGTAGACAGCTTCATTGATTCTATTGCATTGCTTATTCTATTGCACAGTGCGCAGCTTGCTTTCAGTTGCGTGTCAAATCAACACGTAACTAACACATAAACATGGAGAGAGCGGCCCACATTCAGAAATGTGTGAGAATGCACTTCCTGCTTACAAAGCTCAAGGTGCACTAATCAATGCACATTGTAACCCACAAATTCCTGACCATATAACACCCTGAAATGTTCAACAAAAGACACTAGACATGTATGAGCAAAGTCATTGTCACAGGGTGTTTTGGTGTGGGTTCATGTTCATTGTTCTTGGTTATGTTTTTAGTTTATCATGTTCATGTTATGTTTGAGTGTCATGTTCACTGTCTTGTTTCCTGGTCTTGTCATGTGACTCCCCTGCCCTCATGTGGTGTTGTGTCATGTCATTGGTTCATTGTTTAATCAGTGTTCACAGGTGTCACTTGTCTTGTCATTAGTCTGTGTGTATTTAGCCCTCATGTTTGCCATGTGTCTTCGTCTGTTATTGATGGTGTAACCGCTGATGGTGAGTGTCTGTTGTCAAGTCAAGTCAAGTCAAGTCAAGTCAAGTCAAGTCAAGTCAAGTCAAGTCAAGTCAAGTCAAGTCAAGTCAAGTCAAGTCAAGTGTTTGTTTTGCCAAGTCTTTGTTTTATGTTTTGAGTTATGTTATAGACCTTATGTTATAGTTATATTAAGATTTATGTTGAATAAACTGCACTTGGGTCTAAATACTTGCCTCGTCAGTGGATAAGCGTTACAGTCATTCAACAGAAAGCAATATTTCTGACTGAGAAGAATAGAAACAGCAATAGAAAAAAGCATAAAATGACTGTACACTGGTGAGGCCAGGACATTACAAAGGACCACAGGACCAGTGTATAACAGGAACTGCCTGAGTTCTGTAGCTTTCCACCTCAGTCTATCTTTTAGTGGTCTTGGTTTACGTGCAAAATCAGAAGGTATGTAAACTCTCAACCCTACAAGAGAATCTGAAATGACTGGACTCAGCCGGGAAGACAAACGAACACGGAGTGTCTCTGAACTCAGCCAAAGATCTAAAAGTCTCTGCATCACCCCAAGACAAACGAGATGCATGCAGTCATGAGGGAAACCACCAACCATGTCAATGCTGGTTTCTATTAGAGGAGACTTTGCAACATGATGGTCTTCATCTGCCGGAAAGAGAGGTCTGTCCTAAGTGGGGCATTCCTTTCAGGAAAGGTCATTCGGTGTTTGATATACAGGCCAGTTTGAGTACATTTACCACAGGAAGAGTGGCCTGTGTGACTCTTAATGGCTTTGATAAAAGCCCTAGCAGGCGCATCACATACAACGGAGTAAACTTTTGAAAATAACCATTTGCCTTTAATGGCAAACCTACAGCTCAGTGTTTTCAATTCACTCACAAGATCTTTGAAATATTCGTCCAAAGATTTTGGTTTAGAGCTACCACAGAACAGTCCGATTACAAAGGGCCTTTTTACTTTACAGTCTTGAAGAATACCAAGTATTGGCCAAAACTGTACAGAGTTGCTATTTAACAGTGGAATGCCATCAAAATGTTACTGCAGTCCAAAAACGTGTTGATCAGGAACTTGGGACCATATGTTTTCAAATGCTTTCTTTAGTGAATTCAGTATGCCGAAGTAATGGAAATCTCCACCAGCTATCATTTGAGTCTTGTAAGAAGTTTTAGTTTTCTTTAGGAAGGAAAGCGAGATGCGCCCTAAGTATGGACAAAAGGGCAGACAAAGGAATCGGAGAGATTCCAAAATTAACAGCCCAGCCTGACAGTGAAGCAACCAAATCCTCACTAACTAAACTCCCATTATCAGATTGGTCATCATCAGAAATCACTTCTGACTCAGGCACAGCACATGGCTCCTGAAGGGGCAGGTCAGAAACCTGTGCCTCTTCTTTTATACACCTATCCTTCTCAATGATTCTTTTTATTATTTCCATAACCTGAATAATCAAGGATAATCAAATTAAATATCTCTTTCTCTGCTTTCATATATTTAGTCTAAAGATGATTGTAATTCTGTGTTAGTTTATACTTTTATATATTTAGTTTAAGGATGATTTGGATTTTGTGTTTGCTGTAGTTTTAATCCACTCTCCTCAGACCCCCTTGACTCCCCTCAGGCCTATTTTATAGCCCCTATTCTTCTGTTACATTCCTTTAAAGAATAAAAGAATATCATGTATGTTTCTCTCTCTCGAAGGAGAACGATTGCTGTATCTCTGTTTTGGTATTGTGTGTTCTCTTGATAAAAGTCAGGATCCACTGACAAGAGTGCGATACCCTAGTGCTCGTATGTGTGTATGTTTCACATGTTCTGTGCAGGTTTGTTGAAGTTTGTTGGTGTGCGTGCTTATTGCATATTAGGCTACATGTGGCTGGCAGCGCAACTTCAGCGCTCCTGGCAGGACCATCGAGCAGAGGAGGACAGCCTTGAAGCCATCCACAGTTGATGCTATCCTTTTTCTGCATAACCTGGATTAGCCTAAACTTTGATGGATGGATTATGTAAATAGATCCCATGTTGCAGTTTAGTAGCCATACAGTTTTCGAGAAAAATGGTAAGAGTGGTTTTCTTTTCAATAAGCTGCATTTGTGTTACGTTAATGTTTTGTTCTGTTAGCTTGGGCCATTTTTGGTAGACCTTTGTTCATTTAATTTAAATTGGCTATTTGATTTGGCCCTGTGTTAACGTGTGTATTTGTTTCCCCGTGTGCGTGCTGATGCACTCATCTGTAATCATTTCAGAATGCCTTCCTACAGTTGCTTAATAAAAGCGGGCTTTCCACACGAACAAACGTACATGTGTCATTAGTATGATAAAAAAATAGATTCGGGTTCGGGTCGGGCTCGGACATAAATATCTTAACCCTTAATCGTCCCTTGGGGTCCAGCTGACCCCACTGGACTTTTCCTCCATTTTTTAAAAGTGTTCCCTTCATCTCAGGGCCATGAGACTCGGTGAATTTTCCTAAATAATCTATCTAAACATGCACAAGAAATCTGGGCTTGATTTGGTTGTTCTAAAGGTGTGTAAAAAAGAATTTACCGTTTAAGTCCCTCGGGGTCAGATTGACCCCACATTGAAAATGAATGGGAAAGTGTAAAAAATAAAAAAAAATCAATTTTTTTGTCAAATTTTTTTTACTAAATCCAGTATAAATCTGAAAATTTCCACATTTATATCAAGGTCTGGTCCTAGAGCATAAACACAAAGTAGAACGAACTTTCTATCTCATACACACACACGTACACACACACACAAACACACACGTGTGTGACTGCAACAGAGAGTATTTTTATTGAAATTGGCAAATAAAATCAACAAAACTGGCATAAATCTGAAAGATTTTCATACATAAATGAAGTACTAATACTAGAGCACAAATGCAATATGGAACAAGCATGTTCACTCACACGCACACACACACACACACACACACACACAAACACAAACACAGCTGTCTGGAGCATTTTTTTGGATTTTGGCAATGAATGGGAAAATGTAAAAAATGCTTTTTTTTTTTCACTTTGTTTGTAAAAAAAAATCAACTAAATCCAGTATAAATCTGAAAATGTCTACATTTATATCAAGATCTGGTCCTAAAGCATAAACACAAAGTGGAACGAACTTTCTGTCTCATACACACACGCGCACACACACACACACACACACACAAAAACACACACGTGTGTGACTGCAACAGAGAGCATTTTTATAGAAACTGGCAAATAAAATCAACAAAACTGGCATAAATCTGAAAAAATTCCATACATAAATGAAGGACAAATACTAGAGCACAAATGCAACATGGAACAATCATGAGAAAGAGAGGGAAAAGGGCAAATAAAAGAAAGATGAAAGGCAGCTTAACTTTTGCATAACTTCCCTATGGACCTCTATAGGATAATGTGGTAATTGCACTCTCTTTCTCTTTAACTATAATTCCTAAAGTTTTTCCACAAACCTACAGATGGCGGTATTCTATCCCTAACACATAGAGCAATGTCCAAAAACTATTTATATCTATTTAAGATCATCATTCAAGTGATTTTTTCATAAAAAAATAATTTTTAATGAGCCAATTTATGACATTGTTAGGTATTTGTGCAGCAAATAGGTAAAAAACTACCAAATACCCACAAAAACACAGCATAAATGTATAGTTGAGAAGTAAATAAAAAAAATGATATATAGTTTTCCATGTAAAAAAAATTATATTTCCTTATGCAATCGCTCTGTAAAAGTTTGGGGTCTATCTGACCCCAAGGGACTCAAACGTAAACCCTACTTGAGGGACGATTAAGGGTTAATGCCTGTCGGGCTCTGGTCGGGTTTTGTTACTACTCTGTCGGACGCGGGCCGGGCTCAGACAGAAAAATGCGGCCCGATCCGCACTTTATTTACGACGTCCGAGGCCAATCTTACCCATCTGGTAGGGGTTTTTGCGACAAGCATCCTGACTAAACGACGCCATTCCTGCATATCTATACATATGTGACTAATGCTTAGGCTTTTATGTCTCTGTAGCCAATCAAGGCTTAGGCCATCTGTTATTGTTGATGTAATCAATGTCCTTGTAACCTGTATAACTGGTGGGCAAAATTCTCTGTAAGGCGGAGTCTGGCTGCGACCTCCTCGAGAGAATTTGAAGCTGGCTTCTGCTGATGAAACTGCAAACTATTCTTCAGTAAATGTTTCTATAATTAATTACACTCCTGACTCTTGGTCTTCATTTTTCACTACTGATCCTGGGTCCTAAGCTGTTACCCCAACACTCCTCAGAATCTGACACATGCACAGTAGGTAAATGATCTGGGTGCAATTCCTCACTATCTTGAATGCAACCAAGGGAGTCAAACAAGTAATTTACTCTTTTTACAGCCCTCCTTCTTAGATTACTTTGTTTAAATTCAATTCCAAAATCCATGATGATAATTTGAAGGGGAAAGTCTCACCGAATAAATCGGTAAGAAAAATAAAAACAAAATCTGTTGAAAAAAAGAGAGCACAGTGTGATATTAGACATAAATGTTCAGATATTAAATATTAGTGCAAAATTTTAGCTAAAATAGTATAAATTATTAGCATACAAAACATACAGTGACTAGGAAGGGACCTCATCAATCCATTCCACAACATCAATCCCCATGTTCCCTCGAAATAAGGGACATTTTCTTTCTCTGGGCACATAACAGGCGCTCAGGAACTGTGGGAGTGACAGGCCTATCAGATAAAACAGAGTTAACCATAGAAGCCCCCGCTAGGGGTACCTCTACCTCAGTCCGTTCGTGCATGAGTCTGTCATTGTCCGCCCTCAGTTGGATCATCAGATCTCGCAGTTCCTGTAATTCATCATCCATCTTGGTGGAAAACAGCGTCTCTTTCCTAACGACCACCGGTGGAAGGGTTGACGTGTGTCGTCCAAGGAGGCCCCGTCCAAGGACTAGCTGGCCAACTGCTGTCTTTCTCTCCCCTGAAGAAAAAAAATATAAAAACACAAAAAAAAGAAAAAAAAACCTAGAGAAAGACGTCTCTTTGTCACACAACCCTGCCGACTACGCCAGTTTGTAGCGTGAGGGCACTATAAACATTTATAAGCCGGACTACATCACCCTGAATCCTTCCTCAGGGAATGTTAGACAAAGTTATAAGCACAGATTCGTTGTGGACCACCTCAACAAAAGGAACAGAGACGTGTTTCTCAGAAATAATAAAACTAAATTTATTAACAATTTGCACAATAGACACACCCAAGCATGAGCCATGGACTAGTTCTTTGTTGGTTTAAAAACACAGTAAACTGCACCTTTTAAAAGAGAGAATACCAACTACAAAAAAATAAATAAACTCAAAACTAGCGGACACTTGAGGAGGACTGACCGGCCACCAGCGTGCCCACTCTATGGCCCCTATAAAGAAAATCACCGCAAATGTGCCTGTGAAAAGTATTCAAGAAAAACACAGGCACGCAAGCATGCACGCACGCACACACACACACACACGCACACACACACACACACACACACACACAAAGTGAACATGCAGTGCAACCGGGGAGTATCCACCAAAGGGCCCACACCAACGATCCAACCAGCACAAAAAAGAGAAGCGAAGTTAGTTCGTTCTCACAGAATAAAAGTGCTCAGAACCTGACCATTAATGGTTTAAGCAGCCCATTTGTAGGCTCATAACAGCAGCAACACTAAGCATCACAATATTAAATATCATAAACCAACCAAATGCAACAAAACAAAAGAAAAGAAAGGATTACATATGCCACAAAGAAAATATGGGGAGGAAAGATAGCAGTGGCAAATAAATGGCAATTCCTAAAGAAAACAAATTAAACAATGTTACTCATAATTCATACATATTGCCAGCCCCCAACGAAATCACTCAAACACATAAAAATAAACCCTACCGATGCGCTAATGGGTGGAACGGCAACACAACGCCAGTTTCAATGGTCTTTAACCATGCATTCACCAGCCCCACGACCAACAGGGAAATTTAATCAGCCTAAAACAAAGCCTACACTGTTAAAAGCAGGTCACAAACCACAAATTAACAGAAAAATCAGTCCGACCTACCTTGTATCTAATACCAAACACCCGCACACAAGCGTGGGGGAAACAGCCTACACAAAAAGAAAAGGAGACCCTTAAAGAAATAATCTACATAGTGCTTCCAAATTAGATGATGCAGAGTAAAAGCAACAATGATCATTACCTTATTTGAGCCAGAAACGGAGAATCAAGCTGATAACCTCCCCAAACCACCGCTCCTACCGGTCTTATAAAGCAGGCGGAAATGTCCTAACGTGCACACTTCCGCCAACGGAGGAACGCTCTTAAAGAGGGGCCACATCACTTCCTTATGAAGGGACCTCACTACATACATACATACATTATATATATATATATATATATATATAATTTAGTAATCTCCAGCATGTTCATTTCATAAATTTGAGGTTAAACCGTTGTTCTGAAGATTAACAAATGTCTTACGGGTTTGAAACAACAGGAGGTCGAGTAAATGACAGAATATTCATTTTTGGGTGAACCGTCGCTTTAAGCTCATAGACACGAACAAAAAGATCTCATAGCCACAACACACTCCTAAAAGTTACTATGTTATGGCCACAACAAAACTAAGAGAACAAAACATGTCCCTTCCTGTACCTAACATTTTGGGTGCGTCTCCATTTAAAACGAACTGTACTATGATGCCAGTTGATGAATCTAATGCAGAATAGTCAGGAAATTATTGATATAGTATAATTAAATGGGCGTGGGCCTCTTTTTATGTTATATAAATTAGAATTATGCCAGTTCTTTTCATTAGGCTGGCACCAATCTCATTAACATATTATCTTTCCTAATTCATTACATCATGTGCTTTCAGTTGCTCATGTCTGCTAACAATTAAATGGACTGTTAACAATTAAATGGTTCCAATTAGGAACAGATGAAAAGGTCTATAAATTAAGTGTCATTGATGGTGTCTTTGGTGTTAGGCCATATACTGCCACAGCAAATGGATGCAATTAAAGTCAAAGAAAAAAAAAAAAAAACTTTTTGCAGGATAACAAATATCCTGATAGCTGCTCAAGAAAGGAGCGCTATTATATAAAGAGAAGATGTGAACAGTTCACAGTGAAAGATAATGGTGTGTTAAATTGGTTTCACTATAAAAAAGTAATACAACTGTGACCTGTATTTTACTAATATAACATGATTACATTAGATGAAGAGCTGCATTACATCTGCAGGAGAAAAAAGGACAAGAGTCAGCATTTGGCTAAGGTTGGGCGCACAATATCTTTATGGAATTCCACGCAGGTCCTCTTGGTGGACATTGGAGAAAACTCACAATCCCATAATTCTTAGATTTTACTGGCCTGGCATGGAACAGGCATCCGCAAGTGGGTACGTTAACTGTTAAAAATACTATATTAGTTTTTTACTACACTAACTCAATTAAAATTTTCATGGCTCGCCTCTCTCTTTTTCAGATAGCTCAGTGTCAGGCTAAGAAAAAAAAACAATAAAGGAGAAGGCGGTTTACAATCCTATTGTTGTATGTATAAAATTACAAATATTGCAAACTTTTAATATGTAATAGCTTAGTCCTGAATGTTTAAAACATTGATTCTCATTTCAGCTCACAGAACCACTGGAATTAATTAGGATGGATCTGATAGGCAAGTTAACTCCAACCGAAAATGGCCACCAATATATGTGTCATGGTGGACTATTTTACAAAATGGTCTGAAGCCTATCCTCTTAAAACAAAAAGAGCAGGAGAGGTCATGGGGTGCATCCTAGATTATTATTATTATTATTATTATTATTATTATTTTTTATTTTTTTCAAATTTGGTGCATCGAAGTGCGCCCCCATAGGTCAATTTTAGCCTGTGTGAGACACTAGGCATTACCAGGAGTCTGTTCTCCTTATCATCCCCAGACAAATGGCCTTGTTGAAAGAATGAATGGCACAATTAAAAGGTAATTAACATACAGGCACATATTTAGAAGTTTTTTAACGTTTCATGATTTTCTTTATTTATGATTTTCATGATTTATTTTAATTGTTATGTCCAGAAGCCTGACAAAAATAATTGGAGAAAACCTTTGCAACTGCATCTAAATGCAACAATGTTTGCAATAAGAACAACAACAACAAAAGCTAACCACAAAGTTTTCCCCATATTATTTAATGTTTGGGAGAGAGGCACGGTATCCATGTCAGGTACCAAAGGATTATGAGGTTAGTGATTTGTGTACTTTTGTTTTTCTAATGACTCTTGAAAGATGTGAATACTTATTGTGAATGTCTTACTTAGATTTGTCATGGAAAGGTGGAAGCCGATGTCGCAAGTGAGCAGCTCTCTGAGGGATTGAGCAATAGTAGAGAGACAATGGAAGCCGTAAAACAACATGGCAAATAGTCAGGAGAAAGTACGGAAGCGAAAGCTGGAAAAAGGGCAGGAGGACAACTTCATGGCTGGAGATAACGTGTTAGTGAGGAATGTGAAACAGGAGAACAGAAAGGGTGGAAAAATGGACCCAGACAAGCTTGGTCCATTTACTATCGTTAACGTTGAAAAAAAAAAGGTTGATGTGGTTTCAAAAAAAAAGAAAAGAAAAGAAATTCAACGTGGATCACTTAAGAAATTATGTGGAGCCTGAGCCTCACATTCCAAAAAAAAGTACTTACATTTGGGTACTTGCCGATACCGAGTACTGATACGAGTACTTAAAGGTCCCCTTCTTCACGATTCCATTGTTCAAACTTTAGTTAGTGTGTAATGTTGCTGTTAGAGCATAAATAATACCTGTAAAATTATAAAGCTCAAAGTTCAATGCCAAGCGAGATATTTTATTTAACAGAAGTTCCCTTTCAAAGCCTACAGCGAACGGCTGGCTTGGACTACATCCTGGTACTTCCTTCTTTAATTACGTCAGTAGAGCAGTAGAACAGACTAACCTCCGCCCACAAAGAAACGCGAAAAAGGGGGCGCGGTCTTGTTGCTGTCCCACGTGGAGAAGCGGACGGTCGCGTGGAGAAAAGGAACTGTTGCGTTGAGTGTGTTTATCGCCATGTCATCGAGACGCTGTTATTTTCATCCAGGAGTCAAATCACCTTTGTTTGGCTTTCCCAGGGACGCTGTAGAGATTATTGAACGCATACATCTCTCCGTTAAGAGGCGTGACCTTTCCAACGTGCGCTAAACTGCTGTCAAATTACAACACAGGAACCGCTTTCACGTGCGCTAAGCTGTGGTCGAATCACAGCACAGGAACCGCTTTGCACAATCAGAACTCGTTACGTATTTCTGAAGGAGGGACTTCATAGCACAAGGAAATCACCAGCCGTTTTTAGGACAGTGGAAACAGCGGTACACAGATAAGTAAATTGTGTGAAAAATACTGTGTTTTTTTACACGCGAAACATGAACACATGTTATATTGCACACTGTAAACACAATCAAAGCTTCAAATAAACACGAAGAACGGGACCTTTAATAATACCATTACAATTCTTATAACAATGTATTATTTTCATCAGATGTTTTTCACTTTCTGACTGTAACAAAGTAAATACACAAATTGATGCTGTTGCTGACATTTTAACATTCAACTTGGTGTTTTCCTAAACAAACATGGCACTGCTCCCCATTTCACATAATTGTAACCTGTAACATTCTTGTGGATTCCAGTACCACACAACATAGTAGCAGAACAACTGAATTAAATGATTATGTTATCATAGCCATACAGCCCTTTTCGGAAAAGTGAGAGGCTGGTTGTTTTTGATGAAAAGAAGCTTCTCTGCATTATCAGCTATGAGCCTGTTTCTGTTTTCATCTACAATGTGTGACACTGAGCTAACTTAGGGATGTGAGAGACTAGTCGATTAAACCCATGTGCTGTTTTACAAAGGCTATGTTTAAATTATTGTTGTGTTAATGTTATATCTTGAAATTAATATATTATTTTGAAAAGTGTATATGCAGCAAAACAAAATCATTTAATTTTACCTCAGGTTTTGAATGCGTTGGTTTTCTCTGGCGCTCATGGAGGCTTCAGAATAAATCTCCACTCGGGTGAAGGAGGATTTTGAAAGCTTACACAAAACTTTTACAATTAAGCTTGCTGATGCTGTGTTCACACAAAACGCGAATAGAGCGTCTGGCGCGAGTGATTTCAATGTTAAGTCAATGGAAAGGCGCGTTGACGCGCGTCTGGAGGTCCCGCGGCGCGGAAGGCGGCTTTTCGAGCGGCGCGAAGGACGCGAATCCGCCTCATTTGCGCGTCCAGTTCGCGCGAATGCCGCGAATTGGACTGAATTGAGCGTGAATTGAGCGTCTTGCACGATACGCGCGTTACACGCGAATGGTGCTTTTGTGCATTCACGCCTTTGAAGCGAATTCGCGTCTGACGCCCGAGTTGAAAAATTTGAACTTTGGCGTCAATTCGCGCCGCGTTAACCAATCAGGAGCCCGCGTTAACCAATCAGGAGCCTGCTCGCTGCGGTCACGTGGTAAAGTGACGTGATGAGAAACCCTGCATAATTTAAAAATAGAACTATTGTGTCACAAAATGTAGTTTTAAGACTTTTTCATGTGAGAATGTAGTTGTTTAAAGCTCAAATCTGTGGTTTATTTATAAAGAGAGCGCCTATTTAAAAAAAATAATCTTGTGTTTTTGGAGTTGTGAGATCCAGGCAATCACCGGGCAATCACTGCTCATAACCCCGCTGAGAACAGCCTTTCCTCGGCCAGTCCTTCTGACGTTTGCCGCTGGCTCTGATGTCTCTGTAGTGGTTCGTCTTGTGTAGATCTAACGGCCGATCTTTGCTCTCATGAATCTATCATTTGTTGTCTGCCAAATCGTTTTGACTGAGGACGTTTTGACTGAGGAAGTTTCATAACTTTATATTTTAAGGATATTTAAACATGCAGTGAAGATAATGTAGGAGTTGCCTGGACCACATTTGTGTGGCTATTAATGCTTAATATATATGTTTAATGAAAATGAAAAGAGGCAGAGTGGTGTTTTATGACATATTTCTCCTGGAGTGCCTTGAACGCGCGTCAATTTAGCTTCCAATGCTCGATTTCTACGCGCGTCCAATTCGCCGCGGACGTGCCAATGCATTCAAAATGTTAGTGCGTGAAACTAGACGCGGTAGACGCGATTTTGACGCTCTATTCGCGTTTGGTGTGAATGCAACATTAGGCTTGTTATACTACCGGGGATAGGCTAGTCATTGCGCACATCCCTACTAAACAGCCCTTCACTCTCAGCACTCACTACCGAGAGGTATCTGCCTCACGAGCGGTTAAGCTTGGTTTATACTCGCCGCGTACGCACTAGCGCTCAGGTGCGCGCGCCAAAAATGAAGCCATATAATGACAGTCGTGCGCTTTGAGAGCGCGAGACCCCTTTGCACTTGGCGCCGCTGTGTGCGGGTGTGCACGGCGAATTATGGAACTTTCCGCACGGCTCCGCATCCGAAGATGCCATAAAGTGGTATCGGGTGCGGTTGTATCGGGGTTGTTTAACGAGTACTTCACAACAGTATCGGACCGACACCCGAGTACTGGTATCGGTGCATCCCTGCCATCAACCCCTCTCAGGAAATTCTGAAATTCTTCCATCTCCTGCTCCTCCGGCCAGTCCTCCTTGTCCTGCAATTCTTCCGTCTCCTGCTCCTCCGGCCAGTCCTCATTTTCCTGAAATTCTTCCATCTCCTGCTCCTCCGGCCAGTCCTCCTTGTCCTGAAATTTTTCCATCTCCTGCTCCCCCGGCCAGTCCTCCTTGTCCTGAAATTCTTCCATCTCCTGCTCCTCCGGCCAGTCCTCCTTGTCCTGAAATTCTTCCATCTGCTATTAGTTTAACAAAGGGTCTGTCAGCACCAATCCATCCATGTCTGAAGGTTCTTTCCTCACCTCAGCCCACCGCTACCCATGTAATTCACTAAACAATAGCACAAACACAAATTAACCCAGCACCAACTCCACACTTTTGCTCTGCAGACACCTTCCCTGAGTCAACATATTCAGAAGAACAAGGTAAATATTACGCGGTTTGGCTATATTTCACTGTGCCATAGCACAGGATTTTACTCTGTAACCACTGTGCTTCTTTTAGCGATACATGATGTATGGGAGGGAAAGAAACAAGAAGTGCTGTGGAGCAAAATGGGCCCCTACAAATTGTGCACCAAGAACCTGATGTGTCTGGCACCAGGCAAATGGTTAGAAAGTGAGGTAGGGTTAAGGATGCATTCAGGATTTTTGTAGGTTTACCTTTTTTGTGTTTTTGTTTCTTGTTTTTAGCAATCCAAGAGCCCTTACTTTGATTCTTTTTGTAAACAGGTTGTGAATGCCTATCTTCTAAATCTTCAAAACTGATTAAATAAGACAGGAATTAAAAGGGCATCTTTAATCGATTCATACCAGATGAAAGTAATCTGGAAAGGAAGCTGAAAGGGCATATTTTTGTATTGTGACAGCGCTTTTTTGTATTGTTTGTAGCTTGTTTCAACGACAACCATTGGACGTTTATAGTAAGTAATATTCCAAACTGACAAAGTAGACACATGAATACATGGTAATGAGACTTAAGAGTAATTATCTAATTGACAGTTAATGCTTTTTTTAGGCAATGTTCCCAAAAATGTCAAAATCAATATATATTGACCCTTTTGGTGCTAATGAATCAGCAATTTCCAAATGTTACAAGGCAATTACTGTATGCAAAGCTTCTTAAAACGGTGACATATCTATTGTATATTATAATGTATTATTGTGTCTTAATGATGAATGCACGCACACAAACTTATATTTAATAGATATTCCTTAGGATGAAAGGTCTGAACATTTCAAGGTGGGGATGCCACTCAGTTGTGCATCCTACCCAACAGGATTCCTCATCCTGGGGTCCACTTGTTTGTGAAGTAAAGTACATGTATTTTATGTGTTTATTGCTAAAACATAATTCATGTATGGGATACCTGCTCACATAAACCTGCAGAGCTTCTTCTTATGGAGGAAGAAATAACCTTTTCTTCAAATGAGGAAGGCGTTGTTTTAATCTGCATAGAAATTAGATTAAAGAGAAACTGGGGTCCGTTCTTCGTACCTCGCTGAATACATGATGATTTGAGAGATCCCAGATCTTCTAATCGTGATAACTGATGCCTGGCTAATTTGGTTCTTCAAACTAATTTTGCGGATTGGATTAAAATATTTGGATTGATTTATCTGAGATTACTGCGCGTTCTTGTGTTCACTGAAGAGGGCAGATGTATACTCGAAACCACGATCAGCAATATAGCGATTGGCTGGCATCAAGAAAGCAACGTAATGACATCATGCCTAATTAAAAAAGCCACCTGGCAAAAAACTTGACAAATAAAAAAAACATGTATTTTCTGGACCTTTATAAGGAAACAGCCAAGCGAACAACCCAACATAAAAGTTATATAGTATTTGTACACCCTTTACATTTGTATTTCAATGTTGTAAATAGCAATTAATTAAATTTTTAATTCAATCATCAGATTTGTTACATGACAGCATTCATTTAGGTTTCTTCAGGGTCAAGATCAAGTTCTCTGCATCTCTTGCGCCTCATCAAGCCACTCCCATAATATCTGTCTTCACTCAAATTAATGCACGGCTCAGAGTAACTACATCATGTGTGTAAGACTCCAATAAAATTATAAAGTAATTATTCTATCAAAAATAAATCTCTCTATCAAGTGTCTATAGTATTATACACAACATTATAATATTATTTTCAAATACATTTTTATATTATTATTGTTTTTATTTAAAATGATTATTGCCCCAGGGGGCTGTTCCATAAAAGCCGCTTAGAAAAGCTGGGATTCAAGTCCAAAACCTGACTTGAATGAGCCGAGCTAAACATCCGCGCTTAAATTGGTTCCAGAACAGTAAGTTGAGGATCATGTGATCTTACTAATTTGAGTCAGGTTTAAATAGTCTAGATAATTGCGCGTGCACGCCATTGTTTAAAAGTCCTGAAAAGTCGAGCAAGGGTCAATCGATTTACTGTGGGCTACCATGGCAACAAAAGGAAAAGATAGAGCAGCGATGTTCACGGCAACGGAACAGCGTTTGCTATTGGAAACATATGAAGAATTTAAAGATGTCATCACCAAAAAAGGCAATACAGCGGCAATAAATAAAGCAAGAGAGAAAGGTTGGCAGGAAATTGCTGATCGTCTCAATGCGTAAGTAGCGGTGTAAACTATTTAAAATACTTTATCAACATTGAATGTGTGTCACAATACATTGCAAAATTTGTGTGTGAATAACAGTAACGTTAATTGCTTTCACGCAGCAGCAACTTAAGTGAAGGAAAAAGAACCTGGCAGCAGGTGAAAATAAAATATAGTTCAGAATGGTAAGTAAATCTAATGGTATGTACGTATGTAATCAATGCCAGCTTGAAGTCACAACTATTCAGGTGTTTTTTAATTTTTTATTTATTGCAGCGACCAAAAAGAAGACTGAGGTTGCTGGCACTGGGGGAGGGCCCCCACCAGCCAGCTTCACTCCTGCAGAGGAGCTGGCTTTGGAAATTAATAAAGGGAGGCCCGTCCTTGAGGGAATAGAGGGGGGGGGGGGGGGGGGGGGGGCATCATCTAAAATGATATCACGTAGTATAAGGAGTGAGTATATAAAAGGTGTGTGTGTGTTTTATTATCATTATTCCTTCCTGACTAACTGATTTCCTCCTTCCTTAGTCATTGTAAGCCTAAGTCATACATAGCAGTAATAGCATAAGTACATCATAGCAGTAATGTCACGTAGAGGTACTTGTGCTACTGTAATGATGAAAAAAGATTCTGTATGCTTTATGGATCCACCAGACATCATGTTGCCTGTGAGTATGAGACCTTTTAAATCAGTCATGTAAGCTAATGAGTTTAACTGAGTTTAATCAGTGGTCACAGGGAGAAGGCCCATCAGTTGAGGAGGATGAGGAGACTGTGTCTGTATGTTCAAGGAGGCCTGAGGTAGTCACAGGTTCCATGCGATACTGTATTGAATATTAAAAAGTGTACTTGTATGATAAAATGATCATAATGTGTTTTCAGGATGCTGACACTGTTCTAGAGCCCTCTCAGTCTGGGACCACATGTGACAAAGTGAGTATTAAGAAATGAAAACAATGTGACAAGAGTATTCAATGAAATATCTTAAATCTATGTTGCTACAGAACCCAGAAAACATAAAAGGAGTGTATAAACGCTACCTCCTTAAACAAATGGAAGCGATTGATATTGACATCCAGTATAAAAAACTGAAGATGAGGAAGTTGGAGCTGGAAATTCAACAGCTACAGAAAAATGCAAGTAGAACTACCATTTTTAAAAAAGGAAAAAAAAAAAAAAAACATTACCTTTTTGATCACTTTCCACAACATTTATTTGTGTGTTTTCACCCCTAACAGGCAGATTCACTCTGAATAAAGACAAATCACATTAAATACTTTGACTTCTGTGTGTTTGTTCAACTAAGGGGAAAGTTGAGGGGCCAGTGGAAAATTTTAAAGGCTACACATGGTTTAGACCATATTAAGCAAAATAATTTTGCATATGTGTCTCGTATAAGTCTGCCTGTTTCGTTTTCTTCCAATACTGCTTCATTGCCCCAGTCTTCCTCTTCAACAATCCTTGGTTGCCTCTCTCTCCTCAGACAAGCAATGTTATGGAGCACTACACAAGCAACTACAATGTCACATGCCCTAGGTGGAGTCACTCTGAGGTGCTTCAGGCACTGAAACCTTGACTTTATCAGCCCGAATGCCATCTCTATACGACCTCTTGTGCGTGCATGGGCAATGTTGTAGCGGTGCTGTGCCTCTGTCTGGGGCTCCTGATAGGGAGTCAAGAGGTAAGGCAGGCATGGGTATCCCTTGTCTCCCAGCAAAACTCCTGAGAATTCTCCTGCATAGACAGAATGAATATATATAGATATATAATGTAGTTTTTTTTTTTTTCTTCTTTTTTTTTAAAGACTTTTTGCGATTTAAGTGATTACTAGCATACCTCTTGCTAGTTGCTGGTAGAGAGATGATGCTCTAAAGATTCTGGAGTCATGCACAGAGCCTGGCCATTTGGCCTCTACATTTGTGATGATGCAATTTGCATCACTAATCATCTAACATCTAAAATAAATTAAACCTGTAGGTCACTACATTTTAATTGCAATGAACTAAACACTGGTGCCCAGCTTAGTACAGAACACTCAGTGCTAGAGCATAGTCTTCAATATCATCTCAGTGGGATCGTACCTGTACATTGATGCTGTGTACTGATTTCCTATTCACAAAGTCCGCTTCATGTGGACCAGACGGACACTTAATACGCACATGGGTGCAGTCCAATGCACCGATAACATTTGGAAACCTAGGAAAATGATTTGTTTGTTTCAAATATGTCCCATGTAAAATCAACAGTCAAGAAATATTTCCATGTTTTATAGTTATTTGAACTTACCAGCTATTCCATAAAAGACATGTTTAATGGTACGAATAGCTTTGTGGCCAGGGAATGTGATGAACACATTGAGTAGTCTTTTTAAAGAAAGGTACAGAGCGGCAAACTGATGCTTTGCTGATATTCTCTGCATCTCCAACTGTGTAAAAAAATGTTCCAATGGCAAAAAAGCGAAGTGCAATGCACACCGTCTGTGGGACTGTGAGCGCTCTGTTGCGGCGTGTATTATTTGCAATGTATGGGCTTAGTAATCTACAAATATATGCAATCCCATCTCTTGAGAACCTATATCGCTCATACAGGTAGCTGTCATTAAAAGCCAATGGGTCTGACCTGTCTCTGAAAGTTCTCTCTCTTTGAAATGCCCTCCGCAAGACTATAGCTCCCTCATCCACCACCTCATCTATGAAAAGACACGCCATGGTTAAGTTTGGAAACGAGTTCAGCTCCCTATTTATATACTTTTAATTAATTAATTACCAAACTCACCAATTAAACACACAAGTTTTGAACATTTCTTAGTGTATTTATACCTTATAATTTCTTACATTTATTAGTAAAAATACATTTCCTTATTTATTTATTTATTTATTTAATTTTTTAAGTTAAGTAAAATAAAATGACATCGAAATACAGGTGAGTATAAATGGTATGCTCGTTAAGCCTGAACTCAGACTTAGCCTGACAGTTAGCCTGCCCCGGAGCAGGTTAATTTGCCAGCATAAGTTGCCGGGGTAACTGAGTTTGAACTTTTTTAAGTTTGATTTATGAAACCGAATCTACCAAAAATAAGCCTGACTAACTGAAATAAGCCTGGCTTATACTCTAATCTTGGTTTATGGAACAGCCCCCAGGTTCAGTAAGGAACTCTTGTTATAAAGTTTCAGTGATTGGGACAAATTTTAAGTATCAATGCCATCTAATCCTGTTTACATGAAATAAGCCGCTCTCGAGCAGGTTTAATCTTGCGGACCTGTTGCTATGACAGCAAGTCCAGGATGAGCATCAAAGAACCAAACAATCCAAGATCTTGCCAAATCGTCAACAATCAAATCCAGCTAACTGAGTTAGTGATGTACGAAGAACGGACCCCAGGTGAGAAAGAATCCTTTACATTTTGATAGCCTAGAGTACCTTTTTATTTATAATGTTTTGCCTCCCTCTACATATAATAGATGACCTTTCACACCTCTGTCGTTCATGTGGAGAGAAACATACACACAAAGGCCAAACTGACCAATGGGTAAGAACATTTTATACATGTACATTGCAAAACACTCAAGTACTGTACTTCATTAACATGCAATTTATTCTATTGTTTGTTCTTCCTCCTTTAGATTGAATGTACAGAATGTGGAAGGGACTGTGTGGTAGACCTTCCACAGCTGGCAAATACAGCTGTCCTGCATGCATGTAGTGCATTTGTCCTGCCTCTTTTTTACTTTTGTTTTGCTTCAATACCCTTTACCTAATGTACATATTTGTTGAACATTCCCCCAAATAAATGTTGTGGGTAATTCACTGGATCCTACTTGTATGTCACTAATTCTAAAATAATATTTGCATAGCTATGGCTCATCACTTTTCACCACTTGTTAGGAACGTGTATGGAGTGCTTTATGCTAATTTAAAAAAAAGTCCTTTAACCACAACAATATTTCTGCTCAATTTAAATAAGGCCACAAATTAGGCTTCATAAAAATAATCCATAAATAAACACGCACTGCAAAGACACAATGTAATTTATTGAATGTAATTGTCATGGGTTACGAATTTCATCTAAACGAATGTAACATAATAATGTGGGCGTGGTCTGTGTCATGAAATGAAGCCACATTAAAACTTCCCTTAACGGCATCTGAAACATACAGCAGAGCAGCGACAGAGGAAAAAACAGAGCCTGGTAAGATGCAAACATTTCATCAATAACGTGGAAAGCTTTTTAAATCTGTTTAGTGGAAAATCCCCTGTGATGAATCTGTCGCCGTATAACAGGGAAATAAACTCATAAACTGGGGAAAAACACAGAAAACGGAGAGCTTGTGTAATAATATTTTTCTTTAATGAATCTTCTTGCATGTTCAATCAGTGCATGTTTCTCCGCAGCACTTCAACAGACGGTCCTCTGTGCGCACTCACGATAGTGTGCACCGGCGTCAGGCGCGTTCTCGAGTGAACATTGACGGAATAGCAACCCCTAGTCACAGATTTGTCTAGGTCACCGATATCGGCACAACACCGGATCTTGTCAAAAGATATCAGCAGTGGTGGAATGTAACAAAGTAAAAATACTTTGTTACTTTACTTAAAGGTCCCAATTTTCATTTTATGAGGTTTTTTAACATGAATAGAAGTTCCCATAGCCTGTAGGCTATATAGTCCCCAAATGGCTAGAAATTTTGATAGGTGTTAACCTAGTTCTGGGTATCCTCTGCCGAGAGATACCAGGGGGCCCGTTTCAGAAAGGAGGTTAAGTGAAAACTCTGAGTAGGTTAACCCTGAAATAAGGGAAACTCTGGGTTTTCTGTTTCAGAATGGGAGGTATGTCAAACCCGAGAAAGCAGGGTAAGTCAAGCCCGTTTCTGAAAGAGAGGTAACTTATACTCAGAGTCAGTTACCAGGGTAACTTACTCTGTGAACCTAACCTGGTCGGGAGCAGGTTTTCTTCAGTAAACCCAGAGTTTCTCTCGGTCTCCTCCCCTTTTTTAAAGAGGAAGCGGTGTTTAAATGTGCCATACATTCTTTCATTGCGCACATTTCTGTCACACATAGACCATCAAAGTGATAAAATGGCATGTCCTTTTATGGACGATCCTGTAGATGAAGAGGCTGCATTTATTATTTATTATTCGCCAGGAGTTACATTTACGTCGGGAGAGGATTTTGAGGCCACGAGTGGATTTTTTGTCATATCCCTATGCATTTTTAGTTGAGCGGTATCGTTTTTCTTTACAGTCAATTAGATACATCCATAACCTCATCCATCCTTACATTAGTAACATCAGCCATCGTGGCCGTGCACTTACAAAAAAAGCGTTGCTTTACGTTTCTTTGCAAATGGTAGTTTTCTGTATAACATCGGGGATGCAGAACATATTAGTAAGGCTGCTGTATGCAGAGCAGTAAGGAAAGTGTGCCTCGCTCTTAAGCGCTTTCTGAGAGTTTTTGTGTTGTTTCCTGGCCACAAACCCGTGAGAGCCATCAAAGAGGAGTTTCATAGGATGGCAGGTCAGTGGTGTAGGAATCGTTTTAAATGAGGCTAATCTGATAAATGATGTTCAGTTAAGCTGCAACCTCTGGAAGTAACTTAATAATTAGAGATTTGCCTTTAGGTTTTCCCAATGTGGTTGGATGCATTGATGGCACACATATTCCCATCATTGCACCTTCCGAAAATGAAGCTGATTATGTCAATAGGAAATCCATTCACAGTATTAATGTGCAGGTATGCCTACTGTTTCTAATGGTCACAGACTACATCACAATACTGTAACTAAAAGGTGTCATTCGTTGCACTGTAGATCATATGTGATGCTGCACATAACATCACAAATGTGGAGGCCAAGTGGCCCGGCTCTGTTCATGATTCACAAATATATCGTGAGTCAACCCTGAGCAACAGGCTGCAAAGTGGTGAGTAAATGTATGCACTACATACTTACAAGGGAACTTCTGTGCAGCACTAAATCAATGTGACCTTTCTTATAGGAGAGATTGATGGCTTTCTGCTGGGAGATAGGGGTTACCCATGTCAACCAACACTAATTACCCCTTACCCAGAATCGGAACCAGGCCCCCAGCAGCGCTTCAATGTGGCACACTGCAGGACTAGAGCCCGGGTGGAGATGACCATAGGACTGTTGAAAGCACGTTTCCAGTGCCAACGTCACCTCAGGGTAACCCCTGAGAGGGCCTGCGACATTATTGTGGCATGTGTTGTTCTCCATAATATTGCCATAATTAGAAGGGAGCAACACCCTGCCCTACAAATACAAGACCCTGAGGAAGACCTCATACACCCTGCAGATTTCCAGGATGGAAGGGTAGTCCGAGATATTATATGCCACAATGTCTTCTCAGATTAATCCACATTATATCCACCACAACAAACGACAAAATTAACAAAATGAATAAACACAAAAATCACAATTTATTTGTTCTTCTTTATTTCCTACAAATCCAAAAACAACGGTTAGATTTTTAATAATTCCAATACTTCCTACAATTCACCTGTGACCATACACTCACCTCTAGCTTATGTTTTAGGATCTCGATTTCCAGATCTGCCTTTTGGATCTGGCGGTCCAAGTAGATTGCTTCTTTACTATTTTTTTCAATTTTTTTTAATAAGATGAAGCCTATATAACTCCTTAACTGGCAACGGAAAATACAGTAGATTACAGTTACTTCATGTAGTTGTAATATAGAATTAAACTCTGGCATTTACTGAAAATCACTGAACTGTGTTCATTTGTGCTGTAGAACTTGATGGACCTTCCTGCTGCTGTTCTTCCACACTCTGGGGGATAAGAATGATATAAACTTATATAGGCTACTCCACACAAAATGTGAAGAAATGTGTAGATTGTTTGATGTGTAGACACATAATATTAACATTACCTCAGGCCTCTCTGTCTACCGCGGGAGTTCACTTCCACCATTATAACTGCAGCCTATATTCCCCCGGATGCTGATGCCAAGCTTGCTATGAAAGAACTTCATGCAGCCATCAGTAAACAACAGACTGATCACCCGGAAGCTGCTTTTATTGTTGCAGGTGACTTTAATCATTCAAACTTAAAGTCAGTGCTACCCAAGTTTCACCAGCATGTTTCCTGCCACACCAGAGGAAACAAAACCTTAGACCATGTTTACACAAACATGGCTGGTGCTTACGTTGCGACACCCCTCCCCCACCTGGGACAGTCAGATCAACTTTCTTTGTTCCTCATCCCCAAATATGCACCCCTCATCAACCGTGTGAAGCCATCAGTGAAGACCATCAAGGTGTGGCCTGCGGGGGTTGATTCCACACTCCAGAAAAGGTTTCTACACACAGACTGGAGTGTGTTTGCTTCTCAAGCCACCAGTGGCGCTCACACGGACATTGACTTCTACACCTCCTCTGTATTGGATCATATCAATACCACCATTGACAGTGTTACAACCCAGAAACAGATCACCACATACCCAAATCAGAAGCCATGGATGAACAGGGAAGTGAGACTCCTGCTGAAGTCACGCAATACTGCCTTCAGATCAGGAGATGCACAAGCCTACAGTACATCCAGAGCAAACCTGAAGAGGGGCATCAAAAAGGCCAAGCACTGCTACAAGCTAAAGATAGAGGGTCACTTTTCCAACTCTGACCCTCGACGCATGTGGCAGGGCATCCAGGCCATCAGTGAATACAAACCCCCCCACTCCACCCCCGCAGCCACTGATGTCAACTTCCTGAACGAGCTAAACCACTTTTACGCTCGCTTTGAAAGAGACAACAGAGAAACTGCCACCAAGCTCAAACCCTCAGCTGATCCACCAATCACACTCTCCACCACAGATGTCTGCAAGTCACTGAGCCGGATCAGCGCGCACAAGGCTGCTGGACCAGACAACATCCCTGGTCGTGTTCTCAGGGCATGTGCGGAGCAGCTCGCTGAGGTTTTTACAGACATTTTCAACCTGTCTCTTGCCCAAGCAGCTGTACCATCATGCTTTAAACGCACTTCCATTGTGCCAGTGCCAAAACACTCTAACCCGAGGTGCCCTAATGACTACCGCCCTGTAGCACTCACACCCATCGTCATGAAGTGCTTTGAGCGGCTGGTCCTGGAACACCTAAAAGACTCTCTACCATCCACATTGGACTCACACCAGTTTGCCTACCGCAGCAATAGGAGCACAGAAGATGCCGTTTCCATGGCACTGCACTCTGTGCTCACTCACCTGGACAATAAGAACACTTACGCACGCATGCTGTTTGTTGACTTCAGCTCAGCATTCAACACTGTCATCCCAACCAAGTTAATAGCCAAACTTGGAGACCTGGGCATCAATACCTCAATGTGCAACTGGATTTTGGACTACCTAACTGACAGACCCCAGAATGTTCGTTCAGGATTCACCTGCTCCACATCCATCACTCTTAACACTGGTGTACCACAGGGCTGTGTGCTAAGCCCGTTTCTCTACTCCCTCTTCACCACCGACTGCAAGCCTGTGTATGGATCTAATTCTATCGTCAAGTTTGCGGACGACACTACGGTGATTGGTCTCATCAGCAACAACGATGAGACTGCCTATAGGGAGGAGATCCAGCACCTGGCCACATGGTGCACCGAAAATAACCTGCTCCTCAACACCACCAAAACGAAGGAGCTCATCGTGGACTTCAGGAAGGAGTCAGGAGGCACACACGACACCATCCACATCAATGGAATGGCTGTTGAACGTGTCTCCAGTTTCAAGTTCCTGGGGATCCACATCTCGGCGGACATGTCGTGGACGACCAACACCTCCAGCCTGGTCAAGAAGGCTCACCAGCGCCTCTTCTTCCTGAGGACACTGAGGAAGAATCAGCTCTCCTCGGCTCTCCTGGTGAACTTCTATCGCTGCGCAATAGAAAGCATCCTGACCAACTGTGTCGCAGTATGGTATGGGAGCTGCTCTGTGTCACATGCCTGTCCTGTCTTGTGTGCACATGTGGGTTTTGTTAGTGTGGCCATGTGCCTCTGTCATTGTTTGATCCCTCCCCCTTGTTATCTGATTAGTGTTTGATTTCCTCCACCTGTTCCCTCCTGATTTCTTCCCCTTTATATAGTTCCCTTGTGCTCACAGTCTTTGTGGTTACGTTGTTATGTCTACGTCTCCCGGTTCCCCCCGTGATTTCTCCTGGTATGTTTTTGTGTTATTTTATGTTTTATTATGTGTTTTGCCCCCTCGTGGGTTTTTGTTTTGTATTTATGTTTGTTTTTGTTAATAAATCCTCTTTTCACTGCACTTGAGTCCTCGCACCAGTTTTCCTTTGTGTTAAACATGACAGAACGTAACCACCACTATGAGGACTCAGCAGAGAAAGAGGTCACCGCAAGCACCTTCCTCTTTTGTCTCCTGTCCCCTCTGGGACCGCATAGTCCAGTTCAGTTCCCTGAGCACTATGCGGCAAGAGGGGACTGAGATGAGAGAGTTTGCACGGGAGTTCAAGAGGGCTGCTAAAGGACTGGGATACAGAGATGAGTCTCTTAAGGAGCTCTTCAATTATGCCCTCGACGAACCCTTTGATTGGGTCATAATGAGAGCGCTGGAGGGGACAACATTCGAGGAGGCGGTGGATTATTTCACTGGCCAGAGGAGAAGGGCCCCTCCCCTGAGTCCGGTGGCTCCATTTCCGGTGGTTCCTGTTCTGGTGGACCCAGTTCCAGTGGTTCCGAAACGAAGGAGGAGGAGAAGGGTTCCCTCCATCCCGGTTCCGGCGGACCCTGTTCCGGTGGTCCCTGTGCCAGTGGATCGTGTTCCGGTGGTCCCTGTGCCGGTGGATCGTGTTCCGGTGGTCCCTGTTCCGGTGGTCCCTGTTCCGGTGGTCCCTGTGCCGGTGGTCCCTGTGCCGGTGGTTCCTGTGCCGGTGGTTCCTGTGCCGGTGGATCGTGTTCCGGTGGTCCCTGTGCCGGTGGATCGTGTTCCGGTGGTCCCTGTGCCGGTGGTCCCTGTGCCGGTGGTCCCTGCTCCGGTGGCCTCCACTCCAGTGGTCTCAGCTCCGGTGGACCCCCTTCCAGTGGTCCACGCTCCGGTGGTCCCCATTCCGGTGGATCCTGTCCCTGGGGTCCGTAAGCGGAGGAGGAGAGGGAGAGCACGCTCCGTGACTGTTCTGGTGGTCCCTGTGCCGGTGGATCGTGTTCCGGTGGTCCCTGTTCCGGTGGTCCCTGTTCCGGTGGTCCCTGTTCCGGTGGATCGTGTGCCGGTGGTCCCTGTGCCGGTGGTCCCTGTTCCGGTGGTCCCTGTTCCGGTGGTCTCTGTGCCGGTGGATCGTGTTCCGGTGGATCGTGTTCCGGTGGATCGGGTTCCGGTGGTCCCTGTTCCGGTGGATCGTGTGCCGGTGGTCCCTGTTCCGGTGGATCGTGTGCCGGTGGTCCCTGTGCCGGTGGTCCCTGTGCCGGTGGTCCCTGTTCCGGTGGTCCCTGTTCCGGTGGTCCCTGTGCCGGTGGTTCCTGTGCCGGTGGTCCCTGTGCCGGTGGATCGTGTTCTGGTGGATCGTGTTCCGGTGGATCATATTCCGGTGGTCTCTGTGCCGGTGGGTCGTGTTCCAGTGGATCGGGTTCCGGTGGATCGGGTTCCGGTGGTCCCTGTGCCGGTGGTCCCCGTGCCGGTGGTATCAGGGACGGCGGACTCTGCTGTGCCGGAGGTGCCGATCGGGCGCCCCGCGCCGCCCTGCTCTTCCCGCGCCGCCCCGGCGCCCTGCTCTTCCCGCGCCGCCCCGGCTCCCTGCTCTTCCCGCGCCGCCCCGGCGCCCGGCTCTTCCCGCGCCGCTCCGGCGCCCTGCTCTTCCCGCGCCGCCCCGGCGCCCTGCTCTTCCCGCGCCGCCCCGGCGCCCTGCTCTCCCCGCGCCGCCCCGGCGCCCTGCTCTCCCCGCGCCGCCCCGGCGCCCTGCTTTTCCCGCGCCGCCTCGGCGCCCTGCTCTCCCCGCGCCGCCCCGGCGCCCTGCTCTTCCCGCGCCGCCTGAACTCTGCTGGCCGCCTGAACTCTGCTGGCCACCCCGGCCGTCCCGGCCGCCTGAACTCTGCTGGCCTGAACTCTGCTGGCCACCCTGGCCGTCCCGGCCGCCTGAACTCTGCTGGCCGTCCCGGCCACCAGAACTCTGCGGGCCACCCTGGCCTCCCGAACTCCGCGGGCCACCCTGGCCGCCTGAACTCCGCAGGCCGTTCCGGCCGCCTGAAATCCGCGGGCCGCCCCGGCCGCCTGAACTTTTTGTTTCCCCCTTCCCTCTCTGGTCTGTCTTCCCCGTCCCTCTCTGGTCTGTCCTCCCCGTCCCTCTCTGGTCTGTCCCCCCCGTCCCGCCCTGGTCTGTCCCCCCCGTCCCGCCCTGGTCTGTCCCCCCCGTCCCGCCCTGGTCTGTCCCCCCCGTCCCGCCCTTCTCTGTCCCCCCCGTCCCGCCCTTCTCTGTCCCCCCCGTCCCGCCCTGGTCTGTCCCCCCCGTCCCGCCCTGGTCTGTCCCCCCCGTCCCGCCCTGGTCTGTCCCTCCCGTCCCGCCCTGGTCTGTCCCTCCCGTCCCGCCCTGGTCTGTCCCTCCCGTCCCGCCCTGGTCTGTCCCTCCCGTCCCGCCCTGGTCTGTCCCTCCCGTCCCGCCCTGGTCTGTCCCTCCCTGTCCCTCCCGTCCCGCCCTGTCCCTCCCGTCCCGCCCTGGTCTGTCCCTCCCGTCCCGCCCTGGTCTGTCCCTCCCGTCCCGCCCTGGTCTGTCCCTCCCGTCCCGCCCTGGTCTGTCCCTCCCGTCCCGCCCTGGTCTGTCCCTCCCGTCCCGCCCTGGTCTGTCCCTCCCGTCCCGCCCTGGTCTGTCCCTCCCGTCCCGCCCTGCCCTGGTCTGTCCCTCCCGTCCCGCCCTGGTCTGTCCCTCCCGTCCCGCCCTGGTCTGTCCCTCCCGTCCCGCCCTGGTCTGTCCCTCCCGTCCCGCCCTGGTCTGTCCCTCCCGTCCCGCCCTGGTCAGTCCCTCCCGTCCCGCCCTGGTCAGTCCCTCCCGTGCCACCCTGGTCAGTCCCTCCCGTGCCGTTCTGGTCCGTCCCTCCCGTGCCGCTCTGGTCCGTTCCTCCCGTGCCGCCCTGGTCCGTTCCTCCCGTGCCGCCCTGGTCCGTTCCTCCCGTGCCGCCCTGGTCAGTCCCTTCCGTGCCGCCCTGGTCCGTCCCGCCCTGGTCCGTCCCGCCCTGGTCCGTCCCTTCCGTCCCGCCCTGGTCAGTTCCTTCCTTCCCGCCCTGGTCCGTCCCGCCCTGGTCCGTTCCTCCCGTGCCGCCCTGGTCTGTCCCTCCCGTCCCTCCCTGGTCTGTCTTTCTTGTCTTTCGGCTGATGGAGCGTCTGGTAGCCGCTCCGTAGAGAGGGGGTTATGTCACATGCCTGTCCTGTCTTGTGTGCACATGTGGGTTTTGTTAGTGTGGCCATGTGCCTCTGTCATTGTTTGATCCCTCCCCCTTGTTATCTGATTAGTGTTTGATTTCCTCCACCTGTTCCCTCCTGATTTCTTCCCCTTTATATAGTTCCCTTGTGCTCACAGTCTTTGTGGTTACGTTGTTATGTCTACGTCTCCCGGTTCCCCCCGTGATTTCTCCTGGTATGTTTTTGTGTTATTTTATGTTTTATTATGTGTTTTGCCCCCTCGTGGGTTTTTGTTTTGCATTTATGTTTGTTTTTGTTAATAAATCCTCTTTTCACTGCACTTGAGTCCTCGCACCAGTTTTCCTTTGTGTTAAACGTGACACTCTGTTGCGGAGCGCAAGGCACTGCAGCGGGTGGTGAAAACTGCCCAGCGCATCACAGGGACTCCACTGCCTGCCATCGAGCACATCCAGAGGAAACGCTGCCTGCATCGAGCTCGCAGCATCCTCAAGGACTCCTCTCACCCAGCCCACAGACTGTTTTCTCTCCTGCCCTCCGGCAGGCGTTTCAGGATCCACCGGACCAGGACCAGCAGACTAAAGAACAGTTTTTTCCCCAGAGCTGTCTCCTTACTGAACTCAAACCCCCGTTGATCCACTACCCTCATAAACTGATAACTCTCCTACCTCACATCCACCTTCACTTTGTTATTTGCACTATCGACTGTTTATTACAGTAACAACTGTTTACTTATGCATTTTGCACTACCATACCGTAACTGGATTATGCTCATTTGCACTGCCGACTGTTACAGTACCAACTGTTTACATTTGTATTTTGCACCGTACTTCTAACTGTAATATGCAATAACTTCCACTGCACTTTTACACTTTTTTTTCGGATAGCTTCTGTCCATAATTTATTGCACTACCTTAATCCACTGCCATAGTCCTCATTTTAGCCTAACATATCATTGTATACCTCTATCTGTAAAATTCTGTTTATAGTAATAGCCATCTGTATATTATATTATATTCATAGTACATATCCACCTGTAAATTCTGTTTATAGTAAAAGCCATCTGTATATTATATTCATAGTACATATCCACCTGTAAATTCTGTTTATAGTAATAACCATCTGTATATTATTCACTGTACATATCCACCTGTAAATTCTGTTTATAGTAATAACCATCTCTCTATTTATAGATATATTTATATATACTCAGTACATATCCATGTCCTGCACTTATGCAAACGTTGTATATCCTGCACTTGCTGCTATTGCACTTCTGGTTAGACCTAAACTGCATTTCGTTGCCTTGTACTTGTACTTGTGTAATGACAATAAAGTTGAATCTAATCTAATCTAATCTAATCTCTGTGGCAGCAGAAATTGTTTCTTCATCATCATCATTGTCCTGTGAAGATGAGCATTTGGTTGAGTACACTTTACAAAGAGCTTTTGTCATAATTTATGGTGTATTGAGTAGGCTTACTACTGCCTGGGGATCTGTTGGGACAGGAGGATCCAAAAGACAGATATTCCCATCTGAATCTGTTGGGACCAACGAAAAAACCAAAAGTAACATAAATAGAAAAATAAGAAATAAACCTATATAAAAAAATAACAGGCCTTTTGGTATGCCTCTTACACTTTATGAAGGCACTTGCATCTTCAGGAGTGACTGGCTCTGATGAAGTTCTTCCAAGAATTCCCTCAGCCATTGGCCTTCCAGCATTCAGGCTCAGGGCCATCTCCTCTGCATCTGTTAGAGGTGGTGGTGCTGGTCCTCCCCCTGTTTTGCGAGCCTCCGCCTTCTTTCTGTTGGCTGAGTAGAAGTCAAATGAGAAACAACAATTAATTGTGTGCAAAGAGCTATTAGACCTATGTCAAAAATGCTACCGCATAACTAGATATTGAATGCTATTAAGTTATTTAATATGTCAAATGTTTGTAAAGTCAGGTAGCCTACACCCATGATATGCTCAAGCCTTACCTGATTGAACTATGTTTTTATATTTCATTTTCAACTGCTGCCATGTCCTTTTTATGCCTGCCGGATTGCACCTATGAAAATTAAAATTAGGTTGAATAACATACTGTTCTTCCAGTTTCTCCTCTGATATTATAACAGTTGGGTAAGATACTCAAATATTTATTCATTACTACCTACAAATGACATCTTCAACAGTGTTATTAGATTAATGTAATAATTTATCACTCTAAAGAATTGGATGAATTATTACTAATTACTTTCTAAATCCCATATCAACCCCAACCACTTGAAGAATACAAGGAGAGACATGAAACTGACCAAAGTGTGTAGAGGGATATGGTTAAATTGAAAATATAACTTTGAACATGAAAAAATTATGTTAAATCCACTATTATTTTAAAAAGAATTGTTCTATAGTCTATGCAGTATTTAATGCAATTACTTCAGATTTAACTTTAAATTACAGAATAATTAAGAGTAATCCTTTTTCAAGTAAAAAATATTTAAAGTACAGTATTTAAATTAGTATTAGTAATTAATTACACCCAACCCTGTACAAAATGTAACAGTAATTAAATTTTAAACTTACGCATTGACTCGAGCAGCAATTTTTTCCCAAGCAACCTCCCTGTCCTTCGCCGCTGCAGCGGTGTTGCTTTTTTAAAAAAAAATATGTGCTCATATTCTCCGTACGCCTGCAAAAGCACTTCGAGTTCCGCTGGGGAGAAATATGCAGACCTCTTTTTGTCTGGCGCTGTTTCCATGGTGACTCATAATATCTGCGCTCCATTGATGATGGCTTTTTATGGTCATGGTGCACGCGCTTAACTCAGAGTCAGTCTACTTAGAGTTGATTAAACTAACTAATTTCAGCTGTTCTGTAACCGAAAACTCAGAGTTTCCAATCTCAGAGTAGGTAGGGATGGCTGACGCGAAACTGACGTTTCGGGGCTTTGCCGAGATCCCGAAGCGCAGATGTTTCGAAACACTGCTCCGAACTGTGATTCGAAAACACCCATGTCACGTGACTATGGCTAAATGAAGCAAAGTGTTTCATCAGGTGGCGCCTGCCGAAACTGCGCTGATTAAAGGGGGCGGGAACAAACCACACAGTCACACATCTGTATAAACCTAATTCACCACAGTTTAAAGGGGTGGAAAAACACATTCTTTTGAAGGCTTGATTGTGTTTGTGGGGTGCATTGTAACATGTGTTCATGCTTCGTTTAAAAAAAAAAAAAGCATTATTTTTCATATATTTGACCTTTATTCTACACTGCTCTGTCCCTCCATGTAAAACGGTCTGATGCTTTCCGGGTTGTATGAAGCCAGTCCCTCAAAAATACGCGATGGGCTCAGATTGGTTAGCTGGCCCAGTGTGTTGTGATTCGCTAACCGCCTAGTGCACGTTTATCGGAAACGCCACGCCCCTTACCTGGAGGCTGTGCTTTGGTCAGTATTAGAAACAATGGCGTCAATAAAACCATACCAATCTGAGCCCGAATCAGACCCAGAACATTTTAGTGAAGATGATCGAGCAGAACCTGTTCAACCTGTTCAGTCCTCAAGAGTAAAGACTGCGACTCTATAGTGATCGCTACTGAATGGCACTTTCGTATTTTTAGAACGATTATAGCCAAATATCTGTGGCAAGAACTATTAACCCAAAACGAACACTAAACACTGGCTTTACTAGTAAGTTAGCCAAATCACACACAGAACCATGTTTAGCATGCCTGTAGATAAATAATACACAAAAGCTCTAATCAAAGAATCATTTACACTAATGCCAAGTTCGCTGTTGAGATTTTAACGTTAGTGTTTGTAACCTTAGGTGTTCGTCGGATAACGTTAAGTATGAATGAGCATTTAACAGATTGGTTTGCAGAACAGCGTTGTCATCTGTTTACTTCCTTGCTACAACGCACAATTAAGCTATTACAGGAAAACACATCGATGAAAAATAAATCAGACTCACAGGTTGTGGCCCGTAAACAGCTTCTGTTTGTAAATCCAGCTTTCAGGACAAGCCGTTGTGCATATCCTGCATTGAACTTGCGAAGTTTGTGGAAGTTTTCCTCCGTGAAATGTGCTGCGGGAGCCCCGCACACGTAATGCATGATTCACACTGGCCGTGTTTGTCTCACGCAGCTGACGTTGTGCGAATCCTGTATTGAACTCGCAAAGTTTGTGGAAGTTTTCCTCCGTGAAATGTGCTGCGGGAGCCCCGAGCGCGCCTGTTCCCCTCCGTCTCAAACACACATGCATATAACATGCTGTATGTTAAATGCTCTGCAACGCACCCCCGTCCCACAAGGAAGGCTGAACAAAGCAAGTACCCCAGACCTGCAATCCGGATGAAAATAACAGCGTTTCGTTGGCATTGCGGCAACACCACTCCAGCCTAACTATACCACAACAACAGTGATACAAAATGGCCTCACCCCCCCATATTTAATATTCTCGGAGGAGGGGTTTATGTAAATATTGAGCCTGGTGATGTCACCAACCCTGGAGGAATGTCTGTAGTCGCCTACTGGCCGTTTGCTGTAGTCCTTAGAAATTGATTTCTTTAAAAGCAAATATCTCCCTTTGCTTTAAACTTTGAACGTTCTAACTTTGCAGATGTTGTTTATGCTCAAGCTGCAACATTACACGCTAGCTAAAGTTAGAAAAGTGAAATCGTGGTTTACCACTCCTTTAAAAGTGAAGTAAATCCATCTTCACCTCGTCGGTTTTTGTGGAGGAGATTTTGTGATAGTGATTTTGTGATATAGCTAAGTGAGATTTATAGTGTGCTTTGGTTAGTTAGGCTATATTTAGGCTAGATTTAAATTAGATATATTGACTGATAGTAAACAGTGAAAGATAGGATAGATATAGTGACACATTCATATAGGTTAAGTTAGATAGTGACAGATAGATAGCACAGCATAATTGAGATATATAGAATTATATAGATTCATAGGTGATATATAGATAAATATATTAATAGAATAGATAAAAATGGAGGCTCCACATGAGAGATGCCATACATTTTTTTTATTGCCGAATAAATAATCATATACAGACAGCATGGCAATAACAGAACATTTTTGTATTACAAAATACAGATCAGGTGCTTGAAAGTACAGTAGAAAAATCTATCAGGCAAATCATAATAAAAGACACAAAAAACATTAAAGGGGCTAGGGTTTTGTTTGAAGATCATATTCTTCTATAATGGAACAAAGACTGATTGCATTTTCATAACTTTGAGGGCTTTTTTATAGAGTTAAACTCATTATGAAATTAATAAAATCTTGGTTTCACCTTTAAGAACTTGCATTTGTGTATATAAAAGTTTATATCCAGCATGAGGATATTGTCAATCAGGAAGTTATCTTTGTTATTGTCCATTACAAGAGATGCCGTACATCTGTGGTGTGGGAGCATTTCCATTTGGAAACACCAAATAAAGTGAGATGTGTGTATTTTGATAGGCAGCTTGCCTTGATGCACCATTTGAAGAGCACTCATCCTGGCATTTTGGAAGGTGCAGAGGACAACAAGTGTCCCATGTGAGAGGATTTCTTTAAAGGCTGGAGAAATTATATGTTATAAAAGAAGTCAGCTAACTCCTTATTATATATTAACAGAAGAGCAAATAATATTTTAGAAAAAAAAAATTATGTAACAAATGTGACACATTGTGGCTTTATTTATTTTATTATTGTTAATTTTTCATGACCACACAAAAAACTATAGTTATTCACAATGAGGAGGCAACAGGTTACACAACCAAGATCATGTAGTTGTCAGACAGATGTTAAAAACTATTTTTTTTTTTTTTCATGGATCATTGACAAGGTATTTCAGATCAACACATGCAAGTGACCACTAGATGACGCCGTAGAGACGAGTGTCGGATTGATTCGGAGCTTCGAAACAATATGGCACATTTGCTTCAACTGCTTCAGTGCTTCACGAAGCCTCGGTCAGCCCATCACTAAGAGTAGATCAACTCAGAGTTCAGGTTTAAACTCAGAGTTGGTTGAACCTCCTTACTGAAACGGGCCCCAGTTAAAGACAGAATAAACATGCTTCACACAGGTTGCATTGAGAACACAAGAATCAATTGTTTATTGGTACAGGTGCAGCTTAAATAGAACATCACATGGCATGGACACATGACAAACACACCTGAAAGGAATCCACAATAATTGGGAGCATACTCATTAACCAATCAATCAATTAACACCCCCACTTGCTCACACATTATTCACAGGAAAGGAAAACAAAAACAAAGAAACATCATGGAAAACAACTGCATTACATCTTGGCTTGGCTATTACCCAAACAAGAACGTGTAAAATGTAAATAACTTCACTTTTGTAGCTGGTTTAGTCATTAGGTCAGCAACCATCTGATCTGTTGGGCAATACTCAAAAAACACTTTACCATTGCTTACAGTTGATCTCACAAAATGATATTTAATATCAATATGCTTACATCTCTGCCTGCTAACAAGATTATTTGCCAATGCAATTGTACCTTGGTTGTCTTCATAGATCATAGGTACACCATACTGATATCATAAAGATGTTCGAGCAATTGTGTCAAGTACAAACACTCTTGTATAGTGGCAGCTAATGCCATGTACTCAGCCTCACATGTTGATAATGCTACAGTTGGCTGCTTTTTGGTCTTCCAAGAAATCAAAGGACCATTCTTACATAACACAATAACCAGATGTACTACATCGGTAATTTGCATCACCTGCCCTATCTGCATCACTGTAAGTCACCGACCTTAACCTTTCATCACATTTCCTGTAACAAAGCATCTTGTCATTTGTACCTTTCAGATATATCAGTACATGCTTTACAGTTGTCTACTGCTCTTCTGCTGGCTCACTTAAATACTGGGACAATTTGCTAACAACATAACTCAGATCAGGTCTAGTGCATGAGGTTAGGTAGATTAGGCTACCCACTGCCTCTCTGTATTTCCTGGGGTCAATCAACTTTTCATCACCATCTGTGAAATTCAACTTTGGTTCACACGGTGTCGACCTGGGTTTACAATCTTGCATGTCAAATCTTTCCAGCAGTTTGTCAACATAACTCTGCTGTGACATATTCACACCCCATCACACTGATCAAAAGTGATACCTAGAAAATTCTTCAGTCTTCCCAAATCTAAATCTGGAATTTCCCAGTAAGCATCTCTTTGACAAACACAATGATCATCTGGGATTTGTACAAAGATATTTTCACACAGATAGTTATGTAACATTTTGTTCCAGTTTCGACCTGATTGCTTTAGCCCATACAATGATTTCTCCAGTTTACACACCATTCTTTCATTTGTCTGAGATTTTAAATCATTCTGGCTGTTCCATGTAAATTTCATAATCAATCGGTGCATGTAGGTAGGCAGTTTTAACATCCATCTGATGGAGGATCAGATTCTCCTGAGCAGCTTTCTGCATTAACTCTCACACTGGTAAGGTTGACAGTAGGAGAAAAAGTATCTCCATAATCTACACCCATCGGCGACATAGCAAGCCTTATACTTGTCAGATCCATCAGCATTGGTTTTGATAGCATAGACCCATCTACCCTGCACTGCTTTCTTGCCCTCAGGTAGGGTGGTCAAAGTAAATGTGGTGTTATCCCTCAGTGATTTAATCTCCTCATCCATTGTATCTACCCACTCCCTTGAATTGGATGAAGTCACCGCTTCTCTGAAAGTCTGAGGTACACTGGAAGCCATCTTATAGCAATAATCAATGCTGATCTGCACCTGATCACTCTCCACCCCATAGAAATCTGGCCTCCTTCTCTCTCTACCAGGGTATCTGGAGAATACGATTCTGGCTTGACCTCAGCTGACTGTAGATTTATCTGGCTTGGGCCTAGCCTAGTCTCTGGAATGTCACACTGATTGGGTTTATCAGGGTCAGGTCTGGTTGTGCTATACTGCATATCAACGTCATCATCATCAGACACGTCATCCGTCTCCTGTTCCTCAATATTGGACATAAACCTCACCAGTCTGTAAATGTAAAAATGTAATGGAGTCTGTTTCATCACCTTTCTACTGTCAGGATAGTAGACCATATATGCTGGGCTGTTCTTATCATACCCAACAAAGATGCCTTTGTCAGACCTTGAGTCTAGCTTCTTCCTGTCCTGTCTATAGGTATAACACAGTACCCAACTTCTGCATCCTGGACATATCATGGCAACTCAAACATTGATTATCACAGTCATTGTTCCTGGCACAGTAGGCAATTAGAACAGCCTGTTATGTTCATGAATAAGAAAACGTGTACCGTCTTTATACTGCAGGACGTCTTCATCCTCCTTGAAGATCACTGTTTCCCCGCTGGAAGTTGCAGCTCTCACAGAGAAGATGTCTTGGGGATAGGAAGGGATGTACAGCGCCTGCTTCAGTGTTGCACTGAGGTGAAACCCTCTGCTGTCGACCAGACATACCTCTGCTTCTCCTCTACGCTCCACGACCCCCTTGCACCTTGTGCCATCGGCCAGCTCCACGCAGTGCGTCTCGGCCTGGAATCGGTCGTCGAAGCTCTTGTACCTGGCCAGGTCGGTGATATGCGATGTCGCACCGGTGTCCACCATCAATCCCTTTCGGGTGAGACCGCTCCCTGGCTGACAATCACCGGTCACCAACTTGAAAGCAAAAGTATTGTCTGTTTCCTCATACACCCCATGTGCGTCGTCCTGCCGTTGCTGTCTCCGTCCTCCTCGTCATGTGATACGCTTACCCTGGCTGTACCACTGTTGATCACGCTGACACTGTCTTGCCTTGTTTCCTCTCTGGCCACAATGGAAACACTCAATGTCCCCGCTCTCAGTGGTCCGCACCCTTACACCTGCCGGGGCACTGGCCTTACTTGAATGTGCCCGGCCCCCATGACATTGTCTTCGTCCATGGCTGTGCGCATACCTTCAGTGCTCTTGTAACTCCGCAATTTTGTCTTAAACTCTGCAAAAGAAAGAGTCTCATCCCTTTGAGTGACACAAATGGGAAAAGGCTTGAATGATTCTGGCAGCACCTTCAAAACCATTGCAACTAATAGTCCATCACGTAATACTTCTCCAGCATTCCTCAGTGCTGTGATTGAGGTCTCGACACGTATTACATAGTCAGTCACACTCTCACCACTCAACTTTTGCAGGGAAGTCAATTCTGTGTAGAGACTCACAATGCGGGGCTTACCCTTTCCAGCATAATAATCCCGCAAGATCTTGAATGCTCCATGCCCGTCATCCGCAGCCTCTCGCATGACCAGGGACAAACTTTTGTCATCGAGGAATTGGATCAGTTCAGCTAATGCTTCAGCATTCTTTGATGCATCCTCAGCCAGTGCGTCTGCATCCGCATCCGCACCCATGGCGAGCCCATTCAAATTTGTGTCCTTCAATTTCTGCAACCGTAGATGGCCAAAAAACTTTGTCTCCCACAGTTCATTGTTCTTTTCTTCTCCGTCGAACACAAGACGAGACCAACGTGAATTTATCCTTTCACTCATGGTGCTTGCACTCCAAACCTTGAGACACAAATTTAAATGTGCAAACTAACTGTCTTGCTACTCATGCCGTATCTGCACAAACGTCAACGTATCTGGGGCCATAACCTGTTAAGTAGTGATGGGCAGACCGAGGCTTCGTAAAGCACTGAAACAGTTGAAGCAAATGTGCTGGTAATATATAATAAGGAGTTAGCTGACTTCTTTTTTTTATAAATTCTCCAGCCTTTAAAAAAAATCCTCTCACATGGGACACTTGTTGTCCTCTGCACCCTCCTAAATGCCAGGATGAGTGCTCTTCAAATGGTGCATCAAGGCTAGCTGCCTATCAAAATACACACATCTCACTTTATTTGTGTTTTTCCAAATGGAAACGGTCCCACCACAGATGTACGGCATCTCTTGTAATGGACAATAACAAAGATAACTTCCTGATTAACAACATCCTTATGCTGGGAAAATTTTATAGACACAAATGCAAGTTCTTAAAGGTGAAACCACGATTTTATTAATTTCATAATGAGTTTAACTCTTATACAAAAGCCCTCAAAGTTATGAAAATGCAATCAGTCTTGTTTCCATTATAGAAGAAAATTATCTTCAAACGAAACCCTAGCCCCTTCAGTGTTTTTTGTTGCTTTTATTATGATTTGCCTGATATATTTTTCTACTGTACTTTCAAGCACCTGATCTGTATTTTGTAATACAAAAATGTTCTGTTATTGCCATGCTGTTTGTGAATTATTATTTGTTCAGCAATAAAAAAATGTATGGCATCTCTTATGTGGAACCTCCATTTTTATCTATTCTATTAATATATATATATATCTATATATCACCTATGAATCTATATAATTCTATATCTCTCACTAATGCTGTGCTATCTGTCACTATCTAACTTAGCCTATATGAATGTGCCACTATATCTATCCTATCTGTCACTGTCTGTACCTATCAGTCAATATATCTCATTTAAATAGCCTAAATATAGCCTAACTAACCAAAGCGCACTATAAATCTCACTTATATCACAAAATCACTGCTATCACAAAATCGCTCTCCTCTCAAAAAAACCAACCAGGTGAAGATGGATTTAGGCCTACTTCACTTTTAAACTTTGTGGGGAATTAGGTTTATACAGATGTGTGACTGTGTGGTTTGTTCCCGCCCCCTTTAATCAACGCAGTTTCGGCAGGCGCCACCTGATGAAACACTTCGAAGCTTCATGTAGCCATAGTCACGTGACATGGGTGTTTCGAATCACAGTTCGGAGCAGTGTTTCGAAACATCTGCGCTTCGGGATCTCGGCAAAGCGCCGAAACGTCAGTTTCGCGTCAGCCATCCCTACTGTTAAGCAGAGCGGACTAGATACCAGTTAAAGACAGAGAATAAACATGCTTCACACAGGTTGCAGTGAGAACACAAGAAACAATTGTTTATTGGTACAGGTGCAGCTTAAATAGAACATCACATGGCATGGACACATGACAAACACGCCTGAAAGGGATTCACAACAATTGGGAGCAAACTCATTAACCAATCAATCAATTAACAAGGGGAATGGTTACCTCCCCTTCCTCTGTTTTGCCCACCCAGAGAATTTGGAGAAAATGGATTCCGTTTATCAGTCTCGATGTCAGCACAGGCTTTACAAACAGACTTTTACCATATAGATTCGACAGCACCGCCACAAACAGTGAGTAACAGTGTTCATTAATGCCTGATCTGTGATCAGTGATTTCTGATGTGTAGCTAATCATTCAAGTTCACGCAGACTTTCTTTCGAAATCGTTTAATACTGTCACAATATAGAATATATTAATATATATAGCGAGAATATGACGCAGATCCGGCGTTCGGACATATGACCCAGAAGCGATTTGTTTACGAGCAGAGGAAGACGCGAGTGTCTAAGCTGTTGGATTCTACATTGATCGTGCTTTAGGTCTCGGCGTAGTGCTCAAAATGGGGCTTAAGTGTGTATTTCATGGATTCCCGAACGCCGGCGCTACGTCATATTCTCGCGCATGCGTCGTGGAGGCACACACGGAAGTCGAGAACAAGTTGGATAAAGGTGTTATTTTGATTTTTTTTTGCGCACAAAAACTATTGTCGTCGCATCGTAAAATTATTGTAGAGCCACTGTGGTGAGATAGACTTTGTAACAACGTTTTAAGTGCCTTTCATGGATCTTGGAAGTGTCAATGTACTGAATGCCAATGGAGGCCTGTCTGAAGCCTTTCTCAGCCATCAGCTTTCAACTAAAATATCTTAATTTGTGTTCCGAATATGAACGGAGGTCTTACGGGTGTCCAACGACATGAGGGTGAGTAATTAATGACAGAATTTTCATTTTTGGGTGAACTAACCCTTTAAGTACCGAGATTCAGTACTTCCTCCACCACTGGATATCAGTTTGTATGTGTGTGCAACCCAGCAAACCTGTCAACAGAAAGTCTTGTCTCAAGACTCTATTAACAGTTTTCTATCAGAGTTTGACTGAGAAAGCCAGATAAGAGCAGAAGCAGGAGACGAAGTGATGATGATAAAAGAGCAGAGTTTTTTAAATAATCTTAGTTGCATACGTTTAAGTGCTCAGACTTCATCTAGAAAGTACAATTACAAGAAGGGGAAAACTATGGAAAATTACACAATCATAAGATTAAACAACAGTAGAAAATAAATAATAAGTAATATAAAATATTAAAAGATAAAATGACAAAATGAATCAAATAACTATTCAAATGATTATAAAATTAAATATAAAAACAAAGAAAATAAATGAATTGTGTTATTGCTTTATTTATTTATTTTTACTCTCAAAGTGAACTGAATTATTAACTTACCATTGTGTTAGTAAAAGTATCCACCAATACATTCAGCTCTGAATGTTGTCATTTTTTCTAAATACATTTCTATGCACTTTTGTGATTTTAGACACAGAAGTGTGAACAGGACTTTTATTTTGGTGTCCATGTGTGACATAATCAAGCGGTGCCGCGCTCAAGCAGCTGCTGTGATTCTGCTGTAGAAAGGTTTGTGTTTTAAGCGACGCATAATGAATGATGTATTATTAAATGTATCATTACATTGCTTTATCTAACATTTAACAACGTTGTGTGAGTAAAGTAACATACTGAAACTCATGAGTAACAGAAGGAGCGTCCTCATTTCACTCTTTATCGTGAATCAGTTCAAACATGAATTCAGTATGTGGCGAGTGACGAGAGAACCGGAGCTTTCGACTCTCCGAGTCAATTGAACAGCTTGATTCAAAACACATGATTCAGTGATTCGAAGCGCTCTATTTCTATTTCTCGATTTCTACAAATTATTAAATAGCTAAACTGCCTAATGTATTAAGGGTCTGAATAATTTGCATTCTTTTATTAATTAGTTGTGTTAGTTTTGAGTGTTTTTTGGCTTATCAGGTCATTTAGCTCCATCAGTCTGACTTATGAATATTTATATAATTTTGGCAGAAATAGAATTCATGATAATACATTCAATTTAAGACATAGTTCAGTAATACTCTAATATAATAACTATAATAATAATAACTTAATTATAACTAAATAACTATGAATTATTAATAATACAATATTTTGTTTTGGTGCATGATTATTCCAAATATAAAGGGTGTGAGAGAAGTGATGTTTAAAGGGTCATGAAACCCCCGTTTCAGCAACCGTCGGTTCTCACCACAGTTTTGAAAAATGCTATAAAAAGTGGGCGTGGTTAAGCTGCGGAGTGGAGGGGATGAGAGGAGACAACACATCAACGGCTTCTGATTCAGTTTTATTTCACTCTCAGTAAAAGCATCAAAGCTTCCTAAAAAAATAGCATGCTTCAAAAAATCATTACGTAACACAATATAGTATGGTTTTGTAAGCTCACCTTAAATAACCCACATACATAAAGTACAAATCCTGTGGCAGCTATAATTTATTGCACAAATAAATGCACAGGTATTCGCATGTTCTCTGCATAGAAAACATATACGCAGTGCCGCCGCTCCCAATACGCAGAGTACGCAGTTTGCATAGGGCACCAACTCCCAGGGGGGGCACCATCTCGGTTGCTAAAATAAAAATAAACCTTTTATTCTATATTAATATTAACATAAATATAATATTTAAAAAAATGCATTTTTACATTTTGACGCACCATTCCCACATACGCGCCCGGCCCACTGTTTGTGGCTGATGTCAAGGCTTCAAGCTCATGCATTACGTTTAACATACCCCGTTATGCTCTTTGTGTGAGCATGACGGGGTAATGTGTGTGTCCTCAGTGCAAAACGTTCATTTTACAGGTCACCGGCATCCTCTGCGATAAACGCAAACACCTCAAGGCTAAGATCTATAAGACAGTCGTCCGTCCAGACGGTGTTTGTCGTCTTCTCATAGGATAAGAACATGCAGACTCAATTATAATTAAAGATACACTGTGTAACTTTTTTAGTTTATTCTTAGCTAAAAACACTTAGTTCTTTCACAAATATATGTGCTCATTAATGTATATTTATTTCTTTCAAGTAATAAAGTATTCTCGTAAGTTTATAATATGCCATTGAAAATACATACGGGTGAGGGGTTCGAATGCGGGTCGCCATGTTGCCCCTCCATCTTGAAAGTACATCAGCCAAAGAGGGACATACCCGTGAATTCAAGCTTCGCCTTTTGCGTTTTAACACTCGATGGCAACGTGTCGAATGTGGACGAAGTCGAACTGGAAGCCATATTAATCTTGGACTAAATCGGCCACCGTAGGAGTTAAAACGAAATCGGAATTGAGAGGAAGAGAAACTAATATTCACTGGCTGGTCATATACCTTTTAACAGCTAGATGGGGGAAAATATCACACAGTGTAGCTTTAAGCAAGTCGACGAGTCTGCGTGTTCTTATCCTATGAGAAGACGATTTGCTTAATTATTCATTGCCTTCTATGACGCTCAACACTCATAACTCTGTTAAAATCTCAAAATTTGGTTTAGGGTTTCATGACCCTTTGAAAAACCAAACACCACGTCAAAAGGACTTGCGTGTGAAAATTAGATAACGGAAGAGGTGTTTTGCTAATATCCAAACTGTATCTAAGAAAAAATTGATACCACCGAGTTGTTTAAAGGCGGCATGAAATCAAATTTTACAATTCGTATTTTTATATTTAATATTGTAGTGTTTACTATAACTGATTTATCTGTATACTTCATTAATTTAAAAAAAATTATTTACCCTTATAATCTTTAATCAAATACGTTAACTTTCCCTCCCCCTTCGAAACGACCTCTCTTCTCTCCCGGTCATGTGCTATGGCGCGAGGGTGGGGTTATCGCCCCCTGTCTCGTTTCTGCACCACCTCTCAGAAACCTGTCACTGATCGTAGCAATATGATGGTTAGGTGCATTTTTCTCGGTGTACACAAACAATACCTTCTTCAGGAAGGACTTGAGGCAAAAAGAGAGAAATATATGAGAAATAGAAGCTTTAATTATGTAAAAATGACTCAATAAAGTCGGACAAACAGCTTGTCGTGACGACTCGCACTGAGGAATGCAGTGTGTGAACGCGCTCACCGCGTGCCCCCCTTATAAGGAAGAACTGAGAAAGAAGTTTTACAGAAATAAAGCCATAAAAGGCTTAAAATAAGCAACATCTGTAGCATAAACCAGCGAAAAGGGAGTAAATAGGCTCAGTAACATATATGTAGAAAAGATTTAGAGAGAAAATACATTTATTTAAGAGATAGATCGAGTTTTCTCCACAACTGAGTGCAAAGTGGCATTCAAATCTGCCTCCATTTTGTTAGCAACGCCCAACTTCCAACGATCCAATCAATTCCCGAAGGACGAAATCAAGCCCCGCCCTAATTTTTTTCTGATTTCAGAAGCCGTTTCACACGGATATACGTCACAATACGGAGAAAAAGACGATCTCAACTTCCATTTCATGCCGACTTAATATTCAAAAAATATTCAACAGAGCAATTTAAAAAAAATAATAATAATAATTAAAAGCCTCCAAACATTTGTTTTTAGATCAACTTGGATTTAATTAATGATAATGCAGTGACAATACATTTAAAATCGATTGCAATCGATTAGATCTATTTGTTTAAATCTCTTCTCCTCCATCTTAATTAGTTTGGGTTAATATTAGGGCTGTCAATAGATTAAAAAAAATTGTGATTAATAACAACTTTGTTTTGCGATTAATCGCACGCTTATTGTAAAATTAAGCATATGCCATTTATCTTTTTAAACAAAACTGTATTTTCTGCAAGCTTCAGGGATCATTGGAGACTCCAAAAGGACACCAAATAACCAAATATAAGGAGTCCATATAATCAAATTAAATAATTCATTTATACACACCTAAGCTTTTTTAAACTTTACAGAATTCACAGTGTATATTATGTGTACAGAGCAACAACAACGAGATTGACGCCAAAAAAAAAAGTGTACTGTTGGAGTAACTGAATAACTTTATTTCAAGTCAGAAAAAGGGTTCGACACATTAAAAATGGAACAACTTTAGAAATGTGTGGATTAGTGCTAAATAGGGCTGTAATCAACCAAAGAAAATCTTGGTCGACTGAAGTGCTGAAATTTGCGACTTAAAATGACGTTAGGAATAAAAACGTTAAATGAATTAGCTGCACACTGTGCGGAGTACTTGGTGGCCTTGTTGTCTGCCTAAATGAACTATAAATAAACATAAAAAACTAGTAGGCTATTTGCAGTATATTAAATCGTTTTTGACCTGATTATTTTGCACTGAAATGATTCTGACACACGAGTTTCCGAAAAGTTCAGAAAATGTAGTACTATGTTGTCTACTAGTGATATCATCACAAGAACTTTTGAGGAATATGCAACATAATTTAGACAATTGTTTTTGTCACATGTATTATAATAACTGACAGACACTATTTCAGCCGCTCTGTGCAGCTCGAACATAGGATCAGCTCAGCTTCGCAGCTGAGACGCGAATAGAATATTAACTTAAAGCTTTTACTCTTAAACACAAAAGGCACGTCCACTTTAATAAAAAAGGAATATTTATTAAACTAGCCAGATCAAGAGCAGAAACAAAATAAAGTGCATAACTGAAAAATAAAGCATAGGCTCAAAACTAATACAAACAGTGGCCACAGCGCATCGCATCGCGCATTAGGCTCCAAATAAAAAACATTGAAATATGGCAATTCTGATATGTTCACATAGCCTACTCAAAACAGACGGGGCAACCTAACGCAGACAAGTTAGCTTAATGTTTTTAGGTGATATGACATGTTTGTCGTCAAGCTGTGATATGCAAACTGTTGCATTCTGTGATATGCAAACTGTTGCATTCGTCATTTTTCCCCATTTACTATTTTAAAAAAATGCTGCCACACTGCCGATGTCTTTGTTCACAAGGTAGAAGAGGACTGACTAGGAAAACGCTTTCACAATTAAATAAATAATATACAGCAAAGTATAGCCTATCGTTACTTCAATCTGTCTCTCTTCTCCAGTGGGTTGGGCTAATCCAAAATAAGTGAATACAAGGGGGGTGTTCTGAAGACAGACTGTTACCTGTGAAACAGGGGTGCTCTGAAAACACCCCCATAAGCAATTAGTGCTTTCCACCTGATGAAATTAACGCGGCCAAACTGATGAAATGAACGCGGCAAAAAATCGACCAATCAGAATTTTGGTCGAGCTAGAACGTATCGACTAATAATCGACTGGGAGATTACAGCCCTAGTGCTTAACAGTAAACTGCTGTTTGACTGGTTCACTAAAAAGAGCCGGTTCAAAAGAATATTAATTCACGAACAGGACATCACTAACGGACACATGACAGATCAAACTGAACTGTCTGTACATGAATGCAACGTGCGATCAGTGATCCGAGAGCACGCACGTTATCTGCGCATCAATATAACACTCTCACGCGCTTATTGTACGACTGCTGTGAGTCGACAAAATTGCGCTCTTCAGAAACAATGGCAGAATACGACAGAGCTCGTGTTTTAAGGCAAAGCACACATTGAAATGAATGATTCACTAAAAACGCGATGTGAGTCTCTGTTCTCTGATATATCTGATGTGATCAGCCTAGCTTTCTTTGCATTAGCGCTGTTTTGGACTGTTTGAATGAATTCGATTACTGGATCACTGCAACAGCTTAAAATGGCCTGATCACAAGCAGAGAAGCAGAATTGGGTTAAAGAATGGAAATGTCCTCCTACCAGGGTTACACCTGTGCTGTAGATGCTAGTGTGATTGTAATAAACTCCAGACTTCTAAGATCAAATAACTGCGTGACGAAAAGTATGTTAATGACGCAGCTTCACATACTTCTGTAATTTATTTGCGTTAAATAATTCTAACACGTTAAGGAATTTAAATTAATCGCACGCGTTAACATTGACAGCCCTAGTTAATACATTTCACTCATTTGAGTGGGAACATTCTTGGGGATTTCTTAGTGGGTGTTGTGTAACAAATGTTTTTTTATTTTTATTTTTTATTTATACTTACAAAATATGAAAATGTGTCAAGAAACTTACTGTTGAATTCTGTAATTTTGAAAGGTCAATAAAAAGGTCACTCTCGTGCCAGTGCACTGACTACTGAACTAGGAGAGATTTAGTTTGGATTTATTTTTCTTTCTGTAAATTTTTAATTATTCTCATCTTAAACAGGACAAAGATCCACGTGAAACACTATTATAATGATGGCGTTTATTAAAGAGGAGAGTGAAGACGTGAAGATTGAAGAAACATTCAGAGTGAAAGATGAAGAAACTGAAGAACATACAGGTTGGTTTCATTCTCAAAACTGAATTATGACCTAATATCGTGTTGGTCCCCATTTTACTGCCAAAACAGCCCTGACCCGTTGAGGCATGGACTCCACTAGACCCCTGAAGGTGTAAAAGATGTTAGAAGCAGATCCTTTAAGTCCTGTAAGTTGTGAGGTGGGGCCTCCATGGATCGGACTTGTTTGTTCAGCACATCCACAGATGCTCGACTGGATTGAGATCTGGGGAATTTGGAGGCCAAGTCAATGCCTCAAACTCAAATTTTTGCTCCTCAAACCATTCCTGAACCATTTTTAGATGGCCGCACCCAAGGTTTCCCAACAGAACATTGCCCAAAGCATCACACTGCCTCCACCAGCTTGCCTTCTTCCCATAGGGCATCCTGGTGCCACGCTTGAGTTCACTGAGCTCCTGAGAGCGACCCATTCTTTCACAAATGTTTGTAGAAGCGTCTGCATGCCTAGTGCCTGATTTATGCACCTGTGGCCATGGAAGTGATTGGAACACCTGAATTCAATGATTTGCAATATATATATATAAATATATATATATATATATATATATATATATATATATATATATATATATATATATATATATATATATATATAAATATATATATATATATATATATATATATTTCGCATCTCACACATCGCTGATCTGCATTCAGATATTTCTTTTTTGAAAAAGGATGTTTTCAATGCTACATTATATGAACAATGTATAAGCTATTTTAATGCTTTTGAAAAGATTGCAACTTCTTTGGGTTGGCCAAAAGATGTATGGTCATTGTTGTTGCAATGCAAATTGGCTGGGAAAGCTTTAGAGGTTTATTCAACCCCTGTCTGTATAAGACAGCCTTGAGTACGGTGTGGTTAAGCTAGTCGTACTCAAAGCTTATGAGTTTGTCCCAGAGGCCTACAGGCAGCAGTTTTATACACGTAAGAAGAACGCCAGTCAAACATACGTTGAATTCGCCCGAGACAAGGGAATTATTTTTAATAGATGGTGTACTAGCAAAGTGGAGAAGTTTACATCGCTTGGAGAGCTTGTGTTACTTGATGATTTTAAAGTGTCTTCCAGAGATGATGGTACTGTACTTAAATTAACAAAAAGTAACGACATCGTCTCAGACAGCAGTGTTAGCGGGACGAATTTGGGCTTGCGCACTGAAATGTTTTTCACTCAACAAGTGTTGAAAAGAGTTCTTTGAGGGCGCTGAAAAAGGTTCAGCTGCCCAAACTGAGTTGTGAAAAGCCCAAAGAAATGTGAGAATGTTTTTACGGCTGTAAGAAAGGACATGTTATAGCAGAGTGTTTGTCCCTGAAGTGTAAGCTGAATCCCCAAACAAAAGAGATTGCATTTGTGAATGCGGTTAATCAGAGTGTGCATTTTGAACCGACTGAAGATGAAGTCGACAGTGTCTAGCTACCATTTCTTTTTAAAGGGTATGTATCGCTTTTAGGGAAGGAGGCAGATTAGGTAGAAGTGCAGGTGTTAAGGGACATGGGCGCTGCTCAGTCTTTTGTGTGTGCAGATGTTTTTTGCCCTTTTCAGATCAAATATCACTTGGATCCTGTAGACTTGTACAGAGTTTCAGCATGGAGGTCATGAGAGTCCTAGTTCATCGTATTCATCTGCGGACAGACTGTCTGGTTTTGTGGAGGTAGGAGTACGCCCTGTTTTACTGGTGAAAGGTGTATCCGTTATTTTAGGTAACGATTTGGCTGGAGGGAAAGTGATATCTCCGTTAGAAGTAGTTGACACCCTGTCGAAAGAGCATGGCGCTGATGAATTGTTTCAGAAATATTCAAATCTGTGTACTGCTTGCATCATCACAAGCTCAATTAAAGAAAGATAGTAATGCATCTTTATTTGACTTATGTGCAGATCAGGAGGCTGAGGAAAGGCCTGAAGACAAGTCTCATGTCAGTGATCAGGGGAATGAGGTTGTAGTGAATGACAAGAGCTGGTCTTTGGCCATACTGTGAGAGGACCACTGACAGTTCTTAAAGAGAGAATGTTAGGCATTGAGGACTTTAAGAAAAAAAAATGTTAGATTGCGTCATTAAATGATGTTTTATTAACAAGGTTCGGGAGAAGCACGTTCAGATAATTGACACAAGTGGAGAGCACTCAGAAAAGTTGATTTATTTCACTAATTCCATTCAAAAAGTGAAACTTGTATATTATATTCATTCATTACACACAGACTGATATATTTCAAACGTTTATTTCATTTAATTTTGATGATTATAACTGACAACTAAGGAAAATCCCAAATTCAGTATCTCATATATATATATATATATATATATATAATATTGTGAAAAGGTTCAATATTATAAGACACCTGGTGCCACACTCTAATCAGCTAATTAACTCAAAACACCTGCAAAGGCCTTTAAATGGTCTCTCAGTCTAGTTCTGTAGGCTACACAATTATGGGGAAGTCTGCTGACTTGACAGTTGTCCAAAAGACGACCATTGACACTAGGGTTGTGCCAATGGACGATATCATCGTCCATCATGATGGCTAACCGACATCACAATGGAGCGCCACCATCGTGATGCCACGCCCCCGTTGCGAGTGCGACGCACATTAATCCTCTTCTATAGTTATAGTTAAAATAAAAACTTAGCAGGGATTGCTCTGTAAATTAATTTGAGAATGTAGCTAATGCATATATGCTATTTTAAATACTGTAGTCTATGCCAGATATATGTATAGCCTACATTTTGAAATCATTTGAGGCTGAAACATCCATAAGCATGCGTGTTTATTTTAGCACTTCCGTCAGTGAAACAACACAGCCTATTCAACATTTAAACGATTTTCAGTAAATAATGGTTACCTAAAGAATATAAGAAAATTAAATATTACTTAAAAAAATATTTGATTCATACTATTTCCCCGCAAAGACGTGCTCTGCGCTTTGAGAGGAATGGGACACAAGCTGGATAGACACCTTTCAAATATATCTTCGTGTTTTCTCCTGATGTTGCAAGGCAACACTTGTTGTAAAAGGTCTGAAGAGCGGAATTTATCTTCCACAAGGTCAAGACATTTAGGCAATGTTTGATTATTCACAGCCAGAGAAAACGAAACTAAAATCACAGCGGCGTGTGTGTGAAATGCGCTATTCAAATAAACCAAACTTGACGCGCATTACCAAGTTTAATAACAAGAACAAACTGTGTTAAATAAAGTTTGAAGTAAAAAGGTATTCGTCCCACAGTGTTTTTTATACTTTACCACAGTAAAGGATGTGAATAGTTATAATAGACTTAATTATAAGCAAACGAAAGGAAGAAACGTTTATAATCCCCTGCGAAAATGGCGACGTGAGTGAAGATTTGGGAAAGGAAACAAGATGTCCATGTCCATTGGGATAAAATGGACTTGGCCTTTTGTTAAAAATCACGGAAAATCGAGTGACCAGATCCAGATTGCAAAACAGAATGAAAAAGTGCTATCTGACCATTATTTCCTTTCTAGGCTAAACAAAGCTTTGTGCTTCACTCCTGTGGTAATATTCACGTGAAACAGCATTCACATGCAAAACACTGGGTTAGTAAAATAACGAAATCATTTTTTTAGAGTAGAAAATAGTAGGCCTATTTTTGTAAAGAGAAATAGGCTATTAAAATAAAAAGAGCTCAACTCTTAAGTGGAAGGAACCTATTTTTTCCCCCCTCACGTGCAAACTAGCGGATGAGTCATTATTTGGGTTAGTAAAAATAACGAAATTATAGTTTTAAGTAGAAAATAGTATTTATGTAAAGAGATATAGTATATTATCTACACCCCCCCCACCCCCCCAAGACGATATCATCGACCATCACGATGTTTTACTGTAAACATCGTCAACTGCCAATTTAGGTGACATCGCCCAACCCTAATTGACACTTTGCACAAGGAGGGCAAGACACAAAAGGTCATTGCAAAAGAGGCTGGCTGTTCACAGAGCTCTGTGTCCAAGCACATTAATAGAGAGGCAAAGGGAAGGAAAAGATGTGGTAGAAAAAAGTGTACAAGCAATAGGGATAACCGCACCCTGGAGAGGATTGTGAAACAAACCCCATTCAAAAGTGTGGGGGAGATTCACAAAGAGTGGACTGCAGCTGGAGTAAGTGCTTCAAGAACCACTATGCACAGAAGTATGTAAGACATGGGTTTAAGCTGTCACATTCCTTGTGTCAAGCCACTCTTGAATAACAGACTCGTCTGGGCTAAAGACAAAAAGGACTGGACTGCTGCTGAGTGGTCCAAAGATATGTTCTCTGGAAATCAGGGTCCCAGAGTCTGGAGGAAGAGATGAGAGGCACACAATCCATGTTGCTTGAGGTCCAGTGTAAAGTTTCCACAGTCAGTGATGGTTTGGGGTGCCATGTCATCTGCTGGGGTTGGTCCACTGTGTTTTCTGAGGTCCAAGGTCAACGCAGCCGTATACCAGGAAGTTTTAGAGTACTTCATGCTTCCTACTGCTGACCAACTTTATGGAGATATAGATTTAATTTTCCAAAAGGACTTGGCACCTGCACACAGTGCCAAAGCAACCAGTACCTGGTTTAAGGACCATGGTATCCCTGTTCTTAACTCGCCTGACCTTAACCCCATAGAAAATCTATGGGGTATTGTGAAGAGGAAGATGCGATATGCCAGACCCAACAATGCAGAAGAGCTGAAGGCCACTATCAGAGCAACCTGGGCTCTCATAACACCTGAGCAGTGCTACAGACTGATCGACTCCATGCCACGCCGCATTGCTGCAGTAATTCAGGCAAAAGGAGCCCCAACTAAGTATTGAGTGATGGACATGCTCATACTTTTCATGTTCATACTTTTCAGTTGGCCAAGATTTCTAAAAATCTTTTCTTTGTATTGGTCTTAAGTAATATTCAAATTTTCTGAGATCCTGTATTTGGGATTTTCCTTAGTTGTCAGTTATAATCATCAAAATTTAAAGAAATAAATATTTGAAATATATCAGTCTGTGTTTAATGAATTAATATAATATACAAGTTAGTGAATTAGTGAAATAAATCAAATTTTTGACGATATTCTAATTATATGACTAGCACCTGTATATATACGCAGCAGTCTTACCTCCGTTCATTGACAGTTTATCAGCATCCCTCCACCACCCCTTCTCCACAATTTGTATTTCTTATCCACTTGCATACAACGGGAGTACTCTGGGTTCGGGCCAAATTCTGAGCCCTCCCCCTGGAAAGCACGCCAAATACGCATTTAAATTTACTCTCCATAAATTAGATGTATGTGTGAACTCGTGAAATTCCGTAATTGGCTTCAGAAAACGTGTGTCCTACCCCCCCAACCCCACACCACCACCCACCTCCCACCTCCCGGTGCAATACCCATGGAAATATGATCTAGTTGTATGTTGGTTTTGATACTCTACATGTCTAAATGTTTTGTTGTCTGTTGCTTTGTACCATTCAACTGGTGTTAATTTGCGTTTGTCTCTTTTTGCCTTAGACCTGACGGGGCTGAAAAAGGAGAGTGAAGTACTGAATCAAATGGAGAAAGATCAATTTAAGAAAAATTATTTAATAACAAGAGAAAACCCTTTTAGTTGCTCACAGGCTGAAAAGACTTTGTTCCGAAAAAAGTCTAAAAGTAAGGGAACTAGAAGTAATTTCACCTGTCAACAGTGTGGAAATAGATTCCCTCTAAAAAGAAGTCTTAACAGGCACATGAGAATTCACAAAGGAGAGAAGCCTTGTACCTGCCAACACTGTGGAAAGAGTTTCGCTCCAGGAGTAAGCCTTAAAATACACATGAGAGTTCACACTGGAGAGAGGCCTTACACCTGCCCTCAGTGTGGAAGGAGTTTCAGTAGTAAAGGATACCTTAACGTCCATATGAGAATTCACACAGGAGAGAGACCTTTCATCTGCCAACAGTGTGGAAAGAGATTCGCTCTAAAAGGAGGCCTTAAAGTTCACATGGGAGTTCACACTGGAGAGAAACCTTATACCTGCCAACAGTGTGGAAAGAGTTTTGCTGAAAAAGGAAGCCTTAACAGGCACATGCGAATTCACACTGGAGAGATGCCTTACACCTGCCAACATTGTGAAATAAGTTTCACTCAAAAAGCAAGCTTTAACAGACACATTGGAATTCACACTGGAGAGAAACCGTTCACCTGTCAACAGTGTGGAAAAAGTTTCGCTCTAAAAGGAAACCTTAAAGTCCACATGAGATTTCACACTGGAGAGAAACCTTACACATGCCCTCAGTGTGGAAAGAGTTTCACTACAAAACAACACTTTGAAGACCACATAAAGATTCACACTGGAGAGAGGCCTTACACCTGCAAACAATGTAAAAAAAGTTTCAACCGCAAAGACAGCCTTAGCCGGCACATAAGAGTTCACTCTGGAGATAAGCTGTTCACCTGCCAACAATGTGGGAAAAGTTTCAACCGAAAAGAAAGCCTTAAGAGGCACATGAGAGTTCACACTGGAGAGAAGCCTTACACCTGCCAACAGTGTGGAAAGAGTTTTGATCAACATGAAAACTTTCAAGTCCACATGAATGTTCACACTGGAGAGACACCCTACACGTGCTCTCAGTGTGGCAAGAGTTTCACTAAAAAACTAAACCTCAACAGACACATGAGAATTCACTCTGGGGAGCAACTCTACACATGTCCTCAGTGTGGAAAGCGTTTCAATCAAAAACAACACTTTGTAGAACACATAAGAGTTCACACTGGAGATAAACCTTTCACCTGCCAACAATGTGGAAAAAGTTTCAACCGTAAAGACACCCTTAACAGGCACATGAAAGTTCACACTAGAGAGAAGCCGTTTACATGTGGACACTGTGGGGAAAGTTTTAGGTATAAAAAAGTGCTGAAGGACCATATGTGTATTCATGTATGAGAAAACTGATTTTTGAGTATGGTATGAATTGAGAGACTGTATTATGTGCTGATTATTGTTACAGTATTAAATCACCTTAGAGGCCTGAATTCCCAAATAATGTCCAGTGACTGTGAGAGGAATAAAGAAGCCAGTCAAATGAAGAATGAACTAGTTACAATTTTACATGTCAACAGAAGTATAAATTTGCATCAAATAAAATACATAAAAATGTTTAGGCCTGCACAAAATAATAAACAAAAATATAATATAACAAACAAGCTTTTGATTCAAAAGATACAGAGACGTGGAGATTATCCAAAGTCGGGCCAGTGCAAGCCGGGGCTTTCAACGGGCCGGGATGGGGCTAATAGCCTCTGTCCTGTAGCGCTGAGCTCAAAATCACACTGTGTTTCCAGCGCTTTACTAAACCATCCCTTCACTCTTCTCTCTGAAACAATGTCACACAACCCTATCATTTCACCAACAAAGGGAAGAGGTTATCACACTGGAAACTAGAACATTTGCAAAATGAACATGATAAATAATTGTCTTTTTGTTTTTTACTTAAAGATTTAAAACCGAAGCATCAGTTTTACCACAATTTTTTAATTAAAGTGATAATTAATTAATTATTTTGTGTCAGGATTGCTCAGTAATCATACAGAAATAAAGTGGATTTACCAATATTTCATAACAGAAGGAGGAAACATACTTATTCAGTGACGTCTGTTTCTGTTTATTTGTAGTCACAGGACAGCACAAAACTCTGGGGCTTTAGTCCAAAAGCATTCACATTAAAACATTCTCATATGTTTACTTCACATTTCCTAAGAAAGAATGATCATTTCTGTAATTTGTCAACCGTCTGAGGAGCTTTGAGTCTCGAGGAGCTCTCCAGTCCCAGTATAGTGTTATCATTTCAGACAGAGAAACAGAGGGAGCTCTCAAATGAAAAACAGGAGTAATGATAGAGGAGGCTATAATCTATGACATATGCACAGCTAAATATGCATATCAGGCAGTCTGGTATAAAGAGACAAGGCGTATTGATAGATAAAATATGTAACCAAATGAATACACGATTGTGATATTAGTGTTTTGCATCGCATATAAATATATTTCTGTCTTATACGGTGATCAGAATCCACATCGAAAACAATTGGTTATTTCAATCCCTCGCTGCTGTCTGAGTTTTAGTATAGTATAACTAAAATAATACTTAGCTGTGGTAGTTGTACATAATACAACTAAAGTACAATTACAATGAACTAAGGTACAATACAACAGTGATTTTTACATTTCTTTAAACTTTTACCCCCTCGAGTTTGGCGAAAACTTATCACACAAACATGAGACATAGTGTATGTCTAAAGAAACCTTGAAATGTCAGGTTTTAACCCTTTCATGCATGAATAATGGAAAACAATCTAGATTTTTTAAAGATTCTTTTTATTACTTTAATATGATTAAAATCCATTTTAATTAAAAAAAATTCTGTTTTATTTAAAAATTATTTAACTTATTTAATGCCGTAATATGTCATTTTGAATGGTTATTTATGTTGATATATTTGTTAAATGTCTGTTTTATTACAATATTCTTATATCAAATATATCAACATCAATTCAATTCATAACATATTTGCAAAAATAGAACAGATATACTAGCAGGTTACAGAAATCAGACTTTATGCAATCTGACTCCACTGTTGCATGACGTCTGCAAACATGGACAGTTCGTTTTTGGTGTATAAAAACTACATTTTACTCTTCATTTTAGTTTATAAAATACTAACATATTCATCATACTTTACTGTACATATTATTATTATTTTTTTTTTGGGCTTAATTGACCTCCTTGTATAAAAGTTTTTCATAGATATGCCTGGGGCATTTGGCACAAGGCTATCATCTTGGATTAATGATGTCAAGCAATGAATATTTGGAATACAAGACAGTAGCCACTGTTACAATATATCTGTCAATCTACTTGCATTGCCCTCAAGTGGTTTGGAGAATATTTCCTTGATAGATTAACCCTAAATGGAGTTAAATTAAAGGTCACATGGCATGGATTTTTTTACAATTATTTTTATAATGTTTCCTGAGGTGTACTTATATTGTTAGTATGGTTTTTACATCAGAAAATGTCATAATTTAGAAATAAAAAGCATTTTTTCTATACTGATATTAGCCCTCTGGCTTGAATGTTAGGGATGGGCGTATCGATGCTACTGACAAGCTACTTACTTGGTATCGATATCTCTAAAAAAATATCGATACTAAAATTAAATTAATAATTTCTGTATCACTAAGTGTTTTCGGTACTTCGGTTTAATGTTTGTTTGTGCTAAAACAGAAACCCCCCTGACATCTGATCCGTGTCACTTTATGACTTTGAGAAACGCGATGTGCCCAGCCCACATGTACACGTCACTTTCACGCACATTTCCGCATAAACCGAATGGCACTATGGCAGAAAGAAAGCGTTGCGTGGTGCTACTTTTCAACGGCCGGAAAAAATATTGCAAGATGCAATATTTGTGACAAGAAAGTTTCACACAGCAGCAACAAAAGCAACCTCTTTAAACATTTGCAAACAACACACCCTGAAACTGCTCCTGCTCCACCCTCTGTCCGACAAAAGATGTTGCAGGAGAGTTTTCAGGGAGCCAAACCCTATCCAGGTACTACAGAGTGCACATAGTCATCAGTTATCAGAGTATATATATATATATATATATATATACACACACCTAAAGGATTATTAGGAACATCATACTAATACTGTGTTTGACCCCCTTTCGCCTTCAGAACTGCCTTAATTCTACGTGCCATTGATTCAACAATGTGCTGAAAGCATTCTTTAGAAATGTTGGCCCATATTGATAGGATAGCATCTTGCAGTTGATGGAGATTTGTGGGATGCACATCCAGGGCACGAAGCTCCCGTTCCACCACATCCCAAAGATGCTCTATTGGGTCGAGATCTGGTGACTGTCAGGGCCATTTTAGTTCAGTGAACTCATTGTCATGTTCAAGAAACCAATTTGAAATTATTCGAGCTTTGTGACATGGTGCATTATCCTACTGGAAGTAGCCATCAGAGGATGGGGACATGGTGCTCATAAAGGGATGGACATGGTCAGAAACAATGCTCAGGTTGGCAGTGGCATTTAAACGATGCCCAATTGGCACTAAGGGGCCTAAAGTGTGCCAAGAAAACATCCCCCACACCATTACACCACCACCACCAGCCTGCACAGTGGTAACAAGGCATGATGGATCCATGTTCTCATTCTGTTTACGCCAAATTCTGACTCTACCATCTGAATGTCTCAACAGAAATCGAGACTCATCAGACCAGGCAACATTTTTCCAGTCTTCAACTGTCCAACTTTGGTGAGCTTGTGCAAATTGTAGCCTCTTTTTCCTATTTGTAGTGGAGATGAGTGGTACCCGGTGGGGTCTTCTGCTGTTGTAGCCCATCCGCCTCAAGGTTGTGCGTGTTGTGGCTTCACAAATGCTTTGCTGCATACCTTGGTTGTAACGAGTGGTTATTTCAGTCAAAGTTGCTCTTCTATCAGCTTGAATCAGTCGGCCCATTCTCCTCTGACCTCTAGCATCAACAAGGCATTTTGGCCCACAGGACTGCCGCATACTGGATGTTTATCCCTTTTCACACCATTCTTTGTAAACCCTAGAAATGGTTGTGCGTGAAAATCCCAGTAACTGAGCCGATTGTGAAATACTCAGACCGGCCCGTCTGGCACCAACAGCCATGCCACGCTCAAAATTGATTAAATTACCTTTCTTTCCCATTCTGACATTCAGTTTGGAGTTCAGGAGATTGTCTTGACCAGGACCACACCCCTAAATGCTTTGAAGCAACTGCCATGTGATTGGTTAATTAGATAATTGCATTAATGAGAAATTGAACAGGTGTTATTAATAATCCTTTAGGTGAGTGTGTGTATGTATATATATATATATATATATATATATATATATATATATATATATATACATATACATATACATATACATATATATATATATATATATATATATATATATATATACATATACATATATATATATATATATACATATATATATATATATATATATACACATATACACATATATATATATATATATATATATATATATATATATATATATATATATACAGTTGTTACATCTTTTTTTATCAAATACAGTAAAAACAGCAATATTGTGAAATATTACAATTTAAAGAGCACCTATTATGGCATTTAAAATGTTCCAAATATTGTTTTAGAAGTCCCCAACAACAGTTTTGCATGCATGCTATGACAAAAAAGACTTTAGTTTTCTTATAATATGCATTTATTTTTACCTGTTTTGACAGCGATTCTCAAATGATTCCTTTAGTGATTCACTTTTCAAAACCCCGCCTTTACGTGACGCTAATCTGCGGTGATTGGTCCAATGACCCAGTCAGTTGTGATTGGTATAGTCTGTGCAGATATTTTCGGAAACGGAACGCACATCACCATAAATGGTTTTCGGTTTAACCTCTTAACTGGATTGAGGGCGCATTCGTCCTCAAGCTTTATTTGTTTAAATTAGCTCAAATGACTGTCAGATGTAAGTAATTACCATGTCAATCTATACATCATTTAAAAGATCTAAGAGTCAAGCTTCCATTTTCTACCTCTGTTTTATTCTCAAAGTCTTATAGTGACAGTAATTTGTTAATATGTGTCAGGAGTTATGAATATGAAAACCGCGTCGGTACCGTTTGATTGTAATATGAGCCTCAGCTGATCTCATTCATAAAAAAACTCCTCTATTCTCCTCACGAAGACTCGCGACAAATCAACATCCCTCAGGGCTTTTAGTTCAAAAGTGTGCAGATGAGGAGAAATATTGATAGATTCTCATATGTCTGTGTCAAATTTCTAAACAGAGGAGTATTTTTTATTCAATACTTCCTCAAAATGCGCAGATGTAGCCTAATCATGAGCGATGGAGTCTCTTATGTGTTGTTTTCAATTCATACTGGCAGCCGGAGGGCGCTCTGTGCACATGTAGTCCATAGATGGTACAGACAGACGAAGAAGATACCATGTGCCATAATAGAAGTCCATAATAAATGCTTCCTGAGATCGCGAAACATTCAAATAGAGACATTTGAAGAATAATAAACACACAATTGCGACGATGTATGGTTTGTCTTCAAGCCACTTAGTCTTCAAATGCTCATCCTTGGGCAGATGAAAAAAGTTTGCTTTTGAGTCACACTTCAGAACACAGCGTCTCGTCGCCATGATGTTTTCTAGTTTTCACTGGCGTCTTGGAGCGCAATAAGTGGGCGTATCGTATTCAAATAACTTGACAAGTTGACGTCATCTAGTCAGAGAAAAAGCTTCGGTCTTCTAACGATTCTTAAAAATGACTCAGAGTCGACTCTTACTTTTGAAAGAAAATAACTATATATACGGTGCACTGTCATATTTCAACTTTGCATGATGTTTTTGTTCACTTAGATCTATGTTACACACTACATGAAAGGTAAATTTCAAAATTCCATGATAGGTGCTCTTTAAAATTAGTATTAGTAATTCAGTCACATGATCCTTCAGAAATCATACATTTTCGATTTTCAGCTTCCCATAAGTTATTGGAAACCTTTATCCTTTTACGATAATGCCCAAAGAGCCCAAGATATCACAAGGAGCCTAGCCAAGATGATTGTTACTGACTTGCAACCAGTTTCAATGGTTGAAGATGCAGGTTTTCGTCATTTCATGAAGCTGGTTGATCCCTGATACAATATCCAGGGTAGGAAATCCTTCATGTCAAGTGAAATTCCAAAGCTATATGAGCAAATCAAAACAACACTGAAAGACTCCGTAGACTCTGCAAGCAGTGTGATTTTAACAAGTGACATGTGGACATCAAGAACAACTGAAGCATATTTAACTGTATCAGGACATTTTATTGACCAGAATTGGCAGATGCAGGCTTGCACTCTTGAGACTGTCCATGTAGCTGTACAGCATACAGCACACAATATATCTGAGGTCCTTACAAAAATATCTGATGACTGAAGCATTACCAGCAAGGTATTTGCAGTTATTACTGATAACGGAGCTAATATGGTTTCAGCTGTGCGGGAAACCCAATGGAAACACATTCCGTGTTTTTCACACACCCTTAACTTAGCCGTGAAAAACTCCATTAAGGCTGATACAAGTTTGGAGTCCATCCTAGAGAAGTGTGGTGCTATTGTTCGGTTCTTCCATCATAGCACCAAAGCATCTGACAAGCTAAAAGAAGTTCAAATTCAGTTGCAACTGCCAGAACACAAACTAATCCAAGCAGTAGAGACACGGTGGAATTCAGTGTTTTACATGCTGGAGAGACTGTCTAAGCAAAGACAAGCGGTTATAACAGCACTTTGTCTTCTTGGGAGAAATACCTTGTGCTTGAATGATGAAGAATGGTCCCAAATCAGCCAGGCCATTGAAGCCCTCAGGCCATTTGAAAAGGTTACGAAGGAAGTTTCAGCTAGAGCAGTATTTAACAATTTTAAAAGTCATACCTCTGATCTCTCTTCTCCAAAATTCAACCATGTCTGCCGGGCAGAATGGCAACACTTTGGCTTTACAGCTTGCATCACAATGCAAACGACGTTTTGAAAACATTGAGCACAATTATGCTCTTGCAGCCAGCACCTTTTTGGACATTAGGTTCAAAAACATTCCATTTTGTGATGCTGGGAATGTGGAAGCCATCAAATCGCGGCTCATCGGTGAGATGCAAGCCCTGGGCAGACAGGCAACAAGCGGTGAACCCTCTGCATCCACCACCTCTATGGGAACAGCCTTGACAGTGTCACAAGAGTCATCTGCTGCAAACACTGAAACAAGTGCTGACTGTTCAACATCCAAGTGAGGATTATGGCAGGAGTTTGACACGCGAATATTGGCTTTTCAGGAGAATCGCACAGCAAATAAAGATGCATACATTCAGATGCGCAGATACATGGAAGAAAAGGTGATCCCAAGAAGTGAGGACCCTTTGTTATTGTGGGAAAAAAATGAGAGCACATTTCCACTGCTCAGCAACCTGGCAAAAAAAATACCTTGGAATCATCGCAACCTCTGTTCCAGCAGAGAGGTTGTTTTCTAAGGCAGGAGAGACAATTAGTCAGAGGCGAAATCGGCTTAAACCAAAAAATGTTAACATGTTGCTTTTCCTAAACACTAATCTGAAGCTTAAAGATTAGGAAATCTTTATCAACAATTAAAAATGAAAAGACATTGAAATTTAAATGTCTATCTGAACATTGCTAAATTGGAAAAGTATGTATAAAGTTGAAAATAAAGAAAAAAATGGCCTGTTTAAAATGAAGAAATATTAAATAAAGTTCAAATATGCACAATTTATGTTGTTGGTATTTAAATTTTTTTGTAATAATGTATTATTTTATTTAATCAATATTTTTTTTAATACTGTTATGATTTTAAACATTTTTATTTATTTGTTGTCAAATTTGCTTTTGTAATAAATGTATTAATGGGCAGTATATGTCATGTGTGGATGTAATTTGCCTTTAAGTGTAATACATTTTTTTTCTAAAAATTTACATTCACGAGTTCACACTTACATCAAATTAAATAGAGTGAAGATTGTGCGTATTTGGCGTGCTGTCCGGAATTTTGCCCGAACCCAGAGTATCCCCCCAAAAAGCAAAGAGCAAGGGACAGCCACCAGGAGAGCTCTTGCAGCATCTGAAAGGAGATCAAGACTCGCGGTATCGGACGAGTAAGCCTCGCTGGATGGAAAAAGAAAAAGATTGATAACGACCTGGAGGGCCCTCGCGCCATCCAATGGGAGATCAATTCTCAAGGCATCGAAAAGGGAAGCCTCGCTGGTCAGGGAAAGAAAAGGATGGATGCTGGCTTAGAGGGCTTTCGCGGCTCCGATGGGAGATCAAGCTCAAGGCGTCGATGAGTAAGCCTCACCAGACAGAAAAAGAGGAAAAGATAGCCACTGTCCGGGAGAGCTCTTGCAGCATCCGACAGAAGATCAAGACTCGCTGCATTGGATGGGTAAGCCTCGCTAGACAGAAAAGGAGAAAAGATAGTGTTTTTTTTTTTTTTTTTTTAAATAATAAGGGTTTGGTGAGCTTTCCTGATGTGGTACCGGTCAGTCCTGATGTAGCTTTGGAAAGCGTGAGAAGACCATCTTCCGAGAGCTTGGATCTGCTGCTGGGAGAGTCTTTTTTGCGCTGCTGTTGTTGCTGCCCCTATGCGAAAGGAGTGGCTTGAAAAGTTTTACGCTGAGGTGCCTGATTGCGAGAGCCGGCCCAAGGCATAAGCGAACTAAGCGGCTGCTTAGGGCCCCCTTGGCCACCAGAGGGCCCCCAATAGCACAAGAAATGACTCTCATCAAAGTAATTTTATGATGATTGAAATCGCGAAATGGCCTTAAACAATTATTGCAATGAATTGCAAAAAGTTTTCTAATATATGCACGGATTGATTCTGACAGCGCTGCACGAGCTCGCGGCGCCATCGGCTCGACACCATTCGCTTGTTAGTCAGGGTTCAAAGTCCAAAGTGCGGAAAAAGTGGCGCTAAAACGTACTCGTCAGTTGCCCGGTAACCTTTTTTTGAATGGATGGATTTGAGAATGGGCTATATGGTTTAGTACGCATATATTGTCTGACGTGCTGCATGTTTTGGACAGAGTAGACAGCATAGCTTCCAGTTTCTCCCTTGAAATTATAAGTTGTGTAGCCCACATTTTGGAAGTTTTTATTTAGAAAATAAAAAGGTTCTTTCTACACAGTCGAATGGATTACAAAATTTTTTTTTATTTCCGCCAAAATAAAAGCTCTGTTTAATGTTTGAAAGAAATCATCATTTCTTGTTTTTAAAATAAGCCTCTTCTTCTCGTCAAGGCTGCATTTATTTGATAAAAAATACAGTAAAAACAGAAATATTGTAAAATAATATTATAATGTAAAACAGCTGTTTTCTATGTGAATATATAGTAAAGTGTAATTTACTGTGATCAAAGCTGAATTTATCATCCTTACTCCAGTCTTCAGTGTCATATGATCCTTCACAAATCATTCTAATATGATGATTTGATGCTCAACAAACATCTATGATTATCAGTGTTGAACAATGTTTTTTTTTTTTGAAAGCTTTCTATTTCACAGAGAAATGCTGCTCTTTTTGCTGCTCTACGAAAAAGGGTTCAAAAAGAGATTTAGCCTGAAATCTCCTCATTTGGAGGTATGCAAGAACAGTTTGGTATGGTTGAATTGGGGAGAGGTTGAAAATGTAGATCAAATGGCCTTTTTTAGCTTGGTCTGTCTTGCTTTGTTTGATTAAGTATGATATGGTTTTGTCATCGAGTACTGATAGGTCTGAGATAGTGGGGTGGATTTTAGGGTCGAATTTGGAGGTGATCGCGATTTCTGAGCATCTAAGGAAGCCAAAAAACGCTAAGATAAACATGGTGTCCAGTGTACGGGCTGTATTTAGGGGCTGGTAGAAGGGTATGAATGTATTTTGTGAGTATGTCTAGTGTTATGGGTTGTCTGCTGTCAGGGCGGGTGGGCTGTGATCACTGAATCCCTTTGATCAGGAGGGAGGTTTGTGAGTTATTTTTCTCCGGAGAGGGAGTGCCATAAATTAACTTGTGGAAAAATTGAATACCGCTCAGGTAGCCTTTGATGGACCCAACTTGGAAGCTATTAATATTGTTGAGATAGGAGATAAAAGAGGTAATTGAGAGGAGAGAAAAATCAGGGAACTGCAAGCTATACAAGAAGTGGAAAGATTTAAAACATCTCCAAACTGTCACGTAGGATTGGATTGTTCTGGGGGAAACTGCTTGGAGGATACTGTTGAGTGATGCGTCGAGGAGGGGTTTTAGTGGGTGGTTTATGGAAATATCAGTTCTGAATAATGAGGTACTGGAGTTGGGAAATAATCCGCCTCTGGAGTCAATGTCCTGAATTTCTGAAACAGAAAACGAGACAGAGTCAGCAATTAGGTTTTCGGACCCTGGGACAAGCTGAGATCCAGATGAGACGTCTTAGAAGGGGCATTAGAGCAGGTGAATGAGAGCGGCCTTTATTAATGCACTGGACTGTTGCCTCGTTGTCACTATGCACTAATATGCTACTACACGTTCATTCTTTCCCCCACAGGAAAGCTACGTCTACGAGAGGGTAAAGCTCGAACAGCGCTGAGGACTGTAGCATGTCCTGAAGCTGTGGTGGCCATGGAGAACCAGCGTCCTTGATAAAAATCCCCCAAAGCCGAATGAAGCATCTGTGAAAAGTTGGATGTCAACAGGGGAAGAAACAAGATTGTTATAGACGCCGTGGTTATTGGAATTTGGTCCTCCAGCGCGTGAACCGAAGATGCAAGTGAGAGGAGGTGCGAGATGAAAGGGCGGCCTTGCGGAATGATGCACATTGCGAAGTTTAGGTGACCTAGCAGTGATAGGAGTTCGCGTTTGGATCGTTGGGAGTTTTCTAAAAAGGTTGATGAGACGAGAATTATCCAATCGATTTTTTCCTTTGGTAGTGAAGCTTGGAATTTTACGGAATCTAAATTAATACCAAGAAACTCGATGGATTTGGCGGGACTCATGGTTTTTTCCTGGGCAATGGGGATTCTGAGTTCGGAAAAAACTCTGAACGGTGAGGATGTGTGCGTCTGGGATGGCGTCGGGCGGCGAGATAATAAGAAAATCGTCTAGCAGGTGGATGAGGTTCGGAATGGCATAATTGTTCGACAGGATCCAACAAACGGCTTCTGATAGCATGTCGAAAATCTTGGGGCTTCTTTTGCATCTGAACGTTAGGCGTACGGCGAAATAGAATTTCTCGTGCCAGCGAACCCCAAATAAGTGCCATGAATCTGGATGGATGGGCATCACTTTGAAAGCAGAAGTGATGTCAATTTTTGCGAGCCTAGCACCCCGTCCTGCAATTTTAATAGTTTTGATTGCATGCTCTATGTTGAGAGAGATCAAGCTGTTTATGCTAGGAAACTGGGAATTGTGCGGAGCTGAGAGATCAATTATGAAGCGTTTTTTCCCTAACATTTTCTCGTGGCCACTCCAATGGGGCTAATACGAAAAATTTCGAAAGGGAGGGTCGTCAAAAGGGCCCATCATGAATCCTGACTCGACTTCTTTTTTAGTTGTCTACAAGCAGACTGGAGATTGTTACAAATCGTGTTCTGGGAAAGCGGGCTTTCGATGGCGGGTATAAAGCCGTGTTCGAGTGCGGTTAGCAAATAATTTGTGAAATCAGCGTCCGGGTGGTGCTCTAATTCGACGGAAAAATGAGAAATGTTCACAGGAGTCGATAAGTAATTTTTGGGGGTTTTATTGATAGATTTGGACACTGGGCATACACAGCGAGCATGCGCTCCACCACAGAAATAGCAGATGTGCAACGTTGTCTGTAGCAATTCCCTATATTAAAACTGTTGCACGGCTGGTTGTCTGCGAAACGAGGGGCATTTCTTCTGAAATCTTGGTTCGCTGAGGTGGTTGCAGGTCGTGGCACATAACTGGTCGATTTAACTTGTGTTGTATCCGGGCAGGGGGGGTAGGGGTTAATCTGGGGGCATGACGTCGTGGAATGTGCCACTGACCTGCAAACTGCGCACAAAATATTCCTGCAGCCTAGGAACACCCTGCTGTGGATATCTGTATCGAGAGCGCCCCAGTAAGCGCACTGATTCCACTGGGCGAGCCGCATGGCACACTTTGCTGAAAAGAGTTTGTGATAAGTGTAGAAATTACCTCCCTTGAAGGACAACGCGAGCTCAGCTATGATTGCGAGAAACTGAACAAATTATATCCGTGTATATTGAAAATTCAGGAAAAGAAAGTAAGCGGGAAGAATGTGGGTTGGGGTTTTTTAGAGTGACTGAAAAGTCCCCGAAGTCTATTTGATGGTTGGTGTCTGACACAGGGAACATAGAGAGGAGAGATGATAAGTCAACATCCACACCTGCCAGGCTCTGTGCCCGGTTGTTTTGAGCCACTGGAGGCGGCTCAGAGGAAACGGCGTTAGCTGGGACAGGCATCTGTGTTGCTGTGAGGAGAGAAAATGAAGATTTATTATGCAGAAGGGGTTGGAAGACAGAGGAGCCGGGGCTGCTTCTAGGAGGATACATTTGAGGAATATAGGCTTGTGCTGTAGGTAGGGGCGGCATTGTGTTTGCTGGAGCTGCAGGCCACTGGAAAGGAGAAGAAGTGTTAGCGAACGTTGGCAGGGACTGATGGTAACTTTGCGCTTGGACTGCTAGCAATCTTGCGCTAGCATCTGCGAAGGGAGCTGGAAGCCACTGCAAATGAAAAGGGTTAGTAACTGTGGGAGGAACAAACTGGGAGGATGAAGGCAGGCTGGTGGGCCCAGCTACAAACGCCGCTGCGGCGGGAGAAGCCACGGTGCGAGGTTGGCCCTCGGTTGAAAGCAGGTGGGGCCTTGACGCGGTGGAGTCAGGGGCACGTCCCAGGCTTGGTGAAGGCCTGTTGTTGTGGCTCATCGCTCGAATCGAGCCGGATCTTGTACGGAGAGGAGAAGGTGTCGAGCGAGGCAAATCCTAGGCCTGCGTGCTCTATTCTGCCTGTTGGCCGTTTTGGGAGCAGGAGTGGATTTAGGGGAGCGGTAGTCTGGCTGCAAGCTGACATAAAGGTTGTGCAGTTCTGCTTTGTTTAATTTCCGCGAGAACTGCACGTCTGAGTTTGCCAGCGCTTGCCTCAGACCTACTACCGTCCACTTCCTGATACTGGGATCGTCGGGACGGCCGAGCTGTAAGAGGACGCCGGGGAAGAAGTTGACGTCTCGCCGGTGGAGGCGAGGGTTTGGCCTCGGCGTCTTGGTTAGCGTGAGGCTGGTCAAGCAGGCTGGCGGCCGCGCTGAGAAGCCTGGAGCTCGGGTGCGATGTCCTAGGGCCGCCAGATTGCGGCGGAGGGTCACGAGGAGAGCTGATTTCATCGTCAGAGGAGGATGATGATTGGAGTTGCGACATGGAAGCAGACAGTCAGACCATAAATGCAAAGAAACTGTGAACGAAAGAAGCTAAATCAGCTGTATATATACACACCTCCTATCGTTGATTAACTGATTAGTTAATGTGCTCCACTCGTGTTCAATTAGGTTTAATTATCTGAGCATGCTACACTTGTGTTTAATTAGGTTTAATTGCTTCTTCCGAAATTTGTTAATAAAACATCACTTATTTTGAAAAATCACATTCACATTTAAGATATAAGCAGTATCGGTATCGATATCAATACCAGTAAAATTGTAACCAAAAATATCGGTATTGTATTGAATTAAAAAAGTCAGGTATTGCTCATCCCTATTGAATGCTCTATTTCAATGGGCGTGTCTGATGTGAGACTTCAGTAAATATGCCCACTATTGTGATTGGCTGACAACTTTGCATTTGAAATGAGTATTAGATTATGTGGCGGAGGGGGCGTGGTTTAGCGAAGCACCGTCTGCCAGTCCAGAGAGAGACGGACTGGGCACTTGTGGACCAGAAAGACTGAGAGCTGGAGAAAGATAGCTGAGAAAGTTTTATTGTACCGAGTTGTTGAGAGTCCTGTGAGTACGAGTTTATTTTGTTTGTATCGGAGAATTCTGAATAAACATGAGTCGGAGTCACACGACCCTTTCATAAAAAGCATACAGTCCATGGCATCTGTCAGAGAAGACCTACTTATAGAACTGCATCACAGTTTGTTAAGATTGCATCAGTGTGGCATAGATGTTCAGTTTTGTTGGGTGCCAGCACATGAGGGAGTGAAAAGGAATGAGAGTGCAGACAAACTAGCAAAAGAGGCATTACAGAAGGAAATTAAAGCTGCTAGCAGCGATGAAAGGGCCCTCGCACATGCACCGCCACCCGGTGGCCTCAGGAATACAGTGAATAGTGGGCGACATGCATTTAAGCGGGTCAATATAGGAGAAATATGGCAAACTCACTTCAATGTGCCACTCTTCTTTCTGCCAGCAGGTCGCGCTTCGACTATAACTGAATATTGCCATGTAGAGTCTTCAGGTCAGGACTTTTATCAAACGTGAAGTTTGAGGCAGATCGGACATTGTATACCTGAGTTACAACAACTTCCTGTTTAATGGCGTAAATCACATACAGTAGCACGTATCCACGTGTTGCAAGATTTATTGTGTTACTAGCATGTTTGGGATTTCATGGCATATTTAAAAGTGTTTCTGGGAATGAATTATAGTATAAAGCATGCCATTTCCTGTTGCCAGCAGGAGGCGCTATGACTAACTGAATATTGGCATGTAGATGTGTTTAGGTCAGGACTCTTATCAAACATGTGAAGTTTGGGGCAGTTCGGACATTGTATGCCTGACTTACAACAGCTTCCTGTGTCATGGCGAAACATCAGACTTTGTCAGGCCGCCACGGACACGCCCTTCAGGGAAAACTCAAGATCTTCACAATATAACATCACCAAGGCCTTTAGATTAGACTGACCAAATATGATGTTGATCTGATTAAATCTCAATGAGGAGTTAATCACAGTGTTAAACATGCCATTTCCTGTTGCCCACAGGTGGTGCTATGACTGTCACTGAATATTGGCATGTTGATGTTTTCAGGCAAGGACTCTAATAAAACATGTGAAGTTTGGGGCAGATCAGACATTGTATGTCCGAGTTACAACAATGTCCTGTTTCATGGCGAAACAACTACATTTCTGAGGCCGCCACGGACACGCCCTTCAGTGAAAACTCAAGATCTTCGCAATTTAACGTTGCAAAGGCCTTTAGATTAGACTGACCAAATATGATGTTGATCTGATAAAATCTCTATGCGGAGTTGATTAAAGTACAACATCTGGAAATGGGAAAATTTGCAACAATTTAGTAAAGAAAAATCAAAATATCTCACTTCCTGTTGGTTTTCAGATTTCGTACCAGGAGACTTTTTTGTAGGTATTGGGCTGTTACATGTGTCTACCAAATTTCATACCTGTACGTGAAACATTACGGGAGGGGCACTTAGTTGAAATGTTGTAGGTGGCGCTATGGAGCCATTTTGCCACGCCTAATTCTGAAACTCATATGCAGATGTCTTCAGGCCAGGACTCTTATCAAACATGTGAAGTTTGTGGCAGGTTGGACATTGTATGCCTGACTTACAACAACTTCCTGTTTCATGGCAAAACATCAGATTTTGCGAGGCCGCCACGGACACGCCCTTCAGTGAAAACTCAAGATCTTCGCAATTTAACGTCGCAAAGGCCTTAAGATTAGACTGACCAAATATGATGTTGATCTGATCAAATCTCTATGCGGAGTTGATTAAAGTACAACATCTGGAAATGGGAAAATTTGCAACAATTTAGTAAAGAAAAATCAAAATATCTCACTTCCTGTTGGTTTTCAGATTTCGTACCAAGAGACTTTTTTGTAGGTATTGGGCTGTTACATGTGTCTACCGAATTTCATACCTGTACGTGAAACGTAGCGGGAGGGGCACTTAGTTGAAATGTTGTAGGTGGCGCTATGGAGCCATTTAGCCACGCCTAATTCTGAAACTTATATGTAGATATCTTCAGGCCAGGACTCTTATCAAACATGTGAAGTTTGGGGCAGATCGGACATTGTATGCCTGACTTACAACAGCTTCCTGTGTCATGGCGAATCATCAGACTTTGACAGGCCGCCACGGACACGCCCTTCAGGGAAAACTCAAGATCTTCACAAAATAACATCACCAAGGCCTTTAGATTAGACTGACCAAATATGATGTTGATCTGGTTACATCTCAATGAGGAGTTAATCACAGCGTAAAACATGCCATTTCCTGTTGCCCACAGGTGGCACTATGACTGTCACTAAATATTGGCATGTTGATGTCTTCAGGCAAGGACTCTAATAAAACATGTGAAGTTTGTGGCAGATCAGACATTGTATGTCCGAGTTACAACAACTTCCTTTTTCATGGCGAAACATCAGATTTTGCGAGGCCGCCACGGACACGCCCTTCAGGGAAAACTCAAGATCTTCGCAATTTAACGTCGCAAAGGCCTTTAAATTAGACTGACCAAATATGATGTTGATCTGATTAAATCTCTAGGAGGAGTTCGTTAAAGTACAACGTCTGGAAATGGCACATTTTGCAACAAAAACTAAAAAATATCTGACTTCCTGTTGGTTTTCAGATTTTGCACGTAGAGACTTTTTTGTAGGTATTGGGCTGTTACATGTGTATACCGAATTTCATAGCTCTACGTGAAACGTAGCGGGAGGGGCACTACGTTAGGTGGCGCTGTCGAGCCATTTTGCCACGCCTAATTCTGAATACCATAACAGACGTAAATTTTCGCCCATTTGGACGAGTTTTGAAAGTTTTGTGAGTTTTCGAGCGTGTTTAGGCCCCCAAAAAAGCGATTCATTCGGGAGAAGAAGAAGAAGAATAATAATAATAATAAACTTTCGAAATCCAATAGGGTCCTCACACCATCGGTGCTCGGGCCCTAATAACAGTTCCAATGTCACTTGGAAAAGGAGAAGGAAAAGCAATAGTTAAGGAGAAAGGTTTTGAAACATGGCAGAAATGCTGGGAGGAAGACAGGAAAGGAAGGGGATATCATAAAATACAAAAGTTAGTTGCAAACTGTCCGTATTAAAAGTTATAGGGAAAGGAACAGGTGGAAAGAAATTAAATTGACAAGACTCAGAGTGGCCCACACAGGATTAAACGCTCGCTCTCTGTCTGTCGATGTCTAATCATATTTCACAAATTGGCTCATATTTCACATATTAATCAAAATCAAAAGGTCGGAAGACCGAATCCATGTTGCACGTGCCGCATTCGGACATTTTTTTCCTTGAATTACCGCTGGGTGTGAACTGCGCTCAAAAAACATCGATTCTTCTCTGACCAGCTGACATAAACCATAGTTTCAATAAACGGGAAAACATTATATTCTGTTATGAAGTGTATTCTGTATTGACAAATCTTTTGCGATGTTCTAACAGACGGGATTCGCACACAATGTGTCTGCTAATGTCCGATTCGCGAACCAATGACTCCTTTGAATCAAATCATTTTAGCGACTGGTTAGAACAACTGATCCGTCCAACACTGAACGAACAAATCAGTATATTCATTTACTCAGAACACCTCTGAAACGAGAACACAAGTGTGCTTACCCGATTTAGCAAGAGTGGATAGGAAGAATTAGTTTAATCATCCACAGTCATTCAGCTTATTTATGTTGACAATGTGTAGTGAAATATAATTTAGTGTAGACTGGAGTTAGGTGAGACCAGAACAAAGTTGTTAACTAGCTGATAAATTTACAAAATTGTATATGGTAGAAAATTAGGCTATTTGTTAATTTCTTAATGCTACTTTTTAATATTGATATGATTATACCTAAACAATTATCAGTAAATATTGTAAAAAATGAGGATCAAAAGAAACAAACATCAAGGTAGAGATCATACATAATATCAGATGCCAAAATAAGATAAGCAAAAATTACAAACAGTTTCTTTGCATTTATTTTAAATGTATTGTCATTATCGCGTTCACAGATCACGTAGGTAGAGGACTTTTTTACTGTGTGTGTGGATGACCATGTCTGTCAGACACCACCGAAGACCATTTTTTACCCAGGAAAAATCCTGGATAGGGTCCATGAGGCAGGGAGGGAGTGGAATCTAATGGGGATACTGGGAACAGAAGGAGAGGGAGAGGATATAAGAGTCACCAGGAAGGCACTATTTACATTCATTAACCCTTGTGCACTGTTCGATTTCTGTGTACACCCTTTATGGAGCGGGTCAAATTGACCCTAATTGTATTCAATACAATTCCTCAAAAATCACACTATGAAAAACAACAAAGATTCAGGTACAAACTGTAAACTTTTAAATTCAACATTTGTCAAATATTCCAAAAAATATATATCTGAAGATGTGATTTAATGAAAATGTTTTTTAACCATTTTTTAAAACTGTTTTGTTTTGACAAAATTTGAAAATAATCAGTATGCTGACATTATTTTTTTTCCCTAAGTTGGCAGTTTTGTAAACTCATTTCATAAAGTCAAGAAGTTACTTCTGACATGATGAGCACACAGCAAGTGTGTGCTTTCTGCATATGAATTTCTTGCATTTCACACACATGGTGCCGGTTTTGCAGTCACGCTTGGATGGGCACACCTCACATCTCTTCCGTTTTTTCCTATCATCTGTGTTCACTCCTTCATTTTCTGTGGGTCTGACTCCAGATCCACCTGCTTGCACTGACTCAACCAAAGCTGCAGCCGCTGGTGATCGAGGTGGGCAGGCGCGTCTCTGGATCTCAGGTGTGATGAGAGCTTTTCCCAGCTCCTCCAGGAACAAAACCGAATTTTGTTCAATTTGCCCTCATTCCAGGTTTGGTTGATCTCACGCCATAGGACGAAGGCATTATACGCTAACACGTCCAAGATGTTGCAGAAGACCACCAGAGGCCAACGCTGGCAGCTGTAGGCTGATGTGACTTTGTCCAAATTGTCAACCCCTCCTTTTGTGGAATTATAGTCCAGTATCATTTCTGGCTTCAGGTCCTCTCTTGCACTCAGTGATGCATCTCTGTGCATTGTACTCATCACAAGGACATTCTTGTTTCTTTTGGGGCAGTAGGAAACTACTGTTGCATTTTAAGAGAAAGCTAATTTTGACGAATGCACGTTTCTGCCCTCCATGTTCAGAATCTCTCTGGGTAGCTCAGGTTTGGTTTTTTTCACTGTTCCAATCAAAGTCAGCTTTCGCTTGAGTAGCACGACACCAAGGTTGTACGATGTAAAGAAGTTGTCACAGGTTATGCAGTGACCTTGCAGCCCTTCACTCATTTGTAGAACCACACGCATCCCCTGGTTTCTCTCAGGTACTCCACCTGATGGCTTGCCTGTGTAAATCTGCATTTTCCAGGCATAGCTGGACTTGGAATCACAGGCTGCCCATACTTTGATGCCATATCTGGCTGGCTTTTTTGGAATGTACTGGCGAAAAGGACAGCGTCCTCTGAATGGTACAAGGCGTTCATCCACTGTAATGTGTGGCCCAGGGTTGTAAAGACGAGGCAGAATTTCTTCCCATTTATCCCACACATCTCTGATTGACGCTAATTTGTCCCTCTCACGTCGACTGGGTCTGGTTTCACGGTCATCAAAACGAATGACCCGAGAAATTATGTGGAATCTTTCCTCAGACATTGTGGAGCGAAATATTGGCCTTCCACACTCTGTACTCCATGAACTGGCAGTTGCCTCTCCCTTTGATCAGTATGTCACGGGGTGACAAAACAAACCGAACGGGACTAAGATCCTGGTGAATGCAGTTGTTCAGGATTTTCCAGTGAACACCCGGTCTATGCCCTGTGAATCTGTTGCCATGGCAGCGGGGCTGATTGCCTGAGTGACAGCAGGTGTGGGGCAATTATAGAGAACACTGTGAGAGGGACACCTATTGAGATGAGGCTTTAAAAACAGAGGGAAAACAGACTGTGGTGGGGATCTCCTCCCGTATGATGCTGTGTTTGTCAGCGGGTTGTTCTTTTTATTGAGGCTGGGCTGTGGAGTGGGGAAGATTGAAGCTGTGGAAGAGAAAGGAAGGAGTGAAGGATTTGTCAGCGAAGACTTGAGGAATATCGTCAGTAGTGAGAAAGACGCAAGTGATGAGTATTGGATCCGTTGTTTATATGCACTAACACTGAAGTGGTGTGGAGAGTTTGGAAAATGTGTGGCACGAGTGAACTATTACACCGAGTGAATTAATGATCTGTCTCCAACTTCTGTCCTCTCCTTGCCGAATGTGATTATCGCTGCATCGTTCTTCCGCTTTCCCGGAGCAAAGTCAAGCCCTGATCGAGAACGAGATCTGATCTGGTGGGAGAAAAGACCGGTGGGTGAGTGCTGGCCCGAATGCACGGTGTGCGAGTGGAATTGCAGTGCCTGAAGTGAAGATTTACACGGTTTGTGCTGTGAAGTGAAATTGGGGTGTGGAGAAGTAATAGAAGTCTGCCGTGCACTCCTCTCCTACAGTCTCCCACCCGCTGTCTCTAACGAAGGGTCTTGATAAAGCAACCGCCCAACTCCCTGCTTTGAAAAGACCCGGCCCCGTTAATGCTGAGTGCTTCATATATCATGTACTGTTGAAACTGTGCTGTGTCTGTTCTAGTGCTCAGCCGAAGCGAGCGTCCGGCTCAAAGTGTCCTCCCCGCCTGGTGGTCTCCGCACGCCCCTATTGGAAGTCTTTACCCTGTTCAGAAAGAAGAGAAGGTATATCAGTTGCAAAGCTTCATGCACTGTTGAAACTGTGCTGTGTCTGTCCCAGTGTTCAGCCGAAGTGAGCGCCCCGCTCAAAGTTTTCTCCCCGCCTGGTGGTCTCCACACGCCCCTATTGGAAGCCTTGACCCTGTTCAAAAGGAGAGAAGGTATATCAGTTGAAAAGCTTTACATACTATTGAACCGTTGAGACCTTGCTGTACTGTTCCAGTGCTCAGCTGAAGTGGAGCGTTCCGCCCAAAGTGCCCTCCCCGCCTGGTGGTCTCCACACGCCCCTATTGGAAGCCCTGACCCTGTTCAAAAGGAGAGAAGGTATATCAGTTGAAAAGCTTCACATACTGTTGAACCATTGAGACCTTGCTGTACTGTTCCAGTGTCCAGCTGAAGTGAGCGCCCCGCTCAAAGTGTTCTCCCCGCCTGGTGGTCTCCACACGCCCCTATTGGAAGCCTTGACCCTGTTCAAAAGGAGAGAAGGTATATCAGTTGAAAAGCTTTACATACTATTGAACCGTTGAGACCTTGCTGTACTGTTCTAGTGCTCAGCTGAAGTGGAGCGTTCCGCCCAAAGTGCCCTCCCCGCCTGGTGGTCTCCACACGCCCCTATTGGAAGCCTTGACCCCGTTCAAAAGGAGAGAAGGTATATCAGTTGAAAAGCTTCACATACTGTGGAACCGTCGAAACTGTGCTGCGTCTGTCCCAGTGTTCAACCGACGTGAGCACCCCGCTCAAAGTGTCCTCCCCGCCTGGTGGTCCCCACACGCCCTTATTGGAAGCCTTTACCCTGCTCAGAAGAAGAGAGGTAATTCAGTCGAATGTTCCACATATTGATGGACAGTTAAACCTTGCTGTATCGTTCCAGTGGCTCGCTTGCCCCCACCTCCGAGTACCTCCCTCCGGAGTGACCCCAGTGACTCGCTTGGCCCCCCACATCTGCATACTTACCTGGTTCCAGTCTGAATGGGGTTCGTATGACCACGGCCTCCCCTCTTGAGTCCCGTAGAGGAGTACTTACCCAGTGACCTACCTGGACGGCGCGGGGATTCCCCCCTGATTCCCCTCCGAGCCTCCGGTCCGTCACGATTGTCCCTCACCTCCCGTCCCGGGAGGTCTGTAGACCCTTGAACTGTCCTGGTGGCAAGAAGAAGATTTTAATTAGGACTTATCCAATTCATTGGCCTTTTAATATAATAAATAAACTATATTATTTTATTCCCTTGTCTGTCTGGTCCTTGACACGTTCCTCGAGGTGGTTCCCGGGCTTTTCAGGGGTGGGTGCAGTCTGGGTTGGCCCGCCCCGACCTGTGACAAGTACACTCCAGCTAAAATTAGCAGTCCAATGTAAGCATTCAAATCAAGAAGATCAAGTGGTTTCCATTTCTCACCAAACACACGGTTTCCCTCCAGATTGGTCATATCCAGGAGGGTCTTCTCTATTGGTTGTAAATACACTCAGCTTTTGAGCTGTATGTCGTGGACTCTTGAGATGGCAAATCGTGTCGGACCTGGAATGTTCTTGATAACCATGGAAGCTGGCAGTCTTCCCTGCTGTTTTGGAGGTGTAGATGTCCATTCTGTTTTACCATCTTTTGGCATCCATCGCTCAAAGCTTGATGGTTGCTGTGATTCATCATTTCTCTCTGATGAAGTGGAGGATGTGGCAGCCTCTTCCTCAGAGTAACCCATATACCATTCATTTTCATCAATCTCTGAAGCATCCTCTAACTCTGAAACATCTTCATCTGTATCAGTATCATACTCCAAAACCTGTGAAATTACTTCTTTTACTGTAAATCTTTGGGAGCTCATTTTTCCTGCTGTCTATGTCGAAGTCTCGTGCCACACTGAGCAAAAGTGTGGGAAAGCTCATTATTCACTCACAGGGGAGTGAGAAACAAAACATAACAAAAACATACATCAAATAAATGTTTTTTATAAATTTTTTGGCTCTTTGAAGCTGCCTTTGAAAATCCTACATAAAAGGTTTGGTTAAAAGCCATGTATTTCAGATATCTTGAATATATAAATGAGAGCTTATTTTGCTCTCTGTGTCTGTCAAAAATGTTCATTTGTAATTTGCCATTAATTCTGAACACCATGATTTAGCTTTTTGAAGTGTGTTTGGTTAGGGTTAGAGCACTTTTAGATACACTTACACTTTAGAACTGGAGTTGATGCCCTGACATGCATAAAATAAATGTTTTTATTTTGTGTCTGTACAGTTGCTTTTGAATAGCTGCATATGAGGGTCAAATTGACACGCGAACATCACAAACGTAATAGTAATTTTGTTTGTATATGTCAAAAAACACCAGCATGTTGAAACTTTGCATGCATGTTCATAATGATAAATGAGAAAAAGTCACAAAATATCAAGAAAAAAAAACAAAGGTTTAATATTATATCAGGTAGCTTGAAAAAATAAATGATAGGTAATTTTTACCATCTGTGGCTGACAATTTTTTTTCTGTATTAATGAGAAAAAGTCACAAAATATCAAGAAAAAAATATAGGTTAACCAGTATTTCCAAAAACTAGAAAATTTAAACGGGTCAAATTGACCCGCAACATAACACAAGGGTTAAAGACACAGGGTTGATGAGCAGAATATGATAAAAAAATATATATATTTATTATAAAATAACAAGATGTTACACACTCCTGTACAGTAGGTGGCGGTATGCACCTTAAAGTTGTTTGCAATCTGCCATTAACCAAGAAAAGAAGAAGAAGTCAGGATTGTTTGGTGAAGGGGAAGCATGGGCTGCGTCCGAAATCGCGTACTATGTGAGTAGGTACTACATTTGAATTAGAACGTACTTCACGGCCGTTAAAAAAGTACGTTCTATATAGTATGAATACGGGTAGTATGAATGGAGTCCGGACGTACTACATCGCCATGATGGAATTGTCACGTGACAGACGCTGTCATAACAGCGCAAAAATTTAAAGAGCCCATTCCACTGACTGCACCAACTTCGAGCAATGTTTTTAGTTCTGCTTTCCGCTTTCATCTGCGTTTTTACGTCGTTCGAGCTCACAATCCAGAGGAGGCATCGGTCATCTACTCGCAGATTACGTCGAGAGCTTTTTCATATTCACATGTATACATGTGTATATATGAAAACTTCAGAAATCCAAATATTACCCAAGGCGTAAAGTCCTCATCTTGTACACATGCTTTGAAAGAAACATATATTGAATTATTTTAAAGTGATGCCCTATAAATGAGATTGCTATCAAAGTCCCTTTAGATCTTTTTGAAACCTGTGAAAGTTACCTTGCTGAAACTGCTGAAGTTCATTTTCTTCCTCATGATGACACTATGATGACACTATAATAAAAACGTTTTAATATTTTTGCTTTTGGTGGTGTCAAGCTCTATTATTATACTACTTTCTGCCAAAGTTATGTGATATTGTTTTAAGCTTAGTATCCTGTATCCATTTGAAAGTTAAATACACAAAAATAAAGCAAATACATTTTAATGGTGACTGGAGTGTGTGGGTTTTTCTCTACAGTGCAGCACTCATATTCAGAGTCAGATAGCATATTTTTCAGATATACCTGCAATTTGCTTGTTTCAAAAACCATCCGGAATCTGCTACAAAATAAGGATATACACAAAACACTTTAAAAATATGAATTACTCACCTGGGAATTAAGTGTTTTGTAATATAACTTGCTTAAACAGCATGACAGTGAACTTACAAACAAATAAATGAAAAGAGAGTGTGTATCATTTGATGTCTTTATTAACATTATTTTTTAGCAATTATTTCTAGTAGCTGAAGGAATCTTGACATTTTGCAGACATTGCATCACGTGCAGACATTTTGCCCTCTAGCTTCTGCTCTGTGATAAAAAATCTGCAATAAATGCACAAAAATCAAGCATAAAATTAATGGCCAGGATCAGTGCATGACTCAAGCATTTTCAGAGAGTCACGTTTATGCACATTATTTGATCGTGGTATGGGAACATAAAATGTCAACCTCACAGTATTACACACACTTATGCTGAGTCTAACAGAACTGCATTTTTCCATTATACAGGGGATTTTGACGGGATCCTGCTTGGTGAAAGGGGCTATGCCTGCAGGCAGTATTTTATGACGCCCTTCCCGGACCCAAACCCTGGACCACAAACCCGTTACAATGCAGCTCTAGCCAGGACAAGGGCACGCATTGAAATGACCTTTGGGCAACTAAAGGAAAGATTTCAGTGTCTGAAAAGTCTGAGGGTTGCACCTGACAGGGCCTGTGACATAATTGTTGCATGTGCCATATTGCATAACATTGCCACCATCAGAAAGGAGGGGACCCCTTTGGTGGGGGTGCAGCCTGATGATGACCTCCAGCCAGTGCAATTGGACCAACCTAGTGGCAGAGCTGCACGGGACAGAATTGTGGAACACCATTTTTGAATGTGTAATAAAAGACAAGACAAATATGCTTAGTTCCTTGAGTTTTATTTAAACAATTCTTTATTAAGAAAAGCCAGCAAGTCATCTTTTGCCTGCAATAAGAGATATTTATGTAAAGTCAGCAATACTGCTATGTGTCAAATAGTGTATTAGCACTTACTCTGAAGGTCCTTTTGAAGCAACTCTATCTCTAGTGCTATTTTTCTCTTTTTCAAGTTGTCCAGTTCAATTTCTAATTTGTGTTTTTTCAGCTCAAAATACTCATTTTTTTTGCTGAAGATGTCGTTTATATAGGGAACGGATGTGACCCTGTGTCATTTTGCATGAGGCATTTTGTTGCCTCATGCAACAAAAGTAAAAAGTAAAAGTACAACACTTCCCACCTCTGTATCAGTTCTTTGTGCAGACTCTTCTGGGCCTTTCTTTAGGTGTGGACTCCTGCAACTAATATTGCAGACAGAAAGAATAGGTACACAAGTATATACAAATTAGGTTAAAGTTATTTATGCACTTACAGGTTCTTCCTCCAAAGGACAGTCATCTTAGAGGGTTTATTCACTGTCCTGTGCAATAGAAATAAATGGGTATTACAAAGTGTTGCACTTTCTTCCTTTTTGATGTAAAAGTTTGAAAAAGTACACAACTTACTGCATATGCTTCAGCCACCACTTGCATGGGAACAGGTAAAAGTGTTGGTGTATTATGTAAAACTGCACAAAAGAGGGGGGGAAAGTCATTACAATTAACTACACTGTAAAAAACAAACAAAAAAACATTGTGATAAATAAATCATGCCAACATTTTATATCAACTAAAAGTTTAGAAGTTTCCACTTTGACAAACGGTTGAAATGACTGCACCAGCCGTTTGGATTATACTTAATTTAATGCAGCAACAAATAATTTTACAGTGTACTAAGAGAATTGAAAGCTCATTTCGCCTACCAGTAATGAACCAGTGTTGCTGCTACTGGTCCCTGGCTTTGGGTCTGAGGAAGAGCTGCCCCCAGGGATACCCTCCACAATGGTTTGGTTTTTATTTAACCCAAGGGCCAGCTCTTCCGCTGGGGTATATTGTGGGGGTGCAGGACCACCACTTGTTTTTTTTTTTTTTTTTTCAGCCTTTTTCTTGGTGGCTGTTATAAACAGACAAACACATCATTTAACAGTGGCTTTTAAAAAGAGGGAAAAAAGTGGATTTTTAAAATCAAGACAGTATAAGATGTAAAGGCTACCATTATGTAGAATATTCTTGTACTTCACTTTTACTTGTTCCCATGTTCTAGTGGGTCCCGTGGTGGCTCTGACATAAAAGAACAAAGTAAATATGAAATTATTAAAGTGCAAAAATACATACTGTATAAAGTGATAGAAACATCTAACATGGACAGCACTTACGCATTTAATTTGTCTGCTACTTTTTGCCAGCCCTCTCTCCTGGCTTTTGCAGACTTTGAGGTGTTCCCTGTCGTTTTAATTAAAGACTCAAATTCGGCATAACCTTCCATTAAAAGGTCTTGTTCTGCTTGAGAGAAAAACTGGGCGGGTTCTTTGGCCATGCTGAACAGCCAATAACAGCGTTGCTGATCACTACTATCGATACATATCCCCTTTTAAACCAACGCATGAACGCGCAATTATCTCAGATATCTCAATCCAGCGATACTAATCATAAACAACAGGTGTGTTCGAAGAACCCAATTAGCCGGATCATGATTAGCACGATGATATCATCTTGGATGAGTCATTTGATCGCGGATGTAATAAGCAACGTACGAAGAACGGGCCCCAGGTAATACTAATCCTGTGTGAATATTTCTAAAGACACAAACACAGTCTGAAATGGTCCCTGTTTCCTACGTCACAAGAATGTTGTACCGAATCACGTCAATGCGCGGGCGGTTTTAGCATATCATTAATACAGTATACTGCAGGGGAGTCTCAAGAAGTGTATATATTTTTCTGTTGATATGAAAAAGCGGGTACATTTAGCAATATTGCAGGTGAATTATGTATGAGGTATATTACGATGTTATGATGAACTATATGCCTTTCTCCACTGACATTGAGTTTTTATTGACCATCTCTCTCTCTCTTATTTTTATTTGACAATAAAATAAAATTTGACTGTTTATATTTCTTGACTAATAAGGGCCGAATCCAAAACTGACAACAGTGAAGGACAATAATATAGCAAAGTTTTTGTTTTATGAATTAATTAATGCAGGAATTTCAGCACCTTTAGAAAGGAACAGCCGCCAGTCAAACAGAGCCATACAATATCAAATCATGAAACACTGACTGACATCAAAAAGAGCTGGAAAGCATTAACTGCAGTAACACAAAGTTAATTTGCATTGAACAAATAAATATAAGAATAATAACATTGTGGCTAGTAGAAAAACTCTTGCTAGTTTGATATCCTTACACTTGAGTTATTCAGCTAAATAAAATCTTTTGTGGGAATTTACTTCCCTCTGTCACCTACTGAAGCGGCGGCAGAAAAATACATAAAAAGGATATTTGTCCTCTTAATCATTTTTTTTAACTTTATGTTTCTATTTTTATGACTTAAAAAAGACATTCTCATTCTACAACTGTTATTTAATTCTGAATAAAATATATTTTGGTGTATTTATAATAATTATCTCATGTGTAGATATGTTTTTTTATATATATATGATGTCTAAGCCACATAATTTGCCTGGATCCCTTGAACCAAGGATGAAGATATGACTTAGGCTTGTGAACTGAAAATATTCACACAGAAGACAATGTTCATCTGAGGACAGTCATACAAAGACAGCATGTCTTTCAGTATGTTGATAAATCGAGTCAGGAACTGTTTAAACCACTTGGCCTACAGTACTGCATAGACGTGTCTGAGACTGACATCTAGTGGACATTTTATGATCTGTGACTTCATGATCAGACGTTTGCACACTTCACTCAAACACAGAACCAGGAAACAGGAATCACATGAGTTCAGGGAAACTGAAAGTGACGTGTATATGAGCTGTTGTGTGTTCGTGTCGATCTGTATTTATGCAGTAAAATGGCAGAAGCCAGATTTTCTCAGGAGGAGTTCATGTGTCCAGTGTGTCTGGATCTCCTGAATGATCCAGTGACCACTTCCTGTGGACACAGTTACTGTAAGATCTGTATTAAAGGCTGCTGGGATCAGGAGGATCAGAAGAGAGACTACAGCTGCCCTCAGTGCAGACAGACCTTCAGTGCAAGACCTGATTTAGCTAAAAACACCCTTCTGGCTGAAGTAGTGGAGAAACTGAAGAAGACTATACTTCCTGCTGACTGTTACGCTGGAGATGGAGATGTGCAGTGTGACGTCTGTACTGGAAGAAAACACAAAGCCGTCAAGTCCTGTCTGGTGTGTCTGGAGTCTTACTGTCAAACTCATTTTGACCGTCATGAGGAATTTCACTCACATAAGCCACATAAAGTGACTGATGCCAGTGGACGCCTGCAGGAGATGTTCTGCCCGAAACACGACAAGATCCTTGATGTTTTCTGCCGCACTGATCAGAAGTGTATATGTGTGCTGTGTACGATGGATGAACATAAACACCATGACACTGTATCAGCTGCAGCACAGAGGACAGAGAAACAGGTATGAACTTTGAACTAGACACTGATGAAATAATGCTGACAATATTTATATTGGCACTCATCAAGTAACATCATTCACAATGTGAAGCTTTACATCCGTGTCAGTTTCGCTTCTCTCAGGGGTGTCCAAAGGGCGGCCTGGGGATGAATTTCAAACAGCCTGCAGCGTGTCTATTAAAATATATGTGGCCCGCCACGCATGAATTACAAATAGTGCAGTTTCACAATGTCAACACAAGGTGGCAGTACTAGATTTTTGACCAGGGAAACAGCGCCAAAAGCGGAAGGAAACTGCGCTACTTGTGCGCACTGCGCAGCACACGACTCACAAGCCCACAAATATGTTTACTTGCTGAGTGTCTCGATCACACGCCCACTACACAGCCAGTGAGTAGTGTTCGAGTTCGGCGCAGAGGTCTCCGGTATGAGCTGCAAGTCTCTCTGTGATTTAATTTAGTTGAAAGCCAGTTGAAACAGCGCTGAATCAGGCCCAAACCAGGAGAAACATTGAGCCGATCCAGTTTGAATACTTTTCAACCATCATGGATTTAAACATGATCATAACCGTGGTATTTTGTCAGAAATGTAGGATATCTAATTTTAAATAATTTTTAATGTAGACAATAGACATGTTGTATTAAATGAGTACTAGACTAAAGGATTATTTTTGTGATAAACTTGCAGTTTTGCGCATCTGTATTTATTTTAAATGTGTTTATAGACTAAATACCATAAAGCCATTCTATATAGAAACAATATTTTAATTGTAGAGCGCACGCTACACACCCAGCATAAAACGCAGCTCACCGTCACTAAACATGTAACATTGCAACTTGTAACGTGTAGCGCACTGTAGCCTATATCAGTGGTTCTCAACTTTTTTTCAGTGATGTACCCCCTGTAAAATATTTTACCCCCTAACCAGCGCAACCATAAGTACCCCCTAACCAGCGCAAAGCAATTTTGGTTGAAAAACAAAGACTTAAAACAGAGCACTGTGCCATCAGTGTCTGATTTATCAAACTTTGGAACAGATAAACACATACAAAATTCAAACATTTGAAAAAAAGAAACTATTTCGAACATTTTAAATGATAATAATCCATGACTAAATTTATTGAAAATATTTCTCATCACTAAAATGTAGTGTTTGAAACTAATGTAGTGAAAACAGTGACCATATTTCTGAAATGGAAACCGGGGGACATTTTCTATTCGAGTGGTCAAAATATCACTAAAATCTAATTTGCTATTATATTTTAATTAAAAAACAGGGGCAATACATTTTTGAATGTTTTTGCTGTTATTGTGGAGTCCCTATATTATTATTAACATTAATAATTATTATGATTTAGTTTGATTAATAGGATTTTTGGTCTGGATTTAATACAATAAAAAACAAAACAATGTAAACAGTTAATAGTAAGCTAACTTAACCATTGTAAATAAGCAGTTCAAAACAATATAGTAACATGACTTAACAAAAACACATTACAAAAATAAAACATAAATATGATAAATAAAACTATTCATCAAATATTGTAACATTTTATAATTGTATTTAAGTTTATACTATATAAATTACTTTTTTTACTTCAAAAGTTTTGTTACGTTTATGCTTGAAAATAATTCTTACTATCCTTAATTCGTCTTGTTATTTTGCATTTTAGGATTATTTTAAGCAGAAAGTTTATGTATTCTGCACATGTATTGTTTGCAAGTGTAATTGTTTGGGGTTTTTGTTTTGTTCAGATGTGTGGTAATCACTGCGTTGTGACTGCGGAACTTTTGGGGACAAAACAATCCTGCACCCTGTTGAGGCTCTGTTATAAAGCACATACAAACAATATTACTTTAAATTAAAAACAAATAGTTAGAATGTTATTACCTTGAAAGCGATAACGAGGTTTCTTGTGATATTTGATGATAATGGCGCTCTGTCTGCTCTCGACTCGGCACATTCTTCATGAAGTAGTAGCGGCGCACGTGCGACCAAGTAGAGTCAACGTATCTCACAGCGCCATCTGCTGGTGAAAACAATCACTGCACGATTGCTCCTAATGCTGCGTTCACACCAAACGCGAATAGAGCGTCTGGCGTGAGTGATTTCCATGTTAAGTCAATGGAAAGGCGCGTTGACGCGCGTCTGGAGGTCCTGCGGCGCGATAGACGCGTTTCGTTCGGCGCGATGGACGCGATTCCGCCTCATTCGCGCATCATTGAGCGTCTTGAATAATCCTTTTTAAAGGATTTTTGCATGGATGCTACTTTTTAAATATATGTAGGCTATATTTTAAAATCTCACGTACCCCCAATTGAGAACCACTGGCCTATATAATTTCATATTAAAGCACAAAAGAAACCCAGAGCATGCAATGTCATAGTTATGTCGTCAATTAAGTCATGAAGTTACAAAAAAGGCGATTAAAGTGTCACATTTAAGAACAAAAGAAAAAGAGGAAATCAATATTTTTCTACTTTTAAGGATTAATATAACTTTAATTATAGAATTTAGTGTTTGATCATCTTAATAAATTTCTGTGTATTTCCAAGACCACTGGTAAATATGATATTTATTATAATGGGTTTTTCTGAAGATTGTTTTAAGTTTACTTAAATTAAAAGTTGTTATTTTTAAGTCTAATAAATATTAAAATAGCTCTCAATTATACTGTAATGTTGAATGGCTATAATTAATGGTTAAATTTGTGAGAGGAAAAAAAGTTTCATAGTGACAGAGACATCAATAGCAGTATTGGTATCAGTGAGAATGGCATTCAGTCATAAAAATATGCTATAAATATAAAAAATATACTTTATGTTGTTTATACATTAATTTGGAGATTCAATATAAAGTTATAGCAATATAAAAGAATACTTAAAAACTAGAAAAGGAACTGGCCCCCAGGTGTGTCCACAGCATCGAATCTGCCCCCCTTTTAAAAAAGTTTGCACACCCCTGGCTTATATGATACTTACACTTGTGTTGTCAAACAGGCCTTATGAATTTAAAATTCATGTTCAGTGGTGGAAACTGGTCAATCATCCCTTCAGGAGTTTGATCCTACAGCCATTGGTTAATAATTCTACTGTTACTGGATTCAACTCTTCACATGATGATTTAGTGACATCTCTGTGATTCATTTGTGCTTCAGCACCAGCTGAAGGAGACGCAGAGGTCGGTCCAGCAGAGAATCCGGCAGAGAGAGAAAGATCTTCAGCAGATGAGGGAGGCTGTGCAGTCTCAAAAGGTGAGTCTGGAGAAGAAGAAGAGAAGTTTGAGAAGTCTCAGTCAGGACTCACTGAAGCCACTGTGTGACTGTGATGTGTGTCCTAACAGCGCTCTGCACAGACAGTAGTGGAGGACAGTGAGAGGATCTTCACTGAGCTCATCCACTCCATTGAGAGAAGCCGCTCTGAGGCCACACAGCGGATCAGAGATCAGGAAAAGACTGCAGTGAGTCGAGCTGAAGAACGACTGGAGCTACTGCAGCAGGAGATCAATGATCTGAGGAGGAGAGACGCTGAGCTGGAGCAGCTTTCACACTCACAGGATCACATTCATTTCCTGAAGGTAATAGAAGAACAAGAGACTCATAGAGAAACACTTCATGAGAGCAGAATGAGCCGTCGACTGAAGTGTTGATCTGTGTGTTCGGTTATTATATAATCATCAGTCAGACTGATCATCTTCTTCTGAAAGAGACGCACTTACAAATGCAGTTCAGCCCTGGAAATCTCTTTGGAGAAATTTTTCTGGAAGATATATTGAGCTTCCAGACAGCAACAATTCAAAACTTCACTAATATTTATCTGGGGGTTTTTTTAAATTATTATTATTATTATGGATTACAACAATGAAATCCATGAACTTGAGTTTCTTCTTTACTTATCAGTCCCTCCAGAAAAATGCGGCTTTTTTTGTGATTGTTGCGGGCAAAAATCCTTGATTATGCGGCATGTTTTCTTAAAAAATGCGATGAAAAATGCGGGATATTTATGCAATTTTATGCGATGAAATTGCGGGAACTTGCAAAAACTGCGGTTTGATGAAAAAGAGAAAAAAAGCACTACATCACAGAAAGTGCTGGGAATATTTAAGTTCTCATCTTGTTTTATTGAAGACCTTAATAATGGCTCAAATTTACAAAACATTGAGTCAAACAAGTTCTGTAGCTTTACAAAAGGAATATGCTACAACTTGAAAAATGAATAAATAACTTCCTGTTTTACAGAGATAGCTTTACAAAACAGACATTTGAGTGCTTCCAATGCACAAAGTGCAATCTCTTAAAGGGTTAGTTCATCCAAAAATTTAAATTCTGTCATTAATGACGTCCCCTCATGTCGTTGGACACAAATGAAGATATTTTAGTGTAAATCCAATGGCTCCGAAAGGCCTCCATTGGCACAATGTACACTCTCAAGACCCATAAAAGGTACTAAAGATGTCGTTACAAAATCCATCTCACTACAGTGGTTCTACAATAACTTTATGAAGCAACGATAATAGTTATTGTGTGCAAAAAAAAAACTAAATAACGACTTATATAGTGATGACCGATTTCAAAACACAGCATCATGATGCTATGAATCAGCGAGTCGATTCTTGATTCGGATCGCGGGTCAAACTCCTGAAATACGTGACTTTGGCAATCCAAACCGCTGAATCCACTCATTGATTCATAACGCTTCAAACCGCTGAATCGACTCACTGATTTAAACGCTTCAAACCGCTGAATCCACTCATGAGCTGTGTCTCATTTCGGAAGGCTGCATCCTCCGGAGGGCGCATTTGAAGGCTGCATGCGTCTGAAGGCCGTCTCATTTCAAAAAAGTAAGTAGGACACTCCGAATGCGACCTTCAAATGCGCCCTTCTTTTCAGGAATTCGGAGTGTGCATGAGATGTATCCTTCGTTGCTGCAGATAACCCACAATTCTTTGCGTCGCCATTAACTACCATCATGTTTTTTAAATATTATTTGAAAAAATGGCGCTGCCGGCAGATATACATGCAAGCGAAATGTGGTGTTTAAACTTAAGTAGTTTAAAGCTTGTTTTTATTTTTAAGCTGTATATAACTCAAATAGATAGTTGTGGTAAACAGGATTACAAGTGTTGTGAATTTTTTTGTATTATTTTTTTTTTTACATTTAGAACAGTACTTTGCTGTCAAGGCAAAACATTTCATAGTCATTTTCAAGTTATAAATAATTTTCATTCATATAACTGGTGTGAGAGCGTAACTCCACTGTGAACGTGTTGGCATAGCAACGTGATACTTCCTGCCTGTGTGTCCTACGGAGGACGTCTCGTTTAATTCTGATTAAGGACTCTCCGTATACCGCATCCTTCACAGGATGTGTCCTCCAGAGGATGCAGCCTTCTAAATTAAATTAAATGAGACACAGCTATTGATTCATAACGCTTCAAACCGCTGAATCGACTCACTGATTTAAACGCTTCAAACCGCTGAATCGACTCATTGATTTAAACGCTTCAAACCGCTGAATCGACTCATTGATTCATAACGCTTCGAAGCTTCATGATGATGCTGTGTTTTGAAATCGGTCAGCACACCGGGAAACTGCTTTGCGCGTCTTTTACTGTTATTTTTGTTGGCAAATGGGAGTTTGCGCTTCATCATGGTTTCACCGATATCCATGTTTCTCCACGGGGTTTGCAGCTTTTCGATGACTTTCACGTCAGGTAATTACGTCACTTCAAAGCGTTCCCATGGCAATAGGGGGGAAATGGAGGCTCTTGTGTGAAGTAAACAAACATTTTTCAACTTTCTGCTAATATATATATGACTTTTTTTGCAATGAAAATGCGGGGATTATGAAATCATGCTAGCCCCGCATATTTTGCACACGGAAATAGGCAATTTATGCGGCGAAAGTGCGGCATATTTGAAAAAATGCGGCCCCCGCATGAATATGCGGACTTTGGCTGATTATGCGTTAAATCACGCGATCGCATAATCGCGTTTTTCTGGAGGGACTGACTTATGTTTTTATAATCTTTTGTAATCTTAATCTTTCTCAAACAGAAAGCGAGGCTGTGTATTAGCGAGGCTTCAGCGTATTTAAAACACAAAACTTGACCTTGGGATTGTGTCCTAAGAGTCCTTGTGAATTTCAGAGCCACTAACTGCTCTAAAATTATACAGTGCACAATATAAATGAGTACACCCCCTCTTAACAAAAAAAAAAGTATTTTCTTAATGATCACTAATACAATTCATGGAAAATGGCAAAATTGAAATGTATTAAAGTATAAATGTATTTATACTTGATAAAACCAGAGAAATATGTCATTAATATCCATAAAATAAGTAAATCAGCCAATTTTGTTTAAATAATTATAATTTTTTTTAAAGGGGTGGTAAAACACATTCTTTTGAAGGCTTGATTGTGTTTGTGGGGTGCACTGTAACGTGTTCATTTATTTTCTTTTTTTTTTTATTGCATATTTGACCTTTATTCTACACTGCTCTGTCCCTCCTTGTAAAACGGTCTGATGGTTTCCGGGTTCTATGAAGCCAGTCCCTCAAAAATACGCAATGGGCTCAGATTGGTTAGCTGGCCCAGTGTGTTGTGATTCGCTAACCGCAGTGCACGTTTATCGGAAACGCCATGCCCCTTACCTGGAGGCTGTGCTTTGGTCAGTATTAGAAACAATGGCGTCAATAAAACCATACCAATTTGAGCCCGAATCAGACCCAGAACATTTTAGTGAAGATGATCGAGCAGAACCTGTTCAGTCCTCAAGAGTAAAGACTGCGGATCTATAGTGATCGCTACTGAATGGCACTTTTATATTTTTAGAACGATTATAGTCAAATATCTGTCGCAAGAACTATTAACCCAAAACGAACACTAAACACTGGCTTTACTAGTAGCCAAATCACACACAGAACCATGTTTAGCATGCCTGTAGATAAATAATACATAAAAGCTCTAATCAAAGAATCATTTACACTAATGCCAAGTTCGCTGTTGAGATTTTAACGTTAGTGTTTGTAACGTTAGGTGTTCGTCGGATAACGTTAAGTATGAATGAGCATTTAACAGACTGGTTTGCAGAACAGCGGTATCATCGGTTTACTTCCTTGCTACAACGTACAATTAACGTATTACAGGAAAACACATCGATGAAAAATAAATCAGACTTACAGGTTGTGGCCCGTAAACAGCTTCTGTTTGTAAATCCAGCTTTCAGGACAAGCCGTGGTGCAAATCCTGCATTGAACTCGCGAAGATTGTGGAAGTTTTCCTCCGTGAAATGTGCAGCGGGAGCCCCGCACGCGTCGTCCATCCACACACTGGCCGTGTTTGTCTCGCGCAGCTGACGTTGTGCAAATCCTGCATTGAACTCGCGAAGATTGTGGATGTTTTCCTCCGTGAAATGTGCAGCGGGAGGCGCGCCCGTCGTGCATCCACACACTGGCAGTGTTTGTCTCGCTGAACTGCTCATGAATTGCAACGGACGAATATTGTCCATTATGTCACATTTTCCAGTCTTCTCCTCCGACCCTGTCTGTCTCGTGCTTTATGATGGGCAGCATATATCTGAGACCTGTTCCCCTCTGTCTCAAACACACATGCATATAACATGCTATATGTTAAACGCCCATCCCCAGACCTGCAATCCGGATGAAAATAACAGTGTTTTGTCGGCATTGCAGCAACACCACTCCTGCCTATACCACTATACCACAACAACATGGCCTCACCCCCCCCCCTTATTTAATATTCACGGAGGAGGGGTTTATGTAAATATTGAGGCTGGTGATGTCACCAACCCTGGAGGAATGTCTGTAGTCGCCTAGCGGCCGTTTGCTGTAGTCCTTAGAAATGGATTTCTTTAAAAGCAAATATCTCCCTTTGCTGTAAACTTTGAACGTTGTAACTTTGCAGATGTTGTTAATGCTCAAGCAGCAACATTACACGCTAGCTAAAGTTAGAATAGTGAAATCGTGGTTTACCACCCCTTTAATATTATAGTACTTAGAATGGGCGGCAGTGGCTCAGTGGTTCATGTAGGTTTTCTACAAACCGGAAGGTTGGTGGTTCGATCCCCGGTTCCACCTGACCAAGTGTCGAGGTGTCCATGAGCAAGACACCTAACCCCAGCTGCTCCCGACGAGCTGGATGGCACCTTGCATGGCTGACACCGCCGTCGGTGTGTGAATGAGTTTATGAATGGGTGAATGTGAGGCAAATGTAAAGCACTTTGGATGGCCATAGGTCTGTTGAAAGAGCTATATAAATGCAGTCCATTTAGTATGTCCTCCAGAATGTTAAGTATCTGCTCTGATTGCTTCTTGGCATGGAGAGTACAAGTTCATGATAAATTGTCACTCCTGGATGATGACCTCCTTAAATGCCCTGGGGCCGTATTCACTAAACATCTTAAGGCTAAAAGTAGCTCCTAACTTGCCGATTTAGGAGAAACTCTTAAAAATAATGGGTGTGTCAGTCCTAATTTTAGGACTACAAAATTTTAGCTCGAAGAGTATTTCACAAAGCATTTTAGCGCTAAAATTAGCTCCTAAATCTTAGGAGTAGTCAAGAAGACTCCTAAGTCACAAATGACCAAATCACAAACAATCATAATGACTGTAGGGCTGGACAAGAATATTTGAATTCGATGGGTTGGTATTCCATTTTCAAATTTGAATTTTCGTGTTTTGTTTTTTTTCGCACACACCTGGCATCCCCCTCGAAACGAATCTCATTCGCGCATGCATATTTTTACACTAAAAAATCTGGCGAAGTACAATACTTTTTTTTTTATATTGTTTTTTAATTAATTTATAGCCTAGCAGTTTTTAATAGGATGGACAGTTTCTTAGTGTTCCCTGCAACGGAGTATTCTCTGTCTAGAGCGCACAACCGCATGAGCTTATATGGAAGAAACACATGCCTCAGGTTGCATTTTGGATTAAGCTGCATTGGTTTGACATTGTGGAAAATAGAATAATAGAATCAAAATGTATTAGCCTTTTTACCCGTTAGGAATGTGACGGTGAGAATTTTTCCTGACCGTCACATTACAGTGCTTGTGCACAAAGCGGCTGTGAACAAATGCAGCCGTGTGCAGTTTACTTTCGGTGTGCCAATTCGGGGTCGGGTTGCTTGAATTGTGGGTTCTTTAGCCTATTATTCTTAAGGAAAAAAACAACAACAAAATAGTACAATGAAAAACTCCCTTAAATAGGCGCTTTTATATTTTGCTTAGAAACCAAATCTTCTGCGATCATCTTGTCATTCAGCTCCTCGCTCTCACAATGAATGCCATCAATAGGTTACTGTTGTAACCCCAGTTCTCTGAAGCATTCGGTGGAGAGATCCACCTATGGGACCTGACCTCTGCAGAAGCATCCAATTGCACCAAGTCTGGCAAGACAGGCAGGAGCACACAGCCAATGCCCGGTAAGGCACCACCCCTTACTTTTGGGCATATAAAGCCTGTACGCGGTACTGTTCATCAGTAAGTATATTCACTTGTCATGCAGCAAGTGGGGCAAAGCTGGTAGATCTCTCCACTCGATGTTTCAAAGAACTGGGGTTGCGACAGTAACCTCTTGTTCTTTCATCATCGACGCATCCGTCGTCACAACTTTCCGCAACATAACCGTCCCCAGAGGGGGTCCCTGTGCATAAAAGTCCACGCTCTTCCAGTGGCGTAGAGCTGCGGCAACTGTTACAGAGTGACAAAGATCGTGTAACGGGGTGAAATGTAGTGACACAACCCTTTTCATGAACGCCCTCATCCTCAGGAGTCCTAGTGGCAAAACCTGGATAGATGAAGCCTTAAGACCCTGAGACATGTGCGATATTGCACCTTCGCCCCCTCTCTGAACTGTGACAGACAGTTCATCAGAGAGAGAACGTGCTCTTGAGAGAAACGCGCTCGCATGGAGACTGAGTTCAGCTCCAGGCCCAGGAAGATCACATTCTGGCTGGGTGTGAAATTGATTTTGTTCACATTAACCCTGAAGCCAAGAGATGTGATGTGCGCGAGCACACGGCAGGTGTCCAACAACTTTTTCCTTCAAATCGGCTATTAGCCAATCATCTATGTATGTCAAAGTCCGTAGACCAGACATTGTCAGGGGAGTCAAGCCCGCGCACAGACAGAAGGTCAGAGGGCTTAGAGTGAGGCCAAAGGGGATGCCATGGGAGGGGGGGCACCCTCCAGAAGAGACCCTCCGTCTTTTGGACAGGGGCTCTGGGGCAGGAAGAGCGACCAAAAAGCTTGTCGCTCCAGAACGTGGACCCAAAGCCCCCATCGGCCAAACATCAGGCAGGCCGCTTGCGTTTAGAGTCGGTGGGGGTAGAGTTTGGGGGTTTTCCCGCAGAGGCAGGAGTAGGTTTCCCCCAGGGCTTAACAGAGGGTGGGTTGCAGGGCCTTTCCTTTCCTTGATGAAAGTTAGACACAGGGCCAGTGGGTTAGGCAAATGCGCAGGGGGGCGCCTGGCGTGGGGCCGCCTTCCTAGGAAGACACACCTTAAAAGCCTCGTCCACCTTTTTCTTGTCATCGCATCGTAGTTGCATCAGTGCGACGGCGGGGCCAAAGAGAGCCCGTCCAGGCTGTACCGGGGCGCCTGTGATGTGTCTCTTCTCACTATCCAGGAGGCCCGACAGATTGAGCCAGAGCGCGCGCTCTCCTACCAGAGAAAGCGTCATGGCGCACCCGCAGGTTTGGACGGCTTGACGAGCGTTGTGGAGGACGAGGTTGTTAACCGCGATGATCTCTTTCCATAATGCAGCATAGGGAGATCCCTTCTCCAGCTGTTGGCCCAGGTCGTCCAAAATTTCTGCCTGGTAAGCGGAGAGGAAGGAGGAGACATTCAGGGGCCAAGGCCAAGGACTTATAAGCAGCCTGGTGTACCGAGGCAGAAAAAACGGTCCATCTTTTTATGCCATCCTCCCTGGACGGGGTTGAGGGAGAAGGGTCTGACTGCAAAGCCGCAGAGCCACAGTTTTACCCCAACTACAGTTTTACCCGCGCATGCGCATTTAATCGTGAGAGTTTTATGTCGCCGAGATGCATGTTACAGCACTGGAAGGGAATCATTTCCCTAAGTTTTCAAAATGCTCTTCTTGCACTTATTCATGTCAGAGGTTAGGGACAACAAAAATGCTAGCGTGTCATCCTTTTACAACCCTGAAATTTGAATTTTTGAATTTTTAATTTTTTGTATAATTACGCTTGTATAATTTTATAGTGATCAATGGTAATGGTAAAATAATGGTATGTTTAAAATGTAAATTGTAAATTTAATAAATAATAAATAAATGTAAATTAAATTGTATTCTAGGTTATGTCTCCAAGAAATTAATAATATGCTCACACTTTCAGCCTGTTTGAAATTCAGTTTTATTTGTGTTCAAATTTATGCATTTACCCCAGGCAGAAATAATCAACTTGAGGAATTAATTACCCTTTGAATGTCTATTCGAAAGTTTGTTTGTTATACCAGGGTTTGAAATATAAAGTGTGTTTATTATCCCAGACTGTTCGTTTTTGGAGGGAAAACGTAAAAGATTAAAGTGTTCATGACACAAGCATTGTTTTATTTCAGTAAAGGAGCCTGAAGGCCTGCGAGCAACAGCATATGCAAAAAATAACAGCAGAAGCAACAGTAACCATCAGATAGTTTTAGGACAGAACAGTAGTGAAACTGCGCATGCGCGGGCAGAATTGCTGGGGTGAAACTGCTGCTGGGGTAAAACTGTGGCTCTGCGGCTCTGCAGACAGATATTATTGGGTTTAGGTGCCTGGCGATCGAGGGCTCAATAGCAGGTGGTTCGCCCATGCAGAGAGCCAGCCCTATTCGGACCAGCTCTAAATGACTGTTGCGGACATTTATCCCTTTCTCTCTTCCACTTCGCTTCCTGTCTACTCACTGTCCTATCATAAAAAAGGCAAAAATGTCAAAAAATTATATTTAATAAATAAATAAAAAAGGAAATAATATCTGATTACTTGTGGCAGTTGTTTCACGAGTTTACACTTACAAATGATCGGATAGAGTAAAATAAGCCTATTTGGCTGCTGTCCTAGGGGATTGTGGGCTCCGAGCTCGGAATTTTTCATCAAATCACTGACAGAGACCCCTCCACTATCTGCCAATCACTGTGGTCATAGTTAGTAAGCGTGATTACATCATCCATAGCAACGAGGTCAACCCCACCCTTATCTAAGACTTATCTTTGTTCCTTAGTAAAAGTTGGTCTCTGCAGCTTTGTGAATAGGTTTTAAGCGAAAACTCTGAACTAAGAACTTTTACTGGTAAGATAACTATTAGTGGTAAGATAAAGTGTTTCTCTACTCATCTCTACAGAATCCCCACAGGTGCTTAAAGGTCCCATGGCATGAAATTTTCATTTTATGAGGTTTTTCAACATTAATATGAGTTCCCCTAGCCTGAATATTGTCCCCAAGTGGATAGAAATGTTGATCGGTGTAAACCCGAGTTCTGGCTGTCTCTCTCTGCCTTTGAGAAAATGACAGGCCAGACGAGCCAATCCTGAAGTCTCCTGGTTTGACGTCCAAGCAGAAACGGTTACCTCCCTTTCCTCCGCCCAGAGAATCTGGCACGCCTATGCAAACGCTCGCGAGATCATGGGTTGTGAACGAGTGAATGCTGGCAGTTTCTCAGTGTTTGGATGTACAAATGAAAACAGAAGTCTTTTTTCAGTTCCTTCTGATCTGTGATCAGTGATTTCTGATGTGTAGCTAATTATTTATTATTCGTGCACACAATGCGGCTTCTCTCTCTCCAGACAGAACGGTGTTTTCGTGTTTTCTATCTTGTGAGTCAGTGTTTTTGTATGTCCTCGTCGCGTCTATCGGTTCTAAAATGTGCATACAGTCATGAGTTTCTGCTCAACATCAGCCTCACACACGCCGAAGCTCGGCTGCACTGGCCGGTGGCCTTCAACATCCCCGACCCCCAGTACTGCATCTGGCCCACAGCGGAGGCACCAAACGCGGCGTGAGATTAAGCAGAAGGGGGGTAAGCGTGAGCATATTCGGGCTAGCCAGCCTAGACCCACAATAAACTGGATTACATTCGATTACTGCTGTTGTGTCTTTGTTTGCGCTGTGTACTCAACGCGCGTCACTGACGCTTTTTATTTTATTTTAAAAATAATGCTATTATCAACACTTACTTTTAACTCGTTCATCTCGACAGCTGTAATGGTACTTTATGTTACAAAGTTGGTAATAATGATGAAGACGGACTCGGTGTGACTGGGACTCGTGTTTATTCAGAACTCTCAGATACAAACACAATAAACTCGCGCTGACTGACAGCGCTCTCACAACTCAGTAGTTACTATAAATAACTTTGTTAGCAATCGCTGAGCTCCGTCTCTGGTACATTAGTGATGTCCGGTTCGCGAACGATCTTTCTTTTGAACCAGTTATTTTTAGTGAACCGAATCAGTTCACCAAATCGGACTGAATCGTTCTAAACGGTTCGCGTCTCCAGTCAGCGCTGATCCATAATTTACTAAAGTTACTAACTTTCTGACATGAGTGACAGTCCCTCCGACTAGAAATAGACTAATAACCTGAAGTATATGCTGTAACTACAACAGTTCAGACATGCTGAGAACTGATGTGAAGTGAACTCAGGTCCATCCGTCTCTCTGGCAGCAGCTCGTGCCTGCTCGTGCCTCGTAGACCTCCTTAAACCACGCCCCCTCCGCTCATTTAAAATGCAAAGATGTCAGCCAATCACAACAGTGGGCGTTTTTACTGAAGTCTCACAGCAGACACGCCTCTTGAAGCAGGGCATTCAGCCACAGGGCAAACAGCAGTATAGAAAAAATGCCTTTAATTTCTAAATTATGACATTTTATGATGTAAAAGTCATACTAACAATATAAGTACAGGAAACATTATAAAATAATAGAAAAATGCCATGCCATGGGACCTTTAAGAGTGTTAAGACTGGGTTAAATACATGTCCACAGAAGGGTTTTCACCGTGGGAGAATGCATATCGTCATTGTCACGTTGAAAAAATACCCAACAACGCAGGGAATGAGGAGAGGGTATCATGTTTCACGTTTTTGTATTACATCACACATTGGTGGGTGAAATCATGACAGTATTAAAGGGTTAGTTCACCCAAAAATGAAAATTCTGTCATTAATTACTTACCCTCATGTCGTTGGACACCCGTAAGACCTCCGTTCATCTTCGGAACAGAAATGAAGATATTTTAGTTGAAATCTGATGGCTCTGAAAGGCCTCCATTGGCACAATGGCACGGTTCACTATCAAGACCCTTAAAAGGTACTAAAGACGTTGTAACAAAGTCCATCTCACTACAGTGGTTCTAAAATAACTTTATGAATCTGCGATAATAGTTTTTGTGCGCAAAAAAACCCTAAATAACGACTTACATAGTGATGACGATTTCAAAACACAGCATCATGAAGCTTCGAAGCGTTATGAATCAGCGAGCCGAATCATGATTCGGATCGCGTATAAAACCGCCAAACTGCTGAAATTTGGCGATTCAAACCGCTTTAATAAAGCACAACTATCTCACACCTTCAGCATTCATACATCCCTATATAAAAGCTTTACTAATCACTGAACTTCACTGTGGGAACCTTTTCAATGTACTCCTCCTCTAGCAACACCAGAACATTTTAGATGCTGTTAGATCCAAAATGATTGATTTGGTCTCCTGAGACCAGAGCATAGATTCCCAGAAGTCTATATTATACAAGTCAATGATTTGGCAATCCTCTTGTACTGTCCTCTTTTGTGCTAAGAAATAAGTCTCCTGACAGTTCTCTCCTAAGTGGTTCAATTGTTGTCAGCATTAAGTCTGAGAATGATTCAGTGGGCTATATAACACTTTTAATGGTCAAGAAATGACTTCTCTTTGTTTTGGTTCAACATACTTACCAGTTGATCTAGAATTGCCTTAAAACTAAATATGTTTCTGGTGTAAGTTTATTTAGTAACTTTCAGGAGGGTGTACTTATTTATGCAACAACATTTTATCACGTTGATAAGAATCTTATTTTCCTGAATAATTTGAATATGCTTCATTGGTAATTGGTCAAGCAGACTTCCTGGGACATACTGTATCTCTAAAGAACTCTAACATGTCTTCTAAGTCAAGAGTATTTGCTTAATTTGTTATGTTTCTGAATTTCTATGCTGTGCACTGTAAATAATGGTCAATCTACTAATTTCCTTTTAACTGCTTTTCCTGATCAAATCTTCTCAAACCTGCCATGTTAGTTAGTTAGTTAGTCAGTTTATTTATCCCCGTAGGGAAAGTACATATGCAGCATACTCACACAGACATTTAGGATTTCATAATTGGCATATACAATCATAATTTAAAACCAATAAATCTACTTTAGAGTTTAAGATAAGATAGCCAGACCAGCTGACCATCAATCATCATTAGAGGATGAATTTAAAAATCTGATTGCTTGGGGAACAAAAGATAGTTTGGTCCTGTTTTTCATGCATCTGGGAACACAATACCGCCGTCCAGATGGCAGTAGTTCAAAAGCATAATATAAGGGATGCCTCTTATCCTGCACTATAATGTTGGCTTTATTTATTACTCTCTCTTTGTAAATGCTCTCTAAACTTTTTAATGAAATTCCCAGCAGTTTGCTTGTCATTGTCACAACCCTCCGTAATGATTTCTTCTGAGCCTCCGAAGCATTACCGTACCAGCAGCTCACACAAAATGTCATAATACTTTCAATGAAAGCCCCATAAAACAACAAAAGCAGTCTGCTATGTACATCAAAAGACAACAATTTCTTTAAGAAATATAACCTCTGTTGTAACTTTTTACCTACATAATCAGTCCACTCATTCCATTTCAGCTTATGATCCAAAACTATACCAAGGTATTTATAATGAGTAACTACTTGTATTTGTTCACCATGTATTAATGTAGGATGGGTTATATCCTGTTCTCTCACTCTAAAATCAATAATCATCTCCTTAGTTTTGGAGGCATTTAAGATGAGACTTGATTTCTCACACCAGTTTAAAAAGAAATCTAAGACAGGTCCATGCTCTTCCTCCCCATCATGTAGAAGGCTCACTAAAGCAGTATCATCTGCATACTTAATAATAAATCTGTTTTTAAAAGAACTAGAACAAGAATTTGTATATAAAATAAATAATAAGGGCGATAGGACACATCCCTGAGGAGATCCAACCGAAGTAATCATTTTTCCTGAAATTGACCCTCCTAACTTAACCTGCTGGATTCTACAGCTGAGAAAGTCAATCACCCATGTAATCAACCTCTTGTCTAATGAAAAATCCTTTTGTAGGATCTCTGCTAATGTACTGGGGGAAATACAGTTAAAAGCTGATGAGAAATCCACAAATAAGATTTTTGCGTGAGTCTTTGGTTTCTCTAAATGTGTATACAGCAGGTGAAGTACAGTTAAAATGGCGTCCTCTACACCCCTAGAGGCTTGATAGGCAAATTGCATAGGATCTATGAGATGCTCCGTTTCAGATACAATATACTTTTTTACTAAACGCTCAAAACATTTCATCACTAAAGAAGTGAGTGCTATTGGTCGAAAATCACTAAATTCTAAGGGTCTAGAGACTTTTGCCACTGGAACTATATTAGATGTTTTCCATAGAGTGGGGACAATACCGGAATTATAGGAAACTCTAAAGATATTAGTAAAAACTGGTGCCAACTGAACCGCACAGTGTTTTAAAACATTACCACATATCTTATCTGGGCCTGGACTTTTCCGAGGATTACATTTCTTAAAAATCTGGCTAACCTCTATTTCATTCATATAAAATCCAGCCGGAGATTTAGTCATAAATGATGGTGACATTGGGACAGCATCTCCATCTCCTCTGTCAAAACGACAGAAATATGAGTTGAGCTGATTGGCCATCTCTAGCTCCTCACATCCTTTTAACACCCGAGGCTGTGCGCTTCTACCCTTGTGGGGAGCATTAGTCATATTTTTAATGCCCTGCCAGGCATATCGTGAATTGCCACATGACATAGATGCCTCAATTTTTTCTTTATATACATGCTTATCTATTTGTATTTGTCTTTTAATCTGTTTCTGAATATCCCTTTGAGCTGATATATCTTGATTTTTATAGGCTGTTCTCTTTTTATTAATAAGGGTTTTTAATTCTTTAGAAAGCCAGGGTTTGTCATTAGGGTACACCTTAAATGTCTTAATAGGAATAATAGTGTCCACACAGTAGTGTATATAATCAGTAACTACTTCAACATGTTCATTGATATCTACACTTTCAAAAAACCTCCCAATTGGTACATTCAAAACACCCCTGCAAAGTCTTTATACTATCATTGTCCCACACTTTAACAGACTTTTCCTGCGGTTTCTCCCTTTCAAGTAACCTCTGATAAACAGGGCGAAGGTAGACAGTACTGTGGTCGGACGCCCCCAGTGGCGGGAGGACGGATGAAGTAAATGCATTTTTGACAGTTCCATAGCACATGTCCAAAGTCTTTTTTCTCCTTGTGGGGCAGTCAACATATTGGATCAACGCCATTGATCTGTTACATTTATGTCATTGCAAGAGGTTTGATCAATTGTTTTCCTAGAAAGTTTACATATAGTATACGTGTCAAACGTTAGATCTTATAGCTATATTATGATATAATGAATATGAGAAGACTTAAGCTGATGCTGTGAAAGTGTTTGGATTGAGGAGTTACTAAAGATCAAATCTGACAGTAGTGCAGGTTATTGGCTGAAGTGTGGAGGTGATGAGCTTTGATTTCTCTTTTATGTAGAGTTTCCAGTCTCTCTCAGCTCCTCTTGAATCTACAGACGTAAATGACAATCCCTTCGGTTCTCCCTCCTCTTTTGATGGCGTGAGAGAATCTGTCCGTCAGCTAAAGGACAAACTGGAGGATTTCTGCAAAGAGGAGCTGAAGAAGATCTCTGACAGAGGTAAAGTCCTGGAGATTCACCCGCTCTCAGAAGTGATCCTCCATCATCTCATATCATGTAGAAGATCATGTTAGAAATGTCTTAGGAACGGATGCAGGGATCATTTTCTCTTGACATGATAATCACACTCTTCATGTCTGTTGATTTCCACAGACATTGTTCCCAGGACAAGGAAAGACTTCCTACAATGTAAGTCACTAAGAAAAGAAGCAGAAAAACTCACTGAGTGTGTTCATGATCTTCCTGGAGAAGGAGAAAGAAAACATGACAGAAGAGTTTTAGAGTTGATCGTGTAAATGATGATTAAACTGCACTGAGACACTGCTGATATACTGAATATGAAGAGTTTAGCTCCATTAAAAGATCAGATTCTTAATTCCTAATTTTGATGTGTTTTCTCTTCATCAGATTCCCATCAGTCCACTCTGCTTCTGAACACAGTGAACAAACTCCTCCGTCTGTCTGAGAGAAACAGCGTGATTACATTCACTCTCACAGAGCAGCCATTTCCTGATCATCCAGACAGATTTGATGGATATAATCGTCAGGTGCTGTGTAGAGAGAGTGTGTGTGGACGCTGTTACTGGGAGATTGAGTGGTGTGGCGAAATGTTTGGTGTGATAATATCAGTGTCATATAAAAGCATCAGCAGGAAGGGAGGGGGGAAAGAGTGTGTGTTTGGATCTAATGATCAGTCCTGGAGTTTGATCTGCTCTTCCTCCAGTTACTCATTCAGACACAATGACATAGAGACTAAACTTCCAGTAAAGCCCATCAGCCGTAGAATAGGAGTGTATGTGGATCACAGTGCAGGAACTATGTCCTTCTACAGCGTCTCTGACACAATGAGCCTCATCCACACAGTCCAGACCACATTCACTCAACCGCTCTATCCTGGGTTTGGGGTTGGTCCTGGATCATCAGTGAAACTGATGATAAATCAGAATAGTGCATCAGTTGAATGAATGAATCAGTTGATGAATCAGAATAGAGTGTAGAGAGATTCTACCGATAATACTTACATTCACTCATTCATTACATTAACCCCCTCGAGTCGGCGGTCGCGCCGGCGCGATCGGCTCACTTTTTTTCTTATCAGTGCCAAAGAGACTCAAATAACTTTTTATCATTCGTTTTTATCGTTTTTTATCATTCATGCAAGTGTTATACATCATTATATTCTGCTAAGTCTCTATTTTCATTTGTGTACAGTAACAATAAAAACAAATTGTTGTGCTTTTTGCAAAATAAGGGAAACAAACATGATTCGCGATCTTCAGCTTCTCTCTCAATGATGTCTAATCTGATTCTCTTCAGAAAATGATCTGTAGCTTAGTGAAACCTTGACACACAAACATGAGACATATGTCTAAAGAAACGTTGAAATGTCAGGTTTTAAAGGTCCCGTTTTTCGTGTTTTTTTGAAGCTTTGATTGTGTTTACAGTGTGCAATATAACATGTGTTCATGTTTCATGTGTAAAAAAACACAGTATTTTTCACACAATTTACTTATCTGTATACTGCTGTTTTCACTGTCCTCAAAACGGCCTGAGAATTTCCTCGTTCTATGAAGTCCCTCCTTCAGAAATACGTAACAAGTTCTGATTGTGCCAGCGGTTCCCGTGTTGTGATTCGACAGCAGCTTAGGGCACGCAGAGCGCACGTTGCCCGGAAAGGTCACGCCTCTTACCATAACGGGGAGATGAACGCGCTCAAACTACAGCCCCTGAAGGCCAAACAAAGGTGATTTGACTCCGGGATGAAAATAACAGCGTCTGAACGACATGGCGACAAATGCAAACGCAACCGAACCGAACGCAACACATCCTCTTCTCCACGAGGGAGCAACAAGACCACACCCCCTTTTCCGCGTATTCTTGTGGGCGGAGGTTAGTCGACAAACTGCTCTACTGACGTAATTAAAGCAGGATGTACAGGGATGTAGTCCAAACTGGCCGTTCGCTGTAGGCTTTGAAAGGGAACTTCTGTTAAATAAAATATCTCGCTTGGCATTGAACTTTGAGCTTTATAATTTTACAGGTATTATTTATGCTCTAACAGCAACATTACACACTAACTAAAGTTTGAAAAATGGGATCACGAAGAACAGGACCTTTAAATCATGTGAATCAAAACGAAAACAAATATTCTGTGTTTATGTAATCTGTGTGAAAAGTGGGAGATATCAGTCGACTCATTATTCGCTAATGCAGCCACGCCCATGGACGGCGCGCTCATTCAGATTCAAATACAGATGATCCATGCGTCGACACCCAGACACACATCCACTCGTGCAAACACAACTAGTGAAGCAATGGTTCAGATACATCGCTTTGAGTAATAATCCTGGAATAATTATCCTCACGGAAAGCTGATTCAGAGCTCATTGTGGTAGGCTAAGTTTATTCTGTTAGCATTTGTGAATATGAAACGCAAAAAGACTGTTTAAATGTAAATCCTGATGCAACATGGCAAGACTGTTTAGACAAGATTTATTTGGCCTGTTTTCGTTTTGTATAAATTGTATCTTAATTTGAATCAATGTTTTTGATATAGTTGCTTCTTATTTTATAAGAAGTCAATATAACAGACAATAGCCTTAGCGCTGCATTGCACGGGTCTCATAAATTAATTTAAGATTAAACTTAAGATAAAGAGTATTAATTGCCTTTTTTACAGTGAATTTCGTTTTGTATAAATTGTATCTTAATTTTAATCAATGTTTTTAAAACGAATTTTGCTTCATATTGATGTTTAAATATTATACCCTTATGTTGTTGTTGTTGTTGTTGTTTTTTTAGAAAGTTAATTGCTTTCTTTAAACTGAATTTCGTTTTGTATAAATTGTATCTTAATATTAATCAATGTTTTTAAAACGAATTTTGCTTCATATTGATGTTTAAATATTATAGGGGAGAACCGGGGCGAAAGTAACTCGGGACGAAAGTAACAAAGCGATTTTCTCAGAGCCCTGACTACATTTGCATTCCAAGCTATGACAGCACGTTCAGCACACAACCCTTGACGGATCTGCCAAATATCATGTGATTCCGTCATCGTTTCCCGCGGTTAGGTCCGAAATGCAGTTTTCAAGTACGGCAAGTAAATTATATATATATATATATATAATATATATATATATATATATATATATATTATATATATATATATATATATATATATATATATATATATATATATATATATATATATATATATATATATATATATATAATGCATATTATGCTAATTTAATTTTAATTTTCATATTGTTCATACTGTTGAAGAAAAATCTTATCACATAGATTGACATTGCAAATAATTAAAAAAAATATTCTAAACAATTCAAGTTTGTACTGTCAGGTTACATTTGAAACATTTGATGAACTTTAACATTTAAAATGAAAATGTAATTTAATAATTTTTTTGCAAAGATAAAGGACAAAATATGTTTGCAGTAACATATTAAAAAGGTCATAGTCAGGTATGTTTAATAAAAACAACAGTAACACAAAAAAAATCTAGCTTGTATTTTTGTGTTACTTTTGACCCACCTATGTATTACTTTCGTCCCACCTGATGGGGTCAAAAGTAACAATGTGCAGCTTATGTTCAAAGTGAAATTATACTGTAGTCATTCTACATTTGAACAAAATATATTGCTATTGATAGACCACACTTGTGAGTTATTGACCACAGCAAAAATATATCTCGGTCTAAAACATTCAATCTTTTCAACAACAATCTTTTAAAATTACGTTTTTCAGAAAAATTTTACTTTCGTCCCTGCTCTCCCCTACCCTATGTTGTTGTTTTTTTGTTTGTTTTTTAGAAAGTTAAGCCAATGTTCAGTGTCACAATATTACTGTTTTTTTTAGCTCTTCTTTCAAAAACATTTCTGATTGAAATCTTGTTTCTTTTTTGGCAGATAATTTAGCTTGCTTTAAGTAAAAAACATTTAGATTTTTTGTAATTACACTTTTGCCATTAATATGTTTATAAGCAACTGAAAAATGCACAAATGTCCGAGCATGTCAAAACTTCTAAAGGGCCCCAAAACAGCTCAGACTCCTAGGGGTTAATATGTATAAAATACTGATTTCATGCTTTTTGGTAATACTTATGAAACTAAGAATGTGGAATTAGAAATATCTCAGCATCATTTATCTTCAATTGAAAGAACAGTTGAATTTGTGTACTGATTAAACAATCGTTTGCAATTTAATTTTTTTCTTATCAGTGCCAAAGAGACGCAAATAACTTGATTTTTATCAGTCAGGCCAGTGTATACATCATTATAATCTGTTAAGTATTTACCTTGTGTATACTTACAATCAAAACTAAATGTTGTGCTTTTTGCAAAATAAAGAAAACAAATCTGAAGTCTAATCTGATTCTCTTCAGAAAATTAACTGTAACTTAGTGAATACTTGTTACACAAACATGAGACATATCTAAAGAAACATATAAATGTCAGGTTTTAAATAATGGATATCAAACAGAAAACAAAAAATCTCTGTGTATGTAATCTGTTTGAAAAGAGAGAGATGTCTGTTGTTTGTGAGAGCCTTCATTATCTGCTAATGCTTCTACGCCCACAGAGCGCACGTTCTTTTAAAATTCAAATACTGATGCGATCCATTAGAACGCCCACATCAACTCAAATAAACACATCAAGATTAGAGGAGGTACTTTACATCGTTATGAGACGTGGTGAGGAATAATCCTGAAATAGTTTACCTCAGAAGAAAAGCCATTTATTTCTAAGAGCAACGGATTCAGCTGATGATTGTGTGGTAAGCTCATTCTGATAAATGAGTATTAAACCGCAAAAAGACAGTTGAAATATGTAAAATAGCCTAGTCCAGTGGTTCTCAAACTTTTTATACCAAGTACCACCTCAGAAAATATTTGTCTCTCCAAGTACCCCCATAATGACCAACATTAAAATACAGTAGTGTAGTAGGCCTAACTATTCAGCTACAGCTCTGCAGTTAAAAAACGAGGCAGTTTATTCCTAATAGGAATATTTTTTGTTGTCAGCCAATTTAACATTGTAAATACACCGTTTGTACATTAACACTGCACTGTGCTTACATACAGGTAAATGTAGGGCTGGGCACCGAACGGCGGTACTTTTATGGTATCGAACGAAAAACTGTGATACTATGAGTATCGAAAAAGGATTTATCTTTCGGTGCCAAATTTCGGTTCCAAAAGCCAAGCGGCTTTTATACACTTATAAAAGTGGATGCAGAGTCAGCAAAGTGCAACATATGCGATAAGTATTGCAACCAAAGGCGCAAAAGGAAAACTTTCTGTGAGACGTAAGTTCACCAACAGCGCGAGTGAATCACAGCGTGCGTGCGCTCTCTCTCTCCCTTTCAAAATGCTCAAATGGCTTCACATCAGCGCATCGCATCTGCACTAAAATCGAGCTGCACAGTTGACACAGGATTTGCCACTTACACAATCGAGGCAGTGTCGCATCGTCACTAAAGTTTATCATTTGCATTTATTTTTAAGTCTTGCCAGTGTTCAAACCGCTCAGCACACACACGCGCGCACAGGCCATCTCACTAAAAGCTTGCGGGTACAAATTGCGCTAAAATGGTCAAATACACACAAATGTATGTAATAAATTACCGTCTATGACGTGTATGCACGTAAACACCGTCGTGACTCGCGAGTGAAAATTTGTGCAACTGCATGTAACTGTATCCGTGTTCGCTCTTAAAGTGACAGCTGTCGAATAAACTGCTGCTGTCTCTGATTTTCTCTTTGTCTTGTGTTGTTTGATTAACCTTTATTACACTCACTGCTCTTGAATGACTAACTTTTGCAACCTTAAAGGGTAACTTCAGTGATTTAGCATTAGGCTTTGTATCAGTAGAAACCCGGTAGTATATTCAAATTATGGTACTTTCCCCCCTCATATCCCCCTGAGACAAGAGAATTATGCATTTTATTTCTGGAAAAATTCCTCCGATGACGCGAATATCGTCATTTTGCGTCATCGGAGGATTTTTTGGCCAGAAGCTAAAACTACAGCCACTAGATGGAGCTGTTCCGCATGTTATCAACCTGCCCATAAGGGAGAGATCTCACACACAGACGGCCACATGGACAATCATCATAACGCTGCGCGGTGCAGAGTAAAGTGAGTGTTTCAACTTTTCAATGAATTCCTGTGATAGTTTAGCTTCCATATGCGATCTGAAAACGTGCCAGACTGGCGCTTAACGTTACCTCAGTTCTGCTCAGCTCTTCGTGATGAAGGAAATCTGACACTACTGAGGAAATCTGACACTGCTGCGTCTGTGACGTGACTTTCGTTCGGCTCATTCACACTTTATTGAAAAGACACATTCAGTTTTTAATTGTAGTGTTTATTCTCTAACTGAACGAAATGATTGTATTACTATGAAGACCAAAACGACAGTGTACGGAGTGGCCTCGTAGGGCAGCGAAGCAAGTGCATTCTGGGAGTTGTTGTCTTTCATCCACATGAGACAAAAATACATTTTCTGTCTTTTCTCAGTCTAGAAGGCACCAAATTCAAAAATAATTTCACATTTCTACTGCATAAATGACCCAGTTTAAATACAAAGCTTAATGCTAAATCACTGAAGTTACCCTTTAAGTGTAAGGATCAATCTAATTTAATTTATTCAGGGAAGACCAATATTAATTTACATTTGATTTCTTATTAAATGTCTTTAGTATTTCTTACCTCAATACTAATGTTAGACCTACCTGAAAATTAGTTTTTAATGGTCCCATTTTTCCTGTGTTTTTGAAGCGCTGATTGTGTTTACAGTGTGCAATGTAAAAAAAGAGTATTTTTAACACAGTATTTTTCACACAATTTACTTATCTGTATACCGCTGTTTTCAGAAATACGTAACGAGTTCTGATTGTGCCAGCGGTTCCCGTGTTGTGATTTGACAGCAGCTTAGCGCACGGTCACGCCTCTTACCATAACGGGGAGATGCATGCGCTCAAAGTACAACATCCCTGGCCAAACAAAGGTGATTTGACTCCGGGATGAAAATAACAGCGTCTCGACGGCATGGCGACAAACACACTCTACAAACGCAACACTTCCTCTTCTCCACGTGAGAGAGCAACAAGACCACGCCCCCTTTTTTTGCGTATTCTTGTGGGCGGAGGTTAGTCAACAAACTGTTCTACTGATGTCATTAAAGCAGGGAGTACAGGGATGTAGTCCAAACCATGTAGGCTTTGAAAGGGAACTTCTGTTAAATAAAATATCTCGCTTGGCATTGAACTTTGAGCTTTATAATTTTACAGGTATTATTTATGCTCTAACAGCAACATTACACACTAACTAAAGTTTGAAAAATGGGATCACGAAGAACAGGACCTTTAAAAACAAAAATGCACTGCATGCACAAATATTAGGTGAGATAATTATATACATTTATATGACAAGAGTCACCTAAAGGGGGGATTCCCCCATTGTCAGAAATAAAATTCAGGCCCTGAATGAATGTCTGTAAAATTCCCTATAAATAATCCTACATGATAAAGAGAAGACTTCAAATAGATCGGTATCGGTGATCGTATCGGCAGATACTGCTTCCTGTGATCCAGTGCTTTAAGTGGAAAAAATAAAGTGCCGGTACTCACCAGAGGGGGCGGGGCTTTGTTGGGGGCGTGGTTATGGGGGATTGTTTAGTCAATAATTCAAGAAGGTCCGTATTTTAAAGCTCTTTCTAACTTGTTCTCAGCCATAGAACTTACATATAGTTCTTGTAATTGTGTAAATATATCATTTGTTACAATAAGGGTTCTCTTACGAGAGGTTCTCTCGTATTGCGTAAGTTCCTTACGCATCGGGAAAGTTTTCTTTCTTCGAGATTACTGAAAAAACCAAAATTATCCTTAATTTTGTAATATTGTCAACGCAGTGCGGCAGCCTGGCAGACCATAGCAGGCTATTCCAGCGTGCTATTGGTATATTGAACGATATCGATATTGAACGGTCTCGGAGCGAGCCTCCTCCCCCTCTGTTCATGCCGCGCCACCGCGCCGCTTACAAGGGATGGTAGGAATGAACGGTCTCGGAGCGAGCCTCCTCCCCCCTCTGTTCATGCCGCGCTAATGCACCGCTTACAAGGGATGGCACAAACGGACGGTCCTGCAGCTCTCTTTACGTTACAAGAGAGCTGTTCCACCCTCGCGCACATTTCTCAGTCCCCTCATGAGTTCAGGCGACTGGAATTGTTCATATTGCTGTACACGAGCCTGTTAAGACACGCACGCCAGCAAACAAACGCCGTCATGACACATGACGCTGACATATGCTCTCCAACGAACCCGCACTTCCCCCTGTTGGACCGCGCAGATTGCGCCGTTCACAAGGAATGAGAGTGCGATCGGCTGGCCCACAGCACAGAGAGCGCGCGCACTGCGCCCGCCCCTCCTATACAGGCCATCGAACCCGCGAAGCGCGGCGTTCCGAGCCCGGAGGCCGTTCTATCCCGTGTGGCACACGCGAGAGCGTGGGAAGCCATTCCAGGTGTATCAGAATGGGTGCTGAGAACAGTGAAGCACGGCTACACTCTGCAGTTCGCTCGCCGCCCTCCGCGCTTCTGTGCGCGTACGGAGACGAGAGTGAGCGAGGAAGTAGCACATCTACTTCGAGCGGAGATAGCCACACTGCTGTGCAAAGGGGCTATAGAACCGGTTCCCCATTCTATGAGCGAGTCAGGCTTTTACAGCCGATACTTTTTTCGTTCCGAAAAGGGATGGGTCGCTCAGGCCGATTCTGGATCTGAGGCGTCTGAACAAAGCTCTTATGAAAAGATCGTTCAAGATGCTCACGACCAAGCAGATCCTCGAGCATATTTGCCCGAGAGACTGGCTAATTTCCCTAGACTTGAAAGACGCATACTTTCAAATCAGGATAACGCCGCGTCACAGGCCATTCTTACGATTCGCCTTCGACGGCCAGGCTTATCAATACACCGTCCTGCCATTTGGCCTGTCACTAGCACCCCGTATATTTACGAAGTGCATGGACGCGGCCCTCGCTCCCCTGAGAAGACAGGGTATGCGAGTTTTGAATTATCTGGACGATTGGCTCATCCTGGCACAGTCAGAGGCCGAGCTCCTCGCCCACAGGGCAGTGCTGCTCAGCCATTTGGACAGCCTGGGGCTCACGGTCAATTGGACCAAGAGCTCATTGGTGCCCACGCAATCAACCTCATTTCTGGGCTTGAATCTGGACACCGTGGCAATGTCAGCCCGCCTGTGAGTCCGACGCATGGCTGCGTACTTCCAGCCGGGCAAAATCGCACCTCTCAAAGTTTTTCAGAGGATGCTGGGACGCATGGCCTCAGCTGCAGCAGTGCTCCAGCTGGGCCTAATGCGCATGCGCCCGCTACAACGCTGGTTAAACGCTCGAGTGCCTCACAGAGCCTGGGCGTCCGGGGGCTTCCGGATCAGAGTGGTTAGTAGCCCTGGTTAGTAGCCGACTGGTACCGGCAGGGAGTGACGATGGGAGCCATCTCACACCGCAAGGTTATCTCGACGGACGCCTCCACCTCGGGTTGGGGCGCCGTTTTCGAGGGCAAATCGGCTTTCGGCCTCTGGTCGAGCCGGAAAAAACTCCTACACATAAACTGTTTGGAGATGATAGCGGTAGAGAACGCGCTCAAGCAGTTTCTCCCTCTTATACGAGGCCACCACGTATTGGTCCGGTCGGACAATACCACGGTGGTATCCTACGTGAACCGGCAGAGCAGTGTCAGATCCAGTTGTCTGGGCAATCTGACAGAGCGCCTGCTCACGTGGGCACACAGCTCGCTGCGCTCGCTAAGGGCCGCGCACGTACCGGGCCAACTCAACGTGGGCCCGGACAAGCTGTCCAGGGGCCTCATTCTCCCAGGCGAATGGTCCTTGCACAACCAGACAGTCCAGATGGTATGGCGCCTATTCGGCAGAGCGGAGCTCGACCTCTTTGCAACAAGAGAAAACGCCCGCTGCCCGAAGTTTCTATCCAAAAGCGAGGATGCGCTGTCCCAGCCTTGGCCCAGCCTCCCGCTGTATGCTTTCCCGCCGATTTCCCTATTGCCCCAGGTTATAGCGAAAATCAGGGAGACGCGCCGCCCGGTGCTCCTTGTAGCGCCGCGCTGGGAGAACCAGATTTGGTACCCAGAGCTGGTGAAGCTGTCGCACTCACCCCCGTGGCCAGTTCCGCTGAGAGCAGACCTCCTCTCTCAAGCCGGAGGGTCAGTTTGGCATCCCCATCCAGAGCGATGGTCTCTGCATGTATGGGTGACCAACGGATATCCGTTGACCTGCCCGAAGGGGTTATGAACACGATCTCACACTCTAGAGCCCCCTCGACGAGGCGGTTATATAGTTCTAAGTGGTCGGTGTTTACTGAGTGGTGTGTTTCCAAGGGTTTGGATCCACAGCAATGTGGGGTCCAGCGGGTGCTCTCCTTCCTCCAGGAGCTTTTGGAACTGGGCAGGGCCCCTTCCACGCTCAAAGTGTATGTAGCGGCTGTAGCAGCGTTTGCTCAGACGACGCTGGGCAGCACGCTAGGAAGGAACGAGCTCATCATCCGTTTCCTCAGAGGAGCCAGACGGATGAATCCCCCGCGGCCCCCATCGGTTCCTATATGGGATCTGGCCTTGGTCCTAGAGGCCTTGAAGGCTCATCCCTTCGAACCGCTTGAAACCGTGGAACGAGGTTCCTTTCGCTCAAAACCACGTTCCTGATAGCTCTGGCTTCAGTAAAACGCGTGGGGGATCTACACGTGCTCTCAGTGAGCCCGACGTGTATGGAGTTCGGTCCTAATGACTCCAAGGTCATTCTCAGACCGAGGCATGGTTATGTCCCCAAAGCGATCGGCACTCCCTTCAGGGCGCAGATTATCTCCCTCTCGGCTCTGCCAGCATCCGACGAGGGGGACGATGGCAATGTCCTCTGCCCTGTCAGGGCATTGAGGATTTATGTCACACGCTCCGCCGCCTTCAGGCGTTCTGAGCAGCTATTTGTTTCGTTTGGTGGGCGCACTAAAGGTCTCGCCTCCTCGAAACAGACCCTGTCCAGGTGGATAGTGGACGCGATTGCAACAGCATACGCTTCCAAACACCTGCAGTGCCCGCTAGGTGTCAGAGCACACTCCACTAGAGGCATGGCCTCTTCGTGGGCTTGGGCCAGAGGGATTTCCATCCACGATATCTGTATGGCGACAGGCTGGGCCTTTTTACAATCTGGAAGTTCCTGCCTTACAGGCGAAAGTGTTATCAGTTCAATAGGGCTGTTGGTTCTGCCCAGTGATTCTGCGCAGACATAGCTCACATACTGGTAGTAAGTTCGGTACTAGGCTTATGTGAATTTGAAGGAGACCGGCGGTGCCGTTCCCTCATTTACGAGACAAGCTGTTGTGAGTTTGAAGGTGACCGGCGGTGCCGTTACCTCACTCATATAACAAGATATTGTGAATTTGAAGGCGACCGGCGTTGCAGTTCCCTCATTCATGAGACAAGGTGTGGTGAATTTGAAGGAGGCCGGCAGGTGCCGTTCCCTCATTCATGGGACAGGGTGTTGTAACCACCCGTCGTAACCACCCGTCAGTTCAAATGAAGTATCCGTATATATACGGTGGCCCGTTTCCTTTCCGGCCACCCTGCCCGAGCAGTGTTTTTTCCCCGGTTCCCCGGGAAACATGTGCGGTATGCGAGGCGCGCACGGCGTTGACAATATGTTCCCGATGCGTAAGGAACTTACGCAATACGAGAGAACCTCTCGTAAGAGAACGATACTCGGTTACTTAACGTAACCTCGGTTCTCTCTAGAGAGGGAACGAGTATTGCGTTCCTTGCCGTGCGCCCCGCGGGCTTTTATGCTTCAGAACTACGAAAACCGAATATGCAGCCCGTGAGCCCCGCTTATATACACGTGGCCACGCCCCACCTGTAGGCAAATGAAGCCAGGTGGGCGCGAAGCGCCCTCATTGGTCGCCACGTCACGCGGGCTCACCGATAGGCTGCTGCAGTTGCCAGCAGAGCAGCCAATAGCACGCTGGAATAGCCTGCTATGGTCTGCCAGGCTGCCGCACTGCGTTGACAATATTACAAAATTAAGGATAATTTTGGGTTTTTCAGTAATTTCGAAGAAAGAAAACTTTCCCGATGCGTAAGGAACTTACGCAATACTCGTTCCCTCTCTAGAGAGAACCGAGGTTACGTTAAGTAACCGAGTATCGTTTATTTACAAAGCAAGACCATTGACGGCACCTCATTAGGCTACCATGCAGGCCAATGTTCACTTTTTTCTTTCTTTTTTCAAATCAAATAGCAACACAGTTAAAAATGTTAATAATGTAAATGTTAAACAATAACAAGTTTTTCTTGGATAGTATATGTCCCTTATGCCATCATGGTATTTTTTTTTAATTCTTGAAACAATAACAAAACTATTATTGATGAATAGAATGTCTTGATTATTAAGAACAGGTACTTTTTGTACCCATTTTTGCCAACAGGATGGTAAATAATAAAAAAAATGTGTTTAAAAACATATATTGTATGCTTTTAATGATCCTCACCTCCCAAAATGAAACATAAGTATGCAAAACATTTAACGTTGCTGTCAAATTATTATTTAAAAATGACTCGCCTAACAGGGTGGAAGACCATAACAGTGGAGGAGTTTTCCGTCATTGTCCTGCAGGATTTGCCATCAGTAATGTGTGGCACTGCACCTATATAACATGGTTTTATATATAATATTTATATATGCATATATGTGTTTATAGAATTTGCAATATACACAAAATACGATTTATTCTATTAGAATTTCCACCCTGTTAGGTTTATAGATCTAACAGGGCGGAATCAACAGGGTGGAAAATTTTAAGATAAGTTAGCCGTAGCTCTTTGAGGGATCAACGTTTAGCTAACTAACCTTTTACAGATAAACAGAACTTTTATAACTATGTCAGATATGTTTTAACATTTTTTTGACCAGACAAACATTCTTCATAACAGAACCTAACAGGGTGGAACTTTAAGAGTGGGACAAGCAGGATAACATTTCAAAAACTAAAAAAAAAGGTAGAGGTGAGTTGAAGCTTACTTAATTTTGTACGGTTGAATTCCAGCAGGAAAAACTAATTATGTAATTTCCTGAAAATTGTCTCAATGAAATTGTGGTCTTTTTTGGAAGTCGAGAAATACGCCTACTAACAGGGTGGAAGATGACTTCAGGGACACAGTAAATGAAGACAATTGTAAAAAAAAAAAAAAAAAAAACCTTTCGGTTACTAACGTAACCTCGGTTCCCTAAGATGAGGGAACGAGTATTGCGTTTTGCTAAAACGCTATGGGGGAATTCCTTTCCTCGAGATATTGAAGCAAATTTTTATCCAAAAATACCTTTTATACGCAGTGCAGCTGCACAACTCTCAGCAGGAAGCAGCTGCGTGCTGATTGGCTGTGCCGCTGCAACTGCAGCAACCTATAGCGAGACCGTGGGGCGGGACGGACCAATCAGGTCCTTCCAAATTCCCGCCACAAGGGGCAACATAATTTGCATAGCCTAGGGTATATAAGACCCACTCTCGCAAGGTTAGTCAGGTTAATCGACTGAAGCGACTCCTGAGCAAGTGAGCAAGCACGGCAAGCAAAACGCAATACTCGTTCCCTCATCTTAGGGAACGTTCCCTTACGAGAGTACTCTCGTAAACGCCGTGCTTGCTTAACGGCTCTAAAGCCGAAGACACCAACCAAAGCCAACCTAGGTGGGCCCGTAGTATGATATCAATAATTCATATAATTCGATAGTCGGGCCCTCATGAAATTGAACACGATATTCGTGCAATAAAAGTATAGACCGGAATAATCGGGTCAGGAATAATGAGTGGCCAGATGCTTCGGGCCGTATAAGGAATATGCTTATGACTTAACAATATTCAACCCAGGCCGGACATATCGAGCCTTAAGGGGTTAAATCTGTTCATACAGCAAGAAGACCAGCTTGTAAAGCCGGAACATCTAAATTATAGAATCTGATAAAAGTGGACGGGGAGGCCCAGCCTGCCGCCGCACAGATATCATTCAGAGAAATGCCAGTAGACCAAGCCCACGAAGAGGCCATGCCTCTAGTAGAATGGGCTTTAATGCCTAAGGGGCAACTGAGATCTTTAGTCTCATAGGCCAGTGAGATAGCATCCACTATCCACCGTGACAGGGTCTGCTTTGTAACCGCGCAACCTCGGGTGCGGCCTCCAAAGCATACAAAGAGCTGTTCAGTTTGCCTGTAAGCAGCGGAACACTCTATGTATATTCTCAGCGCTCTGACAGGACAGAGTAAATTAGCATCTATTTCATCTGACTGTGATGAAAGTGCCGAAAGTGAAATGACCTGTGCTCTGAACGGAGTCGAAAGCACTTTAGGTACATATCCATGTCTTGGTTTGAGGACGACTTTGGAGTCGTTTGGCCCAAATTCCAGACACGAGACGCTCACAGAGAGCGCGTGCAGATCACCTACTCGCTTAACTGATGCAATCGCTAGCAGAAAAGCGGTCTTTAGTGACAGGAGCTTTAAGCTCACAGAATGCAGAGGCTCAAATGCAGAGCTCTTCATGGCATCCAGGACCGTGGACAGGTCCCATATAGGGACTGAAGGGGGGCGAGGTGGATGAAGCCTTCTAGCCCCTTTAAGGAAGCGAACAATGAGATCGCTCTTTCCTAGTGACAGTCCGTTCACTTGAATGTGATACGCCGCTATAGCAGCCACATAAACTTTGAGCGTGGAGGGGGAACGACCCGCGTCCAGAAGCTCTTGTAAAAATGTAAGCACCTCTGACACTGCACAATCATGTGGGGTCAGACTTCGCGCTTTACACCAGTCTGAAAAGACTAACCATTTGCCTGAATAGAGCCGCCTGGTCGCGGGGGCTCTAGCTTCAGTAATAGTATTCATCACACTTTCAGAAAGGTTCTCATGTACCCGTTGATGGGCCAGACATGAAGCGCCCATAGATCGGGACGGGGATGCCAGATCTGCCGTTCCGCCTGCATGAGGAGGTCTCTCCTCAGCGGAATCGGCCACGGAGCTGTATCTGACATCTGACTCAGCAGTGAGAACCAAGGTTGATTTCTCCAAAGCGGGGCTATTAAAAGCACAGCGCATTTGTTCTCCCTGATCCTCTCTATGACCTGAGGTAACATTGAGATTGGGGGAAACGCATAAAGAGGAAGGTTGGGCCATTCGTGGGCCAACGCATCCTCGTGCTTGGAGAAATATATTCGGCATTGAGCATTGTCTTGTGAGGCGAAAAGATCCACTTTTGCCTCTCCAAACTTGCCCCAAATTATCTGAATTATGTTTGGGTGAAGAGACCACTCCGCTGGGGACACTTTGCCCCTGGACAGTATGTCCGGACCCAAATTCAGAATGCCTGGCACGTGAGTCGCTCTCAGCGAGCTCAGATTGTGCTCTGCCCATATAAGGGCTTCTTCCGCCATTGAGTGCAGATCGACAGATCTCAGACCGCCTTGGCGATTTATATAGGCTACCACCGACCTGCTGTCCGTTCGGACCAGGACATGGTGGTATTTTATGTACGGAAGGAAAGCTCTTAGTGATATCGTGACCGCTTTCATCTCTAGACAGTTTATATGAAGGCTCTTCTCCGAGTCTGACCAGAGACCGGAGATCGGCCTGCCCTCGTGAAGGGCTCCCCAACCTAGGTTGGATGCATCTGTCGAGATAACTTTCCACTTCGTAACAATTCCCAAACTCACGCCCGTCTTGTACCAGACGGGATTTTTCCAAGGAGCCAGAGCTAACACACAGCTGTGGTCTACCTTGATTTGCAATCGGCCCGAAAGCCATGCGTGAGCTGGAACTCGGCGATTTAGCCAGCGCTGTAGGGGGCGCATGCGCAACAGACCCAGTCTGAGAACTGGCGCCGCCGAGGCCATGCAACCCAACATCCTCTGAAAGTGTTTGAGAGGAATGTGTGCACCGGACCTGAGGGAAACCGCTCGGTTCCGAACAGAGAGCGCGCGCTGTGACGTCAGCCGCGCGCTCATCTGCAGTGAGTCCAATACTGTTCCCAGAAACGAAACTTTCTGTGTGGGAGACAATGAACTCTTCGCCACGTTGATTCTGAGTCCCAAGCATTGTAAATGGTTGAGAAGCCAAGATCTGTGGTTTAATAACTGTATCTCTGACTGAGCTATTATGAGCCAGTCGTCGAGATAGTTGAGAATTCTCATTCCCCGAAGCCTCAGCGGGGTTAGCGCCGCCTCCATGCACTTTGTAAACGTGCGAGGGGCTAGAGATAGACCAAAAGGTAGCACCTTGTATTGGTATGCTTTCCCCTCGAAGGCGAATCTCAAGAATGGCCTGTGATGGGGGGCTATTTGTATGTGGAAATAGGCATCCTCTAGATCCACAGTGAAAAACCAATCTCCCGGGCGAATGTGCGCGAGGATTTGTTTCATTCTCAACATTCTGAACGGGCGCTTCATAAGGGCTTTGTTCAGATGTCTGAGGTCCAGGATGGGTCTTAGACCACCGTCCTTTTTTGGTACAAGGAAGTAACGGCTGTAAAAGCCCGACTCGCTCTGTGAGGGGTGTACGGCTTCTACCGCTCCCTTTATTAACAGTTTTGATATCTCGGTTCGAAGCACGTGACTTTTGTCGCTTCTCACCGTTGTCTCTTCCACGGCGCGAAAGCGCGGTGGTCTGCGAGCAAACTGTAGCGAGTAACCTCGTTCTATTATGTTCAAAACCCATTTCGAAATGCCGGGAATGGCCCGCCAGGCCTCGGCCTTCGAAGCCAGGGGCTGAATTAATTTGTGGGGCGAGTCGCTGAGTAACAGGGACTTGGTGGCCCGATAACCTTGCGCTAAGCTGGCGCTTATGAGGGAATTGTTTCCCGCCGCCTGAGTGCAGGGGGCCGGGGGACATAGAGTATTGGTGCTTGTGTACAGGCGAGCGCGCTTGGGTGCGGGCTCGTTGACTGTGAAAATAATGTTTCCAGCCGCCTGAGTGTAGGGGGCTGGGCGACATGGGGAAGTGCTTGAGTGTAGGGGTACATGCTTTAATGCTGGCACACTGCCTACAGAGAAAAAGCTCTTTTTGTGACTCATATGGGTCGCCGTGAAAACGGCGTTTGTGTACAGGCGAGCGCGCTTGCTTGCGGGCTCGTTGGCTGTGAATGTGGCGTTCCCAGCCACCTTGAAGGGAGCTGGGGAACGTTTTGGAAGAGAGCGAGGCGGTGCACCGGCCGAAGCGGGCACTATCCGCCTTCTCTTCATACCTCTGGCTAGGACGGCTTCGGAGGCTCAGGTTTCGACACATTGCTGGGTCGTGGACCTCGACGCTCCGGCGGTCTGCTGCGGCTCGTAGAGCGGGAACGCTGACCGGGCTTGGAAGCCGCGTGAGGCTGGCGAGCTGAAGGCGGCGCCTTGGAGGGCTGGGCTGGTCCAGCTTTAGCTTGACGGCTAGCGGAGGAGCTGGAACGCTTGGGCAGGAAATGCCGCATTGCCTGCGAAGCTTTCTGTGCCTCAGTGAAGCGCTCCGTGAACCCAGCCACGGCGGAACCAAACAATCCTGAAGGCGAAATGGGCGCGTCCAGGAAAGCGGTCTTGTCCGTGTCCTTCATCTCCGTTAAGTTAAGCCACAAATGGCGCTCCAACACCGTCAGGCTGGCCATGCATCTGCCGATCGCCTGAGCATTGGCCTTGGTGGCGCGCAGGGCCAAGTCAGTGGCGCCGCGCAGATCCTTCAGAGCCTCGTTATCAGGAACGGACTCGTCCAGTGAACGGAGGAGTTTGGCCTGGAAGACTTGAAGCACCGCCATGGAGTGTAGCGCTGAAGCCGCCTGGCCGGCGGAGGCGAATGCTCGACCGGCGAGGCTGGACGTAGTGCGGCAGGCTTTGGAAGGGTGCACGGTCCTTGACCGCCATCCTCTGGCGGAGGGCGGGCAAAGGTGTGCAGCGACAGCTTCCTCGAGGGGAGGAAGGGCTTGATATCCTTTTTTCTGAGCGCTATCGACTACCGAGAGCGCTGGAGAAAAAGAGGATTTGGCGCGAGAAGAAAATGGCGCCTTCCACGATTTTGTTAGCTCCTCGTGGACTTCTGGAAAGAAGGGAGGGGGTCTTTGAGCGGTCGGTTGACGGCGGTTCTCGAAATACCACTCATCCAGTCGGCTTCTCGTGGGCTCCTCGGGCTGAGACCAGTCAATGCAGAGATCATCCACAGCCTTGGTGAGCAAGCGCATAAGCTCAGCGTCGACTGAGGTTATGACGCCGCTAGCCGTCCGCGTCGAAGTGGCGTGCTCCGAGGCGGCGTCCGACCACCCGCTTCCGGATGCAGCAAGGGAAAGGCTGTCATCCTCTTCCTCCTCCGGTCCGCCGAACGAAACAGCAGCAGCCGCCATGCGAGGGGAGCTGTGCTGCTCGTCGACGGACAACACGGGCGATGGCGAGGCACGCGGGGACATGCCCGGCGTGTGCTCGTCAGAGCGCTCCGGTGGCCTCTGGTCGCGACGTTTCTTCTTCCGTGGCTCCAGAGGCTGGGAGCACGGGACGGGATCCGAGTCGAAGCTGGCGAGCCGAGCCCGAAGGGTCTGCAGCGCCAGCTCGTCGCACTCAGGGCAGCCGCCCTGGTTGAGTGCAGCCTGCGTGTGGTCTCGTCCGAGACATGACACGCAGATGATGTGCCGATCCTCGTCCGCAATGAAACCTCTGCACGAGGCGCAGGAACGAGACATTTGCAACAACGTCTCGGCTCTTTTTGAATGTTAAAAACACAAGGTATGTAAAGGATATGGTGCCGGATGGCGCAGCTGGAAGGCAGGCTGAAGGCGGAGAATCCGACGTCTTCAGGCCGCGTGTTCCGCTGGTTGCGTGTCGACGGCAGGCTTCGATCCGGAGCTCAACGATAGCAAGTCGCTGAAGAAGAATTAATCTGACTAACCTTGCGAGAGTGGGTCTTATATACCCTAGGCTATGCAAATTATGTTGCCCCTTGTGGCGGGAATTTGGAAGGACCTGATTGGTTCGTCCCGCCCCATGGTCTCGCTATAGGTTGCTGCAGTTGCAGCGGCACAGCCAATCAGCACGCAGCTGCTTCCTGCTGAGAGTTGTGCAGCTGCACTGCGTATAAAAGGTATTTTTGGATAAAAATTTGCTTCAATATCTCGAGGAAAGGAATTCCCCCATAGCGTTTTAGCAAAACGCAATACGAGAGTACTCTCGTAAGGGAACTATAGTTTCGCATGATTTATATGTATAACTAGAGGTAGTTTAGCCTATTCTATAACATAATCTAAAAATATTTTGAGATTTTCATCATTTCATGGTTTATAGTTTATAGTATAGTTTCTCGTCTTCTCTCTAATAGATCGAAATGGTCACACATCACCCCTGTCCTCCGCTCGCTTCACTGGCTTCCAGTGCAGTTTAGGGTGGAGTATAAAATTCTGTTGTTTGTGTTTAAGGCCATCCATGGTTTGGCCCCAGTATACCTCACTGATCTAGTAAAAACATATCAGCCAGCCAGAACACTCCGTTCCTCTGATCATATTTCTCTGGTTACCCCAACATACAGGTATAAAAAGTTTGGAGGCCGGTCATTTAGTGTTCAAGGACCAAAGTTGTGGAATGCACTCCCTGTGCACCTCCGAAACATCACGGTGCTGAGTGTTTTCAAAACTCATCTGAAAACACACTTTTTTAATCAAGCTTTTGACTCTTAGTGCTGGACTTGCTTGGTTGGACTTGTTTTTATGTTGTCGTTTGATGCTTGTTTTGGAAAGCGCTTTGTGCACCTTTTGGCTGCTGTAAGGCGCTATATAAATAAAAATTGATTGATTGATTGATTGATTGATAGTTCTTGTGGAAGTTGATTACTTTGCACTGAGGACATGATAAAATTTAATGCATATATCAATAAAAAGGTGTGCAAAATACAAAATAGTATTTTTAATACCTATTATATCTGTTTAAGTGATAAAGAAGACCTACATTTATAATTTAAGCCATTTCTTATGTGACTCATTTTATAGAAAATATGAGTAAGTAAATCATAAAGACAGAAAAGTCACTGTATAACAGGAACGCCAGCTACAACATGCGGCTGTTGTCATCGGTAGAAGTGGTGCCACTCTCGTCCTCGTCCGCGGCACAAGTGCTTTGTATTTTAACTATAGATTTTAAACGAGCAGCTATGGTTGCGCGTTTCCAACCCAGTCTCACGTGGCGTTTCACACACCCTCTCCGGAGTCCGGACCACTTTGAGTTGTTGACACTGACAGCGGCAAAAGCGACGCATGCGCTTTTCACTTGTAAAACTCAAGGGTGTATGGGTAATGTAGTATCTGCTCGCAAATGAGCGTACCGGTACGCTAAAAGCACGTTCTGGGCGCATGGAGAGGTGGCGGTACGCTCAAGAGCTATATTTGGAAGTGGCGGTACTGGCCCACTTAAAGGACTGCTGTGATCGACGATCGGTGATCGGCTCCAAAAATCCTGATCGGAGCACCCTTACAAAAAGCACAACCAGTTTTATTAATAATGAGTGAGAAGTGTTACCAGAATTTGTTTTAATTAAGGTGAAAAATAAAAGTTTTGTGTTTAATGTATTTTTGCTGATGTTCAAAAGGATTTTAAAACATATTGTATCGAAAAAAAGTATCGTTAGGAACCGGTATTGAAACTGAGGTATCGAAATTGGCACCGGATCTAAAGATTTTGAACAATACCCAGCCCTAGGTAAATAAAAATAATTAAATAATGATTAAATTAAAATGTGTTCTATCGTTAGTTGTTATAGTGTTAGGGGAGGGGCCAGGCAACACCGTTCACAGTGTTTGTAACGTGTTTCAGCAATACATTTATATGTTTAGAATAGAAACAAATTTTAGAAATGCCTATCCAGCGACTTTAATTTAGTGATTCCTCTGCATACCACTAGAGGGATCCTGAGTACCACTAGTGATATGCGAAATCTATGAAATCATAATTGCAATGCATTATGTTGTTTTAAATCGCAAATATTTTACTTATAAAATTCATCATTAACAATTATTCAGTTATTTGTATTCGAATACTGAAATGTATTCAATGTCACAATATTACTGTTTCTTTTTCCATTTTTTTTTTTTCAAAAACAGAAAAAATAGTAATGTCATATCTTTTTATCATTTAAAATATAGTAGGCCTTTGTAATGTGCCTTTATATTGTTCACTATATTCTAAATAAACTACAACAAAATATATTTATTTTGTCCTGTTGCTTAGCTCCCTGTCCCATACATGGCTCAAATGCTCATTCATTATGCAGCTCATTATGGGTTCTATTGTCTCCTCGGGTGTAAATCACAGCACTATTCATGATCATTCACCACCCTTTGCATACAGCCTTTGTAAAGAAAAGGTGTCTTACAAAATGTAAATGAATATATTGGTTTATGTGAATGAGCAGACACAATGATTCTCACATCAGTTTGAAGTAAAAACTCTAGGCAACAACACCCATTAGTTAAAAGTCTTGTGGACACATATCTATTGTGTGTCTTGAAGCCTTAATTCAGTGTATTACTTCTTTTTTTTTAAACCATGCATAAACTTTATTCTCTCAAAAATACAAGCATGTGCATACATGTTGCTCACATATTATGGTAGCCCAGTTTGTGCTGAATACAGTGTAATTACACTTTTACCATTATTAGGTTTATAAGCAACTGAAAAAAGCAGAAATGTCAGGGCATGTCAAAACTTCAAAAGGGCCCCAAAACTGCAGATATCTGGGGGTTAATTAGATATCTGTTGTATATTTGTTGATTGCAGCTGCTTATGCAAAGGTTCACATCACAATTTCCTTTTTTTTTCAACAGTGGCTATCGCTGATAAACCAACATGCAGCACAGTAGAAGAGCCATTAGAAAATGCCTGTCCATCTGATGCAGAGTCCACACCTCTGCTCACCCCCAAGTCCGAAACTCCTATGTCTTCTTCCTTGGCTTCTCCTGTGGCCTCTTCTTTCCATTCCACCCAGATACCTGTTGTTTTCTTGCACCACTTCCTTGACCCCTCCTGTGTCTTTATCTGTTGCTCCTTCTTTGTCTTCCCTGACTCATCCTGTTTTCATCTCCTCTAGTCCTATGTCTTCCTCCCTAACTTCTGCTTTGCCTTATGCCCCTACCCTTTCTACATCTTCTAAACTGACTCCTGTGTCCACTGAGCTTGGCACTTCAGACTTGGTATCTTCCTCACCAAAAAAAAAAATGAATAAGGAGGAAAGCAGACAGTAGTGGTATATGTGTATTTATCATTTTTGTCATTTGAAATCACCGATTTCAAAACAATGCATCATGAAGCTTCGAAGCGTTATGAATCAGTGAGTCGAATCATGATTCGGACTGCGTGTCAAACCGCCAAACTGCTGAAATCAAGTGACTTTGGCGATCCAAACCGTTGAATCGACTCACTGATTCATAACGCTTCGAAGCTTCATGATGCATTGTTTTGAAATCGGTCATCACTATAGAAGTCGTTATTTAGGTTAAATTTGCACACAAAAACTATTCTCGTCGCTTTATAAAGTTTGTAGAACCACTGTAGTGAGATGGACTTTGTAACGACTTCTTTAGTAGCTTTTAAGGGTCTTGAGAGTACAGTGCATTGTGCCAATGGCCTTTCTGAGCCATCGGATTTCAACTAAAATATCTTCATTTGTGTTCCGAAGATGAACGGAGGTCTTACGTGTGTCGAACGACATGAGGGGGAAGTAATTAATTTTCATTTTTGGGTGAACTAACCCTTTAATGTCCCCCTCTTCCATGTGAGCCTATGCCGCAGCGAGATGAAAACATCTTTTCAGAGTGCCTCAAGCGCATCGCAGGTCATGTGACAAAAACCAACCGATCAGCTTTGGCCTCTCTATAACAATATCGAAAGCTCAGTCGAACAGCTGATCATAGCTGTACAGGGCAGGTTTTTATTTCTCATCTCCATAAATCTATTTAGTAGAAAATAAAAGAGAACCACTGTATTAGAATTTCACTAACCAGGAAAAAATGGGGCCCAGAATTCTTGGATGGTCTGTTAGTACAATTAACCACTCAGCAAGCCATATTATTTGATAATTGTGAAATAATCCCGAAAAAAGCACAAACAGGGAGAGATACCAGGCAGCTGGAATTAGCTAAGGTGACGTGATGGCTACCAGACAGCAGACAAACAGCTAGTAGTGACAGCAGCGACGATCCACCGGTCACTCAAGTGGTCACGCCCTTAATTATGCAGAACTTTAAGGCTTAATATAATTTAGATGGATGAGTTACAAAAAAATTCACCTCCTCACAGTTCTCATGAAGGGCAAAATGGCTATATAGACCAAAGCTATATGAGATGGTGGTCTAGTGGGTTAAACGATGGAACTGATACATAGAAGGTTGCTGGTTCGATCCCAGCGGTCACCACCAGTGTGTCCTTGAGCAAGGCACTTTACTCCATGTTGCTCCAGGGAGATTGTCCCTGTAATAAGGGCACTGCAAGTCGCTTTGGATAAAAGCGTCTGCCAAATGCATAAAAATGTAAAATGTATAAATGTAAAGCAAATTTAGCTGTAAAGTTGGGAATTTTAACATGGGGGTGTATGGGATTGACTCCCTTTTGGAGTCTGTCTCTAGCGGCCAGTCAATGAATTGCAGTTTAAGTCACTTCTGTGTTGGCTTCAAGAGAGAGACTGGAAGGTTGCCACTCGGTGGGGTGGCAGGAAGAGCATATTAAATTGTCTGACTTCATACTTGTGAGTTCACACAGCTATCTCAGTTCAAGTCGGCTCTACCTTAGTTAGAGCCGACGTGAATTATAATCTTAAGAGTATTTAAGATTAGCATTAGCCAGCACTTTTAAATTAGCTTTGTTTTCAGGCACTCTGGCAAACATGTTACTGGTGGCTGGTGTCATTATTTTCACGTTCCATGCATGGACTATAAAAAAACATGGAAAACGCACCTTCACTCTCTTCCATTGTAGTAAAAGTCGCCAGTGTCCAAATATGGTGATCACATCTTGAGACTCGAGTCTCACAGTTTGCAACTTGGAGCCCGAGTTTGTGCAGTAGTGAGCATGAAGTGGAGCCGCGATATCATAAAATGACAGAAACCATCTTTGGCAAATAATTTTTTTGCGGTGTAATTTTATTCTTAAATTTGTCTATGTCCCATTACATTTCTACATTACATGGAGAGGGCGGGGTTTATGACCTGGGAGCTTCCCTTTTCAGCACTCGTGTGGCTCCATGTAATAGAATCGTCGATAACTAGTGCACTTTCAGAAGGTTTCTCGTGGGTGCATCACTGAATGGGGAGAACCTGTTTGATTTTCTAATCAGAACAGAACAGCCGTTGTCCTGTAATGTCGCCTCCCTGTCACTCAGTTGCGAGGGCTCTGCAACAAACAATGTATGGGGATCAATAGGCTATGTGGCTGAAGTGGCAGCTTTCATTGAACAGCAGCTTCAAACATCTGGCCAATGCCATGGCTATAGATGGATGCACCAAAAATGTTTGTTTCCCTGTCAGTTATAATTCCATTCAACCGTGTGAATTTTACTGTGGCTTTAAGATCGCCAGAGGCGACGTGTGTATCATAGCCGTGGTCCTAACTTTGTGTGGCACATGATAAACTGAAGCCATTTGGAATTGGAATAAGTGGATGTATAGATGAATATTCTAGAACAGGGGTCTTCAACTAAAATTGCTTGAGGTCCAGTAAATGAACCCTCCTCACCGGCCGAGGTCCGGACAATTTTATACCTAAAAACAATAATTTATGTTTATTGCCAGACTAAAGAAATTAGTGTAGATAGCATTTGTTCTTAATTGGACAAAATATAATATGTTCTCATATGGACAAAACATGTCTTTTCATATTGTTAAAGCAAACATAGGTAATCCTTCACAAAACTGATCTCATTTTGTTGTTGTTCTGTTATGTCTTTGGTACAAAAAAATATGATAAACTAAAAATGCCTTTATCTCTAAATCTGCACTGAAAATACATTCATTTCAACATTAATAGCAACTAAAGTGCTTTTTCCCTGCTGAACTGAGATGATTAATAGCAATCAATGAACGCAAACCCCCCTGGTTAAAAAAAGTAAATCTCATAACACATTTTATGTTCATTCACATGTATAGTCTCTACTTAACTAAATGTATCTAATATTGAACACTGCTCTCTTCTGTGCTTCAAATTGCACTGGTAAAATATCATTAGCAATATCATTCAAAAACACAAACAGGCAAAAATAAAGTGCCACCAGTGTTGGAAAAATTTAAGTGCAAGAAACATTTTATTTAATGTTTCCACTTTTGACAACCGCAACAGAATCAGAGCAAATGAGACACACATGCCTTGTACAGGATGCAGGAAGAATAAATGCCATTTTTTTCCACCCATTCATCTCGGAAAACTCGGTTTTCAGCGTCAACTTTCTAATTTTTGAAAATGACCCAAACGGTTCTACTGAGCTGCCTGATATAAATGTGATTTTTCTTTTTAATGGCATTTATTTATTTCATTACGTCAAAAGGCTTCGCGGTCCGGATTCGGACCGGAGTCCGCTAGTTGGCGACCCTGGTTCTAGAAGCATGATATGGCTTGAGGCATACAAGACCAACAATGATCCAAGACTTTTTGCTGGATACAATAATAAAAGCTGGGGGTTGTCCTGCTAGAGTAAGGCTAGATTTAGGAACGGAAAATTTTCATGTGGCTGAGATGCAAAGATTTTGTGACTTTTTCTGAGGATCGACCTGTAACAGACCGTTACTTTAGGCCCAAGCTCTGGAAACCAGCGCATCGAAAGATGGTGGCTCACTTTGCGACGTGAATGTGTTCAATTTTGGATAGAACTCTTTGACGAGCTGAGAGAGGACGGGCATTTCGCAGACACTTTTTTGGACAAATCCTTGATCAGTTCTGTTTCCTTAACAAAAGTCAGGTGAGTTTATCTTGTTTATCTCTATTGCCTTGCTTGCCTATACATTAAACATATTTTAATACATAGAGGAGATTGTAGTCACCAATGCTCTGTTGAAGTTATTATTATATTATATTTAGTTTATTCCATCACTTCCCACCAGATGTCACTTTAAAGGGATAGTTCACCAAAAAAATGAAAATTCTGTCATCATTTACTCACCCTCAAGTTGTTCCAAACATGTATGAGTTTCATTCTTCTGCTGAACACAAAGGAAGATATTTTAAAGAATGTTGGTGCGCAGAATGTTGGTGAGCAGACAGTTGACGGTAGCCATTGACTGTTTTTTTGTTCTACTATTGAAGTCGATGGCTACCATCAACTGTCTGCTCACTAACATTCTTTAAAATATCTTCTTTCGTGAAAATATTTTATTTTGTGTTCAACAGAAGACACTCATACAGGTTTGGATTGGAACAACTTGAGAGTGAGTAAATGATGAAAGACTTTTCATTTTTGGGTGAAATATCCCTATGCATACCAAAAATGTAAAATATCTTAAAATACTCTTCATTGCAGTTTCTGTCTATTGATTACCTGGTTCTATGATTCACGCTCTGTGTGATTATCCTGCTACACACACACACAGCTTCCCAATCATCTGTTTTAAAGCATATTTCCTCACAGGAAGAGCTTGAAGAGATTGTCTTCACTTGGAACAACCACAGAATACGGCCAGTCCACAACTTGCGGTCACCACATGGCCGACCATCCATCATGTATGCAGTATCTCATCTATATGGAGCCACAGACCACCTGCATCCAGTGTGTCTGGAAAAGGTTCAAATCTGTTTAGAAGAGTGTGTTTTCAAGGACTTGCCATGAAGATGATGAAGTTGTGACGGGGCAAGGAGGGAATTAAGGATTGACAGTTAACAACTACGCCCAGTGTTGCCAGATTGGGTTGACGATTTCCAGCCCAAAAGCTCGCTAAAACCCGCTCAATCCAATAAAAAAACGGCCAAAATTTGAACTGCCAAAATAATGTTATATAATTGTATTGCCATGTCAATCAAGGTTGATTAGCACCATTATCGCCTTAAAACAAAATAATGATGACAAATAAATTAAAATAAATACAATTCCCAGGAAAACGGATCAAACAGGGCAAATACATTCAAATACAGTCATGCATGACTAAAATGTCCAAGTGGAAACTGTCAAAATATTAACGAAATAACCGATGATCATTTTCAAATGTCAAAAGTAAAAATAAACGAATTTAAGTGCAAAAAGCCTAATATAAGTGATTGGAATAAACAATTCAATTCCATTCAAATTTATTTGTATAGCGCTTTTCACGATACATATCGTTTCAAAGCAGCTTCACAGAAAATGCATCTACATTACAATTTAATTGATTTGTACATGTTATGCATTTCAGAATTGCACATATACAAGCACACAGATTAGCCAACTATCTATTATTAATCAATATAATAGCTATGGCATAGAAATAAGAATACAGTTTGTTAATGAATAGGTATATAGATGAGCATGAGTGCGTGTTGATGCAGAGCTGCGTCATCTGAAGTCCTTGCAGGAGTTGAGTCGTCTCTTCACACACAGGTGATGGTCATCTGAAGTCTTTACGAGAAGCTGGATCCAGACTGGAGCTGACGGATTCTCTAGTTACCTCGGGATGGGCGTCCCGAGATAAAAACAGAACAGAAAAATAATTAGCGTAGCTGCCCTTCAAAGCATTAAGCAAAGACAATCAGGTAACAACGTAATTAGCAGGCCTTACACACATATTAGCTACTGCACACACCAGAGCTAAAATGTGCCATTTACTGATACATACTGTACGATAGTTCTACAACAAAAAAATAACAATAAGAATGCGTTTATCTCTGTGTTGTCCTTTAACTTCAGACAGAACTACAATAACGTTATGTCTTTCGTGAAGTACATATTTGCACAGTTAACTTAACACAGTCCAAATGGATTAATCGTTGATTCAAACATCTTTCAGCAGCTGTTGGGACGAGTAGAGCGCAGTCTAGACGCTTTAAAAGGTGCAGATGTCCTGATCAGGCCAGTGTGCTCGCGATGATGGACAGGAGTCATATATTCGATTTCAATTCAAGTCATTCAACTGTGCTTGAAGTTAGTTATATTTATAAAGAGTCTTTAAGTCACGTGTAATCCACGTTTTGAGAGTTGGTTCACTCTCCCACTCATTAATGTAGATAATTTACTGTGTATTATGCCACTTTGGCATAGAGATCACTTGATATCTCGCTACAATTTCGCATGAATGAGCGAGCGTGTCTCCCTGCTGATCGCTGATTGGCTGAAAGTGCGTGCTCATCGGCGACGTCAACACCAGCGCCAGCTGACTCAACGCTGGGCCAGTGTGTGTCATGATGACTGATTTTTTGGAGTACAACACACTTTAGTTTGTTATTAACCAATTAGACTATAAAATTTAGATGTTTGAAACCCGCCGAACTGACCCCAAACCAGCCCAAATTTTGTCCACCCGCCCAAGCCTGTTTTTACCCGCACAATCAAATTCAAAACCGCCCAATTGGGCGGAAACCCCGCCCGCCCAATCTGGCAACACTGACTACGCCACCCTGGAAATTCGCCAGGGACGATACTAAATTAATTCTATTAAGGCACCACAGGTTTGTTCACAATAATTTGGCTGGAGACGTGGATATAAAGAGGAATGTACACTTTATTAAAAGGTAAAAGCACCGAATAAAAGTATAAGCTCACTTATCAAAAATGGAAAGAAAGACACAATTTAATTACACCATTCAACACGACACAATCAACCTGATTTGATCTGGACATCTGAATTTCAGCATGAAGGAGCCAAGGCGTGACAGCAGGAAATAAAGGGCACAAAAAGGCCTCTACAGCACACCACCATTCCTATGAACCTGTGCACAACCACGTTCACACGCACGCACACACCACCAGTCACAGCAGCACTCGTGAAGGAAAGACCGCCACCAGAAACCCACCCCTGCCTTAGGCACTCGGCTCCTGTAACAAGAAGAAATATGTTACACACTAAACACAGAAATAAGGAAAAAGAAAGGAAGTTTAAATTCACAACGGAAGTTCAATAAACAAAAACAAAGCAAAATAAAGTCAGGTAAACAAAACAAATGTTAAGTCAAAACAAAAACAACAATTAGATAAAGCAACTTTTAACTCAACAAAGCAGCATGTAGCTCTGTGAATATTAACCAAACAGCAAACACTACTAAATAGGCAAAGCAAACACTTCTAAATAGGCAGAGCAAACACTACTAAATAGGCAAAGCAAACACTACTAAATAGGCAAAGCAAACACTTCTAAATAGGCAAAGCAAACACTACTAAATAGGCAAAGCAAACACTACTAAATAGGCAAAGCAAACACTACTAAATAGGCAAAGCAAACACTTCTAAATAGGCAAAGCAAACACTACTAAATAGGCAAAGCAAACACTACTAAATAGGCAAAGCAAACACTACTAATTAGGCAAAGCAAACACTACTAAATAGGCAAAGCAAAACACTACTAAATAGGCAGAGCAAAACACTTCTAAATAGGCAAAGCAAACACTACTAAATAGGCAAAGCAAACACTACTAATTAGGCAAAGCAAACACTACTAAATTGGCAAAACAAACACTAGTAATTAGGTAAAGCAAACACTACTAAATAGGCAAAGCAAACACTACTAAATAGGCAAAGCAAACACTACTAAATAGGCAACGCAAACACTACTAAATAGGCAACGCAAACACTACTAAATAGGCAAAGCAAACACTACTAAAAAGGCAAAGCAAACACTTCTAAATAGGCAAAGCAAACACTTCTAAATAGGCAAAGCAAACACTTCTAAATAGGCAAAGCAAACACCACTAAATAGGCAAAGCAAACACTACTAATTAGGCAAAGCAAGCACTACTAAATAGGCAAAGCAAGCACTACTAAATAGGCAAAACAAACACTAGTAATTAGGTAAAGCAAACACTACTAAATAGGCAAAGCAAACACTACTAAAAAGGCAAAGCAAACACTTCTAAATAGGCAAAGCAAACACTACTAAATAGGCAAAGCAAACACTTCTAAATAGGCAAAGCAAACACTACTAATTAGGCAAAGCAAGCACTACTAAATAGGCAAAACAAACACTAGTAATTAGGTAAAGCAAACACTACTAAATAGGCAAAGCAAACACTTCTAAATAGGCAGAGCAAACACTACTAAATAGGCAAAGCAAACACTACTAAATAGGTAAAGCATCCACTTCTAAATAGGCCAAGCAAACACTACTAAATAGGCAAAGCAAACACTACTAAATAGGCAAAGCAAACACTACTAAATAGGCAGAGCAAAACACTACTAAATAGGCAAAGCAAACACTACTAAATAGGCAAAGCAAACACTACTAAATAGGCAGAGCAAAACACTACTAAATAGGCAAAGCAAACACTACTAAATAGGCAAAGCAAACACTGCTAAATAGGCAAAGCAAAACTTCTAAATAGGCAAAGCAAACACTTCTAAATAGGCAAAGCAAACACAAATAGACAAAGCAAAACACTACTAAACAGGCAAAGCAAAATACTACAAAAACACTACAAAGCAAACACTACTAAATAGGCAGTGCTCGAAGTGGGCGGTGTTGTGTAATATTCCGTTCCTGTGAAAAACTGTTCCAATGGGCGGAGCATACATGCATATTCATGAATATTCGCCCAGCTGTGGGCGCGGCTTTATTGAAATACAAACAAACGAATGGATTGAAAGGTGTTGTTTTATCTTGGGATCACAACATGTTTTAATGATTATTTCGATAAGGCAATACAGCCGAATTGACACGCGCAACATTTAGGGCCTACAACTGTTTATAATCTTTACATAAAATGCTAAAATGATCGGCTTTGAATGTGCTTTTATCAGAACGTTAGGGATAAAAAGCACAAATAATCGAGCACATATTTCTGTTTTTCCTCATTGTTTTTCCGCATATTTTTGACGTTGTAAACGGTGTCCCTATAGTTATTTATTTTGCAGATCTGACTGAAATGACAAATGCAATTCAAATGCAAGTTTTAATAAAGATTTGTTCTCTGACTTTTTTTGTTTAGTCTTGTCAGTTTTCAACCAATTGTTGGGTCATATGCTGACACAATACTCATAGTTTGGTTATTAAGTTATACAAATGATTTTGCTATTAACACTTATATTGTAAATGAGTTTTTATTTATTAACAAAGTATTACAACAATAGTCCAAACTAAAGAAAAAGCATGTGATAGTATAATGCTATGTGTGAGTTGGACAATTTGTTCCTGATATATCATCTCTGCACAATGAGGACAAAAAATTTAAATAATAAAGTAATTAGCTAAATTAATCCAGTTGGTTAGGCATCCATTGAATGAGCTATGGTGTTGAGTTGAATAACTAACGAGCCTCTAATAAATAAACTTCACTATCTACCCAAAAATCTGTCTGTTTGATTGCAAAAAATGGATGAAACAACTTTCCAGTTGTTGTATGGTTTGAAAAAATCTGGAACATTACCTGATGGTCATCAAAAATATGTTATTTTAAGAAAAGCAAAGAACTACGTGATGAAAGGTGAGTGGGATATATTTGATGATATAGAACTAAGAATACCTTAAGGTCTGTTAAGATATCTTAATGAACACAACATACTACTTTTAGATGAAGTGTTATACTACAAAAGAAGACGTGGAGAGGGTGGTTTGGCCAAGGTGCTAGGTTGAAGAGAGGAGGCCAAACAAGTTTTTGCAGAATTCCACACCAATCCGATTGGTGCCCACTGTGGAATTGTAAAAACAACTGATGCCATCAGCCAACTATTTTATTGGCCTTCCATGACTGTTGATATCAGAAATTGGGTGAGTAAAAATTAATGAGTACTTTTTCATGTATTAATACATTCTAGCAGTACTACTAAAATAACTGTCTGTTGGGTCATGCACTGTGCTGCCTGGCAGTCCAAGAAAACTGAAATCAAGAACAAAGTAGATTATATACCTATTGAGGTAATTTTGTGTAAATGAGAGTTGTATAATTTTCTATTTATGAAAGCAACCACATTAAACATGTCACTTTTTCCACAGGTGTCTGAGCCATGGGAAATAGTTGGCATGGATTTAGTGGGAAAGCTCACACCAACTGAAGATGGTTTTCAGTATTTCTGCGTTATGGTAGATTATTTCACAAAGTGGTGTGAGGCTTTCCCACTAAAATCTAAAAGTGCAGAGGAGGTCACTGGCTGTATTGTAAAGTTGTTTTACAGATTTGGTGCCTCTAAAAGGTTGCTAACTGACCAAGGCACAGAATTTGTGAACAAGGTTGGGGTTATATTTCTTGTTTTGAATTTGTTTGTTTTATATATTGTAAAAAATTTATAATTCATACTTCATATATAGATCAATATGGGTGTTTGTAACTTACTTCAAGAGAAGTTTATGTGCACCGTGCCACCCACAGACCAATGGATTGGTTGAAAGACTTAACGGCACAATTCAGAGGTATAAAACTGACAATTCCTAATAAACATTAATTAAACTATAAACAATTGTGTAGATGGTAGATGAAGAATACCTCTTCCCTTGTCTCCCACATTCACATTTAGCAGATGGATTTGTCAAAATTGCCACATAAGAGAAGAGTCATCAACAGTGAAAGAGTATCCATTTAAGATGTTTGAGCAAACTGGTGGGTAAGCAGCCACAAAACTGGAGACAATGTTTGGTCTCCGCACAAAAAAGCAAATGACCACAAAATACTCGCCTTACTTTTTGATGTTTGGCCGAGAAGCAAGGTATCCGTGTGAGGTACCTGACAATTACGAGGTTAGTATTTTACATTTCAGTGCTACTTTATTTTTCTTCTGTAATCCAAAGTTAAATGCAACTAACTTTGGTCAACATTTTCCTGCATAGATCAATGAAAGCATTGAGAACATTGTGGCAGAGGAGGATGCCATAACCATGAGCAAGACACCTAACCTGACGAGCTGGATGGCGCCTTGCATGGCTGACACCGCTGTCGGTGTATGAATGGGTGAATGTGAGTGGGAGCATTCGTTGAATTTCCAGAGAGTTGGGTGCATCAAATCCAGGTTTCACCTCCTGTATCAGGATCCCACCGGTCCAGTTCACCACATTTTAGCCATGAATGTTAGTCGTTATTTTGTTCAGATTGTCCCACTCGAGATGAAACAAATAGTTTCCCTCACCAGTAATAATTTGTGGACCGAGAGAGATGGAAACCTCATTGAGGGCCTTGGTTAGAGCGGTCTCAAGTTCCAAGCCAAAGTTGTAAGTTTCACAGTGACCTAGCCTACTGAGAATAGTAGTCAGTAGTTTACTGCAATAAAGGTGACGTATAGTGGTACAGAGGAGGATATGCTTAAGCAACTTCCACTCTCCCTTTGTCACAGCACGACAGATGTCCAGAAATAATAAAGCAATTAACATTGAAGTGTTCAAGCAACTATAGTGTACACAAAATAAAACATATGCAATATTTAAAGGCAAAATGGAGAGTTGTCATACCTGACTTATAGACAGCACAAGGTGTCTTGTCTTCTCACTCTTCTCCAAGTCAGCATCACCAGAAATCATGCGGGTCAGGAACCTCATGAGATTAGAAGAATTTGACTCTCTGTATGTCTTCTTGATTGTACCACGAAGAAGAAGGGACACATCTTCATACTTGTCCATGCTCCCCATCTTATATGCATTTCTCACTGCATCTGAGATGGATAAGCTAGCGCTGAATATCAAGCTATGGGTGATACAACCCTTCAAATCTGGTGTGTGACCATAGAAATACCAATCCAGTATCATCAAGTGTGACATCAAGTACAGCATTAAATGACATCTGATGTGCAGCAGCCATGGTAGTCTGCTCTGTTTCACTGACAGGGTTGGTAGCAAGGGCTTTACCTCTGGATGTGATATGCTTTGCATATTTCAGGTTGAATGACTTGCAACATGACTGATGGTAATTTGCTTCTCTCGCAAAAAGGTCCTCACCTTGCACCATGCGATGTAGATGGTGAAGTCTTGGGCGTAATCTGTTTCCATGTAGGCTCCTTCAATGCTCCGTCCTTATCCTTATATACTGGGAACTTGATGCATCGTTCGGTCTTTCCCAATACTTTCACTTCCAGCTTTCCACAGAAGATACACTCTGGGGGGAACAGCTGCTTAGCTGAGGATGACCCACATTTACGTGGTGAGCGTGATGTTGAAGCTTGCTGAGATGTCATAGTAGGTCTTTTCTGTAAGCGTCCCTGGTTCTTTGCAAACTTTTAGTAGCAGGCTCGATGATAGCCAGTTGTTTCTAAATTGGCACCTACAAGACTCTCTGGAATGAGATTACTGAAATCATCCATGAGAAACGGCGAATCAAGAGCTTCTTGGTGACGTCTATCACGAATGCTGTGTAGCAGAGCCAGCTTGTCAGTAGCAGATCCTTTAATTTTACTAAGTGGTGTGAAATCTGCATGCTCAAAGCCATGTACATGTCAAATAAAATTTTCAGGACCATGGTTTTTTGATTTGACACCATCATCTGGGTGCCGGTGAACCCCCCCTTCCTACCCTACTAACAGAGCTGCCTGTGGACGCCTGTCTGTAAATAATGCCGGGGGAAAAATATCAGCCCGATATATCTGTTTGTAGCAAAAATTATAATTTAAATGTTATTTTTCTTATAGGTGTCATGAACTGGCTTTTTACATTTTTTTATACTGTTGTCTGAGGTCAACTTATGAGGTTTGTGTGGTTTTTACATTCACAAACATCATAATGAATAAGTAATAGGCTACTTTCTGCCTTGGTTTTGAGGCTGTCTGAAGAAACGATCGGTTTTGATGGGCATGCCTCACTGAAGACTTGGATGATTCATCTCTCATCCACCCGCGATTGATTGGAATATTATTTCTGTATCATTTCGCTCGATCATCAGTGAATATAACCGCAAGCCACATTAACTGGAAGCCACATTAAGGATTTTTTTTATAATAGACTTTATGGGAGAAAACGCTATGTACATGATGAGCCCAGGTTGCATTAATGCATTAAGACAGCGATAATTAAAAATATGAACCCAAAACGCGCAAAGTTTCACATTGTTTCCTCGGGAATATTGAATTGAAGCCCATATGTTACTACTGTCTAGTAGCCTGACGCTACATTTGCTAGATTCTTCTTTGAGTTAGTGTTAGCTCAGGTCTGTTAAATAATATAGTTACAACTTTTTATTTTAATGTGTTATTAAATAGCCTTAAGTCTTTTAAGTATTAGGTTATGTGATGAGCACCATAGCGAATACAGAAATCTGAATGGCTGTGTGTTGGCTAGCGCCAACATTGTAACAACAACGGTAAAGTTAATCCATGGGAAGAAAACAAAATGTTTTCTGTAAACTGTAGACTGATTTAATAGTTATTTGAAGTTTGATATCTGGCAATAATTGTGACCTGTGGCATGCTATAAACTATCTTTACATTAGCGCTTTCACTATGACAACAGTAGATTGCGTTGTTTTTCTGACCCCATGCTGCGCGCGCACCCAACCTAGGTTTTCAAAACATTGAAGGGGTCTATGGTGCCTTTAACTTTAGCCAAGTGATTTTCTTTCAGGAGTCACTGCCGCTCAGCCTGCTCATATGCAGGTCAGATAATGCTCTAGGGAGAAATGGATGAATATTATTTGTAAAGAATTGCTGTACTCCCAAGCTTATTAATAAAGGTTATTCTGCTGTACTCATAGAAATTATTACATGTCCGAACCATCAGACTGTTCCGTGTCAGAAGTCACCTGTGTGAATTCAAAATGAAGTACTTTAACTACTCCACATGAATTCAACTTTTAAAGTACATTAGGCACTTTCCAACTCGGTCATAAATCATCACTTAAAATCACAAAGAGCAATCATTTAGAGTAGCATGAATATCTTTTTTTATGACAACGATGTTTTAAAACCTCTGACTATACTGGGAACATTCAAAACCACTCCACATGTTGAAGCTTAATTTGCTCAGAAAACTATACAGAGCCAAATCAGAGGTAAATGAATCATTTCTGTAAATACCTTGCTTCTTGCTTCTCCATGGCCAGTCAGAATCCCCAATAATTATAAGTTATCTCCTCCCTGGGACTGATGTCCTTTATTGCGAAAAAGCAGAGATGGGGCTTCCGGTCCACAGTAATCGTTCTCATTTTTACTGTTGGGGCACAAGTCTCCCCAAAGAGTCATCTTCTTTGGCAGCGTCAACCCTGAAACAGCAAGAACACAACACTAACTGCATGGTGTAATAACACTGACTGAATCACACAAGTCACCGCATGTTACACAGAATAATTAAATGATGTTTCCGGCCAGTCTTCACCATCATTACTGCTACTGGAATAGAGTCAGAAAAAGCTGACTTTGTATCTCTGGTTGACCTGCAACTTTGTACATTTTCCAAGACAGTATAAATGAGTTAATTTATACATTTACATTAATATACATACCATAATTGTTTCCCATTATAGCGAAATTCAAACAAAAATACTTGCCGCCTTTGATATTCTTGTTTATTCAGGATTTCTCCTCTGTATTCAACAAAGAAGTCCTCTTTTTCGAAGTGGCACTCTTCGACCTGTCAAAGGACACACTAAAGCCGCGTTTCCACCGCAGGAACTTTCCCCCGGAACCAGGAACTTTGGGGGGGAACTCGGTGTGTTTCGACCCCAGGAACTAGGGTCTAAATGAAGTTCCGGGTAAATATTTCCCCCTCCAAAACGGCCCTGCTTGCGGGGTGGTACTTTTGAAAAGGTCGGGAACTTTCGGGGGTGGGACTTGGGCGCTGAACATGCTGATTGGTTGAGCTCTCGCAGCATTTTTTTCCCCACCGCCATTTTTACAAGTTTTTTGCGAGGTGGGTTCTGCGTTCAGTAAATATTTTCTTTGCAACAATGGAGTTCAACAAAAAAATTCGACCGACGACTAGGTTCAGGCTTTGAGCATATATGCGGAGGAGGACATCCAGCGGGAACTGGAAACGGCGACCCGCAATGAAAAGGTATAACGTTACCTGAAGATATCGACTCGGTTCCAGTCACACTGGAAAACAGTGCAGAGAGAAGTTAAAGAAATTAAGACAAGATTACAAGAAATTAAAGGATCATAACAACCGGAGTGGTTCCGACCGGCGTATCAACAAGTGGCATGACCGCCTGGATGCGTTGTTGGGACAGACCGTCCTTTTCTAGGGCAGCGGTAACGAAAGACTCGGCTAGTGCGTTGTTGGAAACCATCCTGGAATCCGAGTGGGTTGAAGGTAAATATCTCATCTTGGTATCATCTATTAAACTCGTTGCAGTGTAACGTTGCAGTAACTTTTTTCAACGTGCTTTTCCAGACGTAACGGGTGGCCCTGATGAATTGCAGGCAACGGAGACCAGCGTGTTTTCCCCCGCGGTCACCAGGACGTTAGCCCTCGTCCCGTGTCTCCGGCCGAAACACACACATGCCAGAGGTATAAAGCTGACAAAATGTGTATATATTTAAAAACTGATGTGTAATCCATAATGGTTTTGAGTAGTTTTCTTGTTTTTAATTGTAAACTTAAATTGCCAATGATAGAAATTGCACACTGGGCATTGTTCAAGCTGGGCAAGCAATTGTTCATTATTTGTAGTGAAAACACTAAATAATTAATTGATGGTTTCTATTGTTTCATGGTTGACTTGTGTATTAATTTCCATGTGTTTCTGTGCAATTTTTCTACTTAGGGAAAAGGAAAAGGGACTGACTTTTCTTGATGCACTGAGGGACATGGAGGATGCTAACCGGGCCGTCCTGCAGCATGGACAAGAACAGCGAGACTAATATATTCAGCTGTTACTGGAGAGCCAGGCCGAGGAGAGATGAGGAGGCAAGAGCTGGCATTCCACCAGTCAGAAGCGGAAGAAAGCAGATGGCAGCAGAGGGACTTTCAGACTGGGTTTCTGTCTGTTCTTGGACCGTTTGTCCAGTTGTTCAAGAAGTAGCCACAATGACCAGCCGCTTGAATGAAGCATTTGCTCTACCACATTTGTACTTTATATATTGTACGTGTTGGCACAGCTCTTGGACAGGTTACTGAAAAATACACTTTTTTATATTGTTGTTTTTACATTTTATAATTTCATTTTATTGTTCTAGTAATTTATTTGTCTTTGCACACTTATTTAATTTTGTAAGAACTAATCTGTCTAAAATAAAGTCAAATGTGTAAAATGTCACTGTGTCTTTTTAATTTCCACATTCTATCACATTCCGCATTCTCACGTCACCGGGCTAATTTGCCTAATCTTCCCGGTACTTTAGACCGCGGTGGAAACGCAGAAAGTAGCAGGTCTGGGGGAGAAAAAGTTCCTGGGAAAAAAGTTCCTGGTACAAATAGTTCCGGGTAATTTCGGTGGAAACGCGGCTTAAGGAAAAGTGGGAAGATTTAGCATTTTAACATAGCATAGCATAGATCATTGAATCTTATTAGACCGTTAACATCTTGCTCACAAAATGGCCAAAGAGTTTCTATATTTTTCCTATTTAAAACTTGACTCTTCTGTAGTTACATCGTGTACTAAGACTGATGGAAAATTAAAAGTTGTGATTTTCTAGGCCGAAATGGCTAGGAACTATACTCTCATTCCTGCCTAATAGTCAAGGAACTTTGTGCCATCCCATGGGTGCAGCGGCACAATGATATTACACAGCACCTGAAAATAGTCCCCAGCACGCTCTCTGTGCAAGCAGGTTGTCACGTTGGTTAGGTTGATGGAAGTTATCTTATTTTCAGGTCCTGCGTAATATCATTGTGCACCCATGGTAAGGCAGCAAAGTCACCAAGCTGAGTGCTTGGAATTTTGTCATTGACGTCTCTTCACCTTGATGACTAATCTGCATGTGGCTGTCTCAGCAACAGGGAGTGGCTCGGGGAACAGGTCCGGATCATCATAAAAGGCGTTGTGTTGTGTATGATGATTATGATGATATTATCAACATCAGTTCAAGATTTGTTTAGAACAGACATCAGCCATACAAGGTATGCTATGGGTAGGTTTTTAGTCTGACCGGCCATGGCATGGCTACGCAATATTTGCATGTAATATTTGTGATGAAGTGATTTTCTGAAATGTTCATAAGCCACATGTACTGTGATTTCTCATCGTGATGTAGTTATCAGGACTCGGGTTGAATCTCTCCTGCTTTGATCTCTCTCCTGTGTTGTATTTGTTTGAATTTTTTCATGTTGCAGCCACTCACACTTGATTGCACAGAGCATTAGTGCTTATAATAAGTGGTTTAAACATTTATTTATTGAATGGGACTGCAGCTTTCATAATATAATACAGATTCACCATTTTATACAGATTGTGACGTCGTCTGATAGCGTCCAGGAAGTTTGTGAATCATTTGAACTTATTTCTACTCTTACAAATCATCTAGGAGTTCATTTTCACATTTAAGGAGTTGTTTGGATCTCTAGGAACGAGGAATCATCATCTAATTCGACTTTGGTACTTTAAATCTTTAATTAAAGAGAATATTGTTTCTCTAGCTTTACCAATATACATTGAGAAAGTGATGTAGTAACTCACAAAACTCTTTTTAATTATTAAATACATTATTATTATCACTCATTCTTTTTCTACACATGTTAAGGAGCATATTTACTCACTTTTCATTGATTCAAACTCCAATTTTAATTTATTTTAAGCCTTTTATGGTGATTTCACAGTAAACCCCACCCCCCCCTCAGCTTGCCTATATAAGGGGGCGCGCCCTCAGCTTGCCTATATAAGGGGGCGCGCCCTCAGCTTGTGCACAGACGCTGCATTCCTTAGTGCACGCCACCACGACAAGCTGATCGATAAGATTGAGTATATTTAGCATAAAAAAACCTTTCAATTCTCAGACATTTTTCTCATTTTGATTCATGTATTTCCTGAAGAAGTTACTGTGTCTACCGAAACGTCAAATGGATTTGAAAATATCATTGCTTTTCCACTTTTGCTTTCGATTTGAATTATAAACATCTTTGTTTGTGGATTTTCATTTTCATTACAGTTAATTTCTCATTTATTTGTGTACAAAAAAGATAAAAACAAAAAATATACATAACAAAAAAAAACTGTTTACTTGTTTTTTCTCTGTTTAGTATAAGTTAATAAAGTTTGTAAAAATCTGCTGAATATCTACAGAGCTATAACGAGACAAAGAGAGTCTCCACGACCCAGAACCAGACTTTGTAACAGCTTTGATCGTTTATGTGATAAACGTGGTAAATACACATCACTACATTTATGAGCCAGCTGGCTCCAGAGAAAGAACAAGAGAGAGTCACAGAATGAACACGGGGGAAATTACAAAAAAGGAAATCACCAGAACCCTCTCAGATATAATAGCAGTGACGAGAACTGGTCAAAAAACTACAGACCAGCTCTTAGAGAAGGATCCAGGTCTGGCCTTCACACAAACTCGCTGCTTTTCATGCTGAATGGTTTAGTTTGTTAGCAGATCCATACAGATCTCCCAATGACCGTTACCAGCATGAGGTAGTAGACCCAAACAGGTCTCCCACGAGAAACGTAGAAAGAGAAACAAACAGAGGAGAGAAAGAACAGTTAGAACTTCACACTTTGATAATGAACACGCTGAGCGTGAATTTTTTTTTTGGGAGCATAATGCTCAGGCCGAGGACAGAGTTCCTCGACCACCAGTGAGCTTTAACAGGTTCAATACAGCACCTCACCAGAATTATCAGAGAAGTTCTTCCTATAACACTCCCTCTAGTAATGTTACAAACCAAAGAGTGAACAGAGTTTTCTTTGTTAACCACGGAGGCAGATTCTGTGATGTCTCAGTTTCCTCAGGTTCCTTAGAACACAAAGAAATAACACTTGCAGAAAAAGGGATAGAGGTGTTCGCTACTTCCCTCAAGAAAGAAATAGATCTGAGGGTAGGCAGAACAGATAAAAAAGAATGCAAAACACAGAATTCACGCCAGCACCACCTCAACTCAAGAATACAATAGTTATTCTACGATGTGATCAGATTAGTACAACCTAACAACCAACCCATTACATTCTTGAGGCTATCGAGGTTGCTCACAAAAACAGTGAAACCAGCTTCTCTCAATGAAAGAGTTGTACAAATGCTTGATGTGAATGCCAAAAACTGGTCATTTACCACGCAGTTAATCCTCGAGCAGCATTATGAGACACCCGTTGAGGAGACAATGGAGAACATCCGTAAGCAAACTAACAGGTCAGAAGCTTTTGAGGTTGCAATAAATTGGGCTGGCAGGGACTTTGGTTCTAGAATGACCAATGATACAATTGAGCAAGCAGAGGCCTTGATCACAGCTGAGACAAATGAGATCAGCACCAATGTGGCAACCACTGAAAAAGTGATTACTGAGGAGGTGGTGACTGATGTGCAAACCACACATACTTATGCTGAAGTGGTATTGTCGAGGGGACCACTTCACACGCAGCAAGTCTCAATATTGCTCCACCAATAGTTCGTCCCAAGGCAGGTGTACAGCACATAGAAGTAGACTTCTTCAAATGTATAACATTTTCCTCTCCGGCTAGAGGGGAATGGTCATTTGAGGAGGAGGCACCCCAGGATGCACCTCCGGCCCATACAGGCTAGAGACCTCCCCCCACTAGAACAGAGACCACAGAAAAGGACTCAAAAATTACTTCACTGTACATGACACCCTGACACACCAGTGGAGCCCCCACTTCCTGTAGCAACAGACTCACCCACAAAAGAAGGCGAGCTGTTGACGTTTGAGGACGAGGCCCCACTGGAGTCATTTCAGGCCCCCGTCAGGACTCACACCAGCGAAGGGGACTCTGATCATCTCCCAGCTGCACAGTCTCCACACTCTAGCTGTCTTCTCTTCTCTTCTTACCACTCAGAAGAACCAATTAAAAGCACCTTCTCTGCTCATTGAGTTCCTGAGACAGAGCCCGTCCTCTTCTAGCCCTCTAGCAGCATTTGAAAGAGAGGTGGCAGTTGAATGTGGGGAACCGGACAGAACACATCATTCTTCACCAGTAGAAAAACAGGTTCAGGCCGCCACCCCCTTCCCGTTGAGCCCATTGGGCAGACCGGTCAGGCACATGAACACAGGCAAGAAACTGTTTGACATTGGTGACTCCCACTTGTCCAGATTCCCCACGTTCAACTGCCCTGACCTAGAGATAGAGAGCTAGGTCATTTGATTGAAAAGGCCATAATAACAGAGAAGCCAGAGAGAATGATTCTGGCATTCACATTTAACAACAGAAGCCAGAGATATAGGATGACAGCAATTACAGAGTTAGTGAAGACATACAGAGCAGCTAGGAAGAGACTGCCGGGGACAGAGTTTCTCTTCCCGTTCATTAATTTCTCGAGGACTCAACCAATCGGTGAAAAGGACATCATTGAACACATCAAGAACCACCTGAGTTGTATTCCTGGCATACCACCCTCACAGTTCCATGTGGAATTTGATAGGGTCCATTGGAGACCAGTCACAGCAAAAGCTTGACCCATTCGATGAAGGCTTTAAACTGCCAGCCATCCACAACCTCATAGGGGGTCAAAATAAATTAATTTTAAACCTCTCCAAAAAAGTTTGTACACAGCCAGGAACAAATTTCAGTGTTGTCAAGAGGTCTCTCGTACATTCCCACTCCGCAAGGCTTTAAAACACAGAATATAGAGTTACTCAGAGATTTACAGGAATATCATAGAAGATTCAAATTAGAAAAACATTTTGAGGGAAAGAAAAACCAAAAACCAAAAGTTAATTTCACTCTGGGATCAGATTGATCAGCTGTTTTATCCAGTCTTCCCAAAGAAATTCCTAACATTATAAGAGCAGATAATTATGCATGTAAGAAACTCAATTTGGGCACAAAAGAGAATCTCAATTTAACCCCAGCAGAAAGAAAAGCTCTTAAAGAACTACAAGAAAGTCGAGAGCTAGTAATACAGCCTGCGGATAAAGGGAACACAACAGTGATACTAGATAGAGACCAGTACATTTCAGAGACAGTTAGCGGTGAGTGAGCATTATCCTCCATTGGAACAGCCCATTTATGTCCATACAATTGATTTAGTTAAAGAGATTTTAGAGGATATGTGTTCACAAAAAATCATCAGTGGGGCACAGAGAGAATATCTCCTGTGTGAGACTCCTCCTAGACCCAGGAGATTTTATCTCCTACCAAAAATCATAAGGAACCAGAAAAATGGAGTGTTCCATTTGAAGTGCCACCAGGAAGACCCATTGTGTCAGATTGCAAGAGTGAAACATATTTTTCAGCAGAATACAGAGCATTTTCTTAATCCTCTTTTGGTCAGACACCCCAGCTACCTCAAGAACACGTATGATTTCATCCAAAAGATTGGACAGCTCAAAATTCCCACAAGTGCACTTCTGTTCACCATTGATATTGATAGTTTATACAGAACATTGAAACAGAACTAGGACTGAAGTAGGAAGAAGTGAAAAGTTAATGAATATATTCCCAGACCCCAATAGACCAGATGAACATATTTTGAACATAACATTAAATTTAACAAAAAAATATTTTGAATTTGATTCTAAATTTTATTTACAAGTAAAAGGCACCGCCATAGGCAAACAATTTGCCCGGTCTTATGCAAACATTTTTATGGCAGACTGGGAAGAATCTGCATTAAATTCGGCCCCTAAAAAATCATTTGCATACTACAGATTCCTTGATGACATCTGGGGAGTTTGGACTCATTCCATGGACGATTTTGTTATATTCACCGTTCACTTGAATACACACAAAGCCTCTATTCAAATCAAATAGTCTACACAGTTCATTAAACAGAGGTCAATTTTCTCGATGTTGTGTCGTACAAAGGCCCCGACTTTTCTTCTACTGGCAAGTTAGATTTCAAGGTTAACTTCAAGGAAACAGACACACGCTCATTACTACACAAACACAGATTTCATCCCAAACACCCTTTCAAGGAAATAGTAAAATCACAATTATTGAGATTTAAACGAATCTGCACAGAACACTTCTTTCCTTGAAGCTTGTAGAACTTTATTCATAGCTCGGAGACAGCGTGGCTATTATCGCACCTTTTTCAGGAAAATATTTTAAACCTTTGATAAGCCAGCAGTTGGACCTTTGGAAAACACGTCACCGAAAGACAAAATCATTCCCTTGGTGACACATTATTCAAGTTACAGCAGACAGTTGAATACAGCAGTTAAATCTAACTTAGAAAAATTCCTCTCACCCACCAAATACTTAAAACACCATAAACCAGGGGTGTCCAAACTTTTTTTAAAGGGGGCCGGATTCGATATTGTGGACATACCCGGGGGCCAGTCCCTTTTTTTTAGTCTATTATATATATATATATATATATATATATATGACATGTTTTGTTTCTTGGAAACATGACAGATTTGACAAAAGCTTGAGCTGACAGTAGATTCGCTTGAGATAGGACACAGGAAATGTATAGATATTTAACAATATCTGTAAAACTTTCATCAACCAAAAAGTTTTAATATTATTACAGAGTTAGAACTCTATTCTTATTTAAATTTAATAAGTGCTCTATTTAGATCACCACAGGTAAAACCACACTACAAAACATGCTTTTGTGACTTGGCATTTCTGTCTTTTTTCCCGTCTAAATATATAAAAATACTTATATCAAGATGCTTTTACTAAGGAAAATTACATATTTTTTCCTGGGGGAAAAAATCTAAATGAATTGAGTTTTTGCTTGAAACAAACTAAATTATCTGCCAATGGATTAGAAAAATAATCTTCCAAAATCTTCCTTAAAGATTCCAAACAGAAACATTATTTTTCTTACCCCATTGGCAGATATATTTGCTTGTTTTAAACAAAAACTCACTCAGAAAACAAGAAAAAATATCTAATGTCATTTAACTTATCTCGTAACATCTTGATTTAAGAATTTTTTATATATATTTAGACTAGAAACAAGACAAAAAATACTAAATGACAGCATTTTTTGCAGTGCACACAAGGCAAAAAGTAATACATACATATATTATATAATAATATATATATATATATATATATATATATATATATATATATATATATATATATATATATATATATATATATATATATATATATATACATCTAGAATGGTATTTAGTCTACATATAAATTCAAATGCACAAAACTGCAAGTTTATGACAAAAAATAGTCTGCAATTTGGCCTTTATTACTCATTTAATACATGTCTACATTACAAATTAAATAAAATTAGATATTAACCTACATTTCTGACAAATTACCATGGTTACAGCAGGTAGTGTTACTACAGTAAATCCATGATAAATTCGAAATGCGAATTGTTGTTTGAAAAGTATTTTGAATCGGCTCAGCTGATTTGCACGTTCGTGTTGTTGATTAAGTCAGCGCTGTTTAACTGGAAATTAAATCAAATCACCGAGAGATTCACAGCTCGTACCGGAGACCTCAGTGCCGAACTCGAACACTTCTCACGGGCTTCGGAAGGCTGTTTAGTGGTAGCGTGATCGAGACACTCAGCAGGTAAACACATTTTTTCAGAGTCAGAGCTCGCGTGAGTTGCGCAGAGCACAAGTACCGCTGTTTCGTTCAGCTTTGGGCGCTGTTTCCCTGGCCTAAAGTCTAGTACTGCCACCTTGCGGTGACATCGTGGAACTGCATGATTTGTAAATGATCCGTGGCGGGCCACATATAATACATTTTAATAGACGCGCTGCGGGCCGTTTGAAATTCATCCCCGGGCCGCATTTGGCCCGCGGGCCGGACTTTGGACACCCCTGCCATAAACCATAAAGACTCCCCTGAAATCCAGAGGGCATCATCATCATGGACTTTCAGGCAGCAGCAAGCCTCACAAAGATGGAAGGAGGCAAGGCCATTCCACCTTAAGTGCCTCATCCAAACTCAGGATGTTGGCCAACCATTTTGTAGCCATTGCAGCAAGCCTGCGGTTGTTAGGTGAGATCTCATGAATGTTCATTCATACTTTGTAGGTTTTTAGAGTGCATCACTAATTGATGTCTTCATGTTTTGGATAAACTGCATGTTTATGGTGGAATCAGCGCTGTTTCAAAGAGTCGATTCAATTACTAAATTGGTTCATTGATTTCATTCCTAGATGCAGAGAGTGTCTACCAGATCAGTGGTTCTGTGAAACCTACGATACCAAGAATCACAGGAGATGGCCACTCCACGATAGGGAGTCAGTCCTTGAGGGCTTTTTTAAAGCTATTCCCCCATCCACATATTTTGTAAGAGGGGAGCGAGGATACAGCTCACACGACCAAGGTAGGTAATTGCAAAACTCTTTTGTACTCTTGTCTAATAAATCTAGTGGGCTAATTTTGTGAAGTCTCCAGCATAACTGTGTCACCTGGCAAAGCGGTCATTTTAATTTCCATCAATGGTAATATTTCTAAACTCTTTTTTTCTCTTCTTTCAATATTCAGCTTTCCCCCCCTTTTTTTGGCTTTGCTTTGCAATGAAAATAACAGTGCTCAAAAATTACAGAATATACACTCACCTAAAGGATTATTAGGAACACCATACTAATACTGTGTTTGACCCCCTTTCGCCTTCAGAACTGCCTTAATTCTACGTGGCATTGATTCAACAAGGTGCTGAAAGCATTCTTTAGAAATCTTGGCCCATATTGATAGGATAGCATCTTCCAGTTGATGGAGATTTTGATGGAGATGGTGCCCAGTTGGCACTAAGGGGCCTAAAGTGTGCCAAGAAAATATCCCCCACACCATTACACCACCACCACCAGCCTGCACAGTGGCAACAAGGCATGATGGATCCATGTTCTCATTCTGTTTACGCCAAATTCTGACTCTACCATCTGAATGTCTCAACAGAAATCGAGACTAATCAGACCAGGCAACATTTTTCTTTCATGTTTAACTGTCCAATTTTGGTGAGCTCGTGCAAATTGTAGCCTCTTTTTCCTATTTGTAGTGGAGATGAGTGGTACCCGGTGGGGTCTTCTGCTGTTGTAGCCCATCCGCCTCAAGGTTGTGCGTGTTGTGGCTTCACAAATGCTTTGCTGCATACCTCGGTTGTAATGAGTGGTTATTTCAGTCAAAGTTGCTCTTCTATCAGCTTGAATCAGTCGGCCCATTCTCCTCTGACCTCTAGCATCAACAAGGCATTTTTGCCCACAGGACTGCCGCATACTGGATGTTTTTCCCTTTTCACACCATTCTTTGTAAACCCTTTGTACTCAGACCGGCCCGTCTGGCACCAACAACCATGCCACGCTCAAAATTGCTTAAATCACCTTTCTTTCCCATTCTGACATTCAGTTTGAAGTTCAGGAGATTGTCTTGACCAGGACCACACCCCTAAATGCATTGAAGCAACTGCTATGTGATTGGTTGATTAGATAATTGCATTAATGAGAAATTGAACAGGTGTTCCTAATAATCCTTTAGGTGAGTGTATCTTGTCATTATGATAAACAAACAAAAATAAACTTATTAGAACTATGTTGGTGTGATTCTACTCAAGATGTAGCCCAAGTGTCTTAAAGTGTGCCAGCTGATTGTTTCTAAAAGCTCAGGTATCCATGGGTTTGTTTTCTCATAACCCAAGGGCGTTATGACATGCACCAGCCATTGTTTGTATGCCAAACATGCCAGCAGCAGTGGGCTCCAGAGTTCATGGACCTCGTAAACAGTGGATACTGGCCAGCTTCCACCAGCTCTTCTACTTTGTATTCCCTCAGTCTTTTCAGCAGTGTAAGAGAACTGAAAATCATTGCGCCGGCACTGTCCAGACAAGCCTTTGCAAAGCTGCTGGAGCATCGCACAAAGTGTGGTGGGTGGGTAAAGGCTGATTTATACTTCTGCGTCGGACCTACGACGTATCCTCTACGGCGCAAGTTACGCGTTGGTTTTCATTTATACTTCTGCGTTTTTGTCCGTGTCAATGTGCAATTCCACATGCAGGGCATGTTGATGGTAACCCACAGTATCAAGGCAAAAGCCGAAGAAGAAGAAGCTTGTTTACACTGTTGGAGTATCAGCAGCCGTCATGGCGTCAGAATGCGGCTTTTCTTGCAGCTTGAGTTGTTGTATCTAATACAAATGAAGCATCTCTAGTTGATTAGTAGAGTTATATAAGAGGCGATCTGGCGCTGGAATGCGTTTTTGAAATCAGGCCGAGTGCTTGTGGCGCTGTTTTCAGTATCGGTAGCTCGTGTAGACGAGTGCTTCAATCGATTGCTGTTGCGGAGACTATATTCGTTCTGTTGAAATCACAAAACAAAATGCACCCATTGTGATGTGTCTCTGTTCTTGATGTTCACTGATTAACATCTTTGGTTTTAATGAGAAAATAAATAAACTATACACAGCGGCTCAATGTGTTTATTCACTAACATAAACAATCTCTGCACTACAAAATATTGTGTTATATAGCAGATGTAAGGATGAAACTATCATCCCATTTCTGGACACACACTTCTATCGCAGATTTCTTTATTTATTTATTGACCTGAGGGAGGGGTTCTGGCAGACCAATCACAGTGCTTGCGGTCCGCGTAGAATTGATGCGTTGTTACATTTTTGGAGAGGTGCACGTCAGGGTACGTTATAGGGTACGCGCGCATCACACAGCCTACGGTGTAGCTACGGCATACACTCAACGCAAAAGTATAAATTGGCCTTAAGTGTTTATTATATTATATAATTGTTTACCATATGTAGATATCTCCAAAGTAACATTTAATATAATGCATCTTTCAGTCAGGACCAGTGTGCGGGGACACTTGGAGTTTTCATATTGTGCTTTTGAGGAAGATAACGTCCTGTGGTGCACCTTTAACCTGCCCCGCTTGCACCCCAGACATGCTGGCAATCTCTGTGGATGGCAACAGGAAGCTATACCGGTTTCTCTGAAACGGAAGGTGATATTTTTTTCTTACAGTATAGACTGATCTGGATTTTTTTTGTATTCAATATTCAGCATGGATAAATGTTCTGTTTCGTTTCTTCCACAGCTCTGACTCTTCGTTTTTTGAAGGGGCATTTATCGCAGAAGACACATCTGTGTCTGCATTTGTTGATGTCTTGAATAAAGCTGTGAAACAGGCAGGTTTCAAATGATTTGTTAATTAAATTACTATGCTTTTACAGCCCAGATTTTCTTTGTATTGGTGAAAAACTGCCCTCAACTTCAAAATACAAGGTGTATATACAGTATGTTTATAGTGTGTTTCATTTACATCACAGCTACCTGGACAAGGCAGATGTGGTAGCTCCTCATGGACAGCAGCGAAGGAGACTTCTAGGAGGACCTTCAAGTTGGACGAAGAGGGCATGGAGGTTGCAGTGTGTCGGCATGGTTTCCTCCTTAAAGCGCTTAATATGTTTAGAGGTGAGATTATAATAAATTGTTTGCTGTTAAATGTAACTTTGTATTGTTGTTATTTGTATGTCGCTTTAGACAAAAGCTAAATACCATAATCATATGGAGAAGCATCTCAATTATCACTATTAGTTCAGCTTATACCACTGCTTGGTTGAGTTTCCCATTATGATGCTCTCTTTAGAATGTGCAATAATAGGATATTTGCATTTCTAATACAATTTGTATATCCCTAGGTGAAATCTTTGCCTACCCCATATATCTGCACAAGGAGTTGATGAGTTCAAATCCAAGGTTTATCGCTATGGATAATGTGTAAATAATGGCCATATTTACACCAATCAGCAAACATCCTTCCTGATCTCCAGGAGCTAACATCAATCAGGCCTTTCCCAAGCGTCATGCACGCTACAGCACATTCCACTAAGTGTGAGGTATGTTCAGTGTTTATTATGTTTGACTGTATCAAGTCCCTCTCCTGCGTGTCAGGGTCCTGTTCGCCTTGTCGTTACTTATTATCCGATAATGACCGGCGGACATTACATTATCCCTTACATGTCTTTTTACTTCTAGATTACATGGAGTGGCAAAAACCAAGAAGGAGCAGGGTCAACTGCGGGGGAGGAAGTTGAACAGGTGAACAGCTACCTCTCCCGCTTTGCCTTAACGACTAAATACATGTAGAAAGGAGGTGATTGTAGTATTTCTCTTCTAATGTAATTTTTTATTGCTTATTGCATGACATTCATTCAACATTTTCTCTAAACAGCACGTGTGGATATGCTTACAATCCATGCAATGGCCTGGAACAACAAAAATATCACAATACTACATTGGGCATTGTCTGCAAGATATGTGAAGGTGTGATCTCTGTAAATGGTTTCAATTTGTGGTTATTGTGTAGCTTTGTGTAACTGTATTGTTTAACTGTTGCATTAGACTTGCCAGAGACTTCAGGAGGAGACTGAAGCAGTGTGGGTGTCTGATGTGAGGGAATGGGCAGCTGGCGGTAAGTTTGAACCAATAACATGTTTCACTTTGTGCTTGTTGGCCGCTGTTGGCGGTCGGGCGGATGACGTGACGAAAATGTATATTTTAATTAAATTCGGGAGGGTCGTGGTTGAACCAATCAAATGAAAAAAATATATACAATGTTAAATATTGTTACAGTGCACTAAGCAAACCTACAAGCTATGAGCCCAGCTGTCAGTATGGAGGCCTACTTCTCGTAGATGAGACTGCCTGGGTTATTTTGTTATGATATTAGTTATATTTTAAAACAGCCAGTCATTGTAGCCTACCACTCAGGGAATAGGCATTTAAAAAATAGACAGATTATGGAGTGATATAAAAATGGCATTGGGCAATGGCAGCGCGAGTTGTTCAGAAGAATGCAAGAGCTGAACTTCTACAAGCTCAATAACATTCACAGCAAAAACATAAGGTAAGAAAATTTTTTGAAAAACTTTGCCCATCGCTTAATAGCAGATGTGCAAGGCAAGCGGGCAAGTTTTGGGGTTGTTATGGATAATTAAAATGTGAACATTGTAGCGTCTTAGGGTTACATATATTATTAAATTAAATTAGCTCAATAAAATTAATAGGGAATTAAGGGTATTAATATTTAGGGATTTCTGATTAATCATTGGTTATAATCGAATCATAAATCTCCAAAATCACCCAAAAAGGGGAATACCTAACCTAGGTATTTATGCAATATATATATAAATATTTATATACAACAATTTACTGCAATTAACTACGGATATATATCTGTATTAAATAATCACAGAATAACCTCTAAGTTGATTTACAATTCCTCTGATCCATTCTGTTTAACGAACAAGCAGTACAATCCTTATCAACTTTCACTAGGTCTTCTACCCAATTTTCGGGAAGTTCATCCCTCTGGCCACAAAGGACAAACTTTCCGAGTTATGGTATTAATTAAAGCATTCAATGATGCTTATAAGATCTCGTAGCTTAGATCTGACATTAAAGGCAATCAAAACGTGGATACCATGGTTTTAATAATGATTGATACTACGATTACATATGACTAAATAAAGGATACATGTATATACAGAATAATGGAAAGTAAAGAAGGAGGATGAGGAGAAGGGAAAGGAAGAAGGGTATGATCGTGTCCGATCCGACACCTTCCCGAACATAACCACTAGCGCCAGCAAGAACCATATCACCTTAAACAGGGGTACAATCTTAAAACGCATCTAAATTTCGATAGAATTGATCAGGGGCGGAGCCAGACGATGTAAACATTCGGGGCTTAGCCCAAACCTAGGCGGGTCCGGGGGCATACTCCCCCGGGGAGATTTTTTTCCCATTTACATCAGCTAAATGCACTATTTTTCAGGCTGTTTGAGATAATAGAATGCCTAAAAATCTATATACTATCTGGGAAAATGATAAGTTACTCAGTAAAAAAAAAAAATCACCCAGTAGAGCATAAACCTGTTTTGTATTTAACTGTTCTCCAGCTGTAGTGAATCCAAAACACCAAAAATGTTAAGGATGACTCATTTTCACCCCTGGCAAATAAAAAAAGGCAACCATTATCTGACTATTTTTAAGTTAGCCTGCATAGGTAAAATTGGAATTTGGTGTAAACATCATTACTAATCTTTAGAGTTCAGTTTGGTTTACTTTGTGCTTAGCTGACAAATTTGCTACATCAGAATCTAGGCTGCTCTACTAGCAAATGCTGCAGTGCCAAGTAAATGTGCTCTTCAATACTCTGAATCGAATATCAGGCCAACAGAAGAACATTTACTAAAATTATTATATTTATTTGGGAAATAGCCCAGTATGATAAACAACATAACCATATATTATTATGTTACAGTACTTTATGTGTTTGACTACTGGTCACTTTTCTTCTGCTTCTTCTTCTCTTACTCATGCTCCACTCATCTCTGGAAATTTCGTCCACTGAAAAAAGAAAGTATAAACCAAAGAAAGTATAAGTGTTTCTGATCACAAACTTAAGATGCAAAAAAGATTAAATGCAAATCTTATTCTCTTACATTTACTTCTGGCATCTGTGCTCCCCTTTACTCATCTGCTCTTCACTCCTTACTACTAAACGCATTTTCATCTCTTGTCCCTCTTCCAATTCACCTGCTTTCATATTACATTTCTTTTCATCTCTATTTTCTTTGCTTTTTCTCCTCACTCATCCCTTTCTTCTCCACTCCTAAAATCCAGACTTCCACTTGTCCTCCTCTTCTCTCCTATTTCTCCACTCCTCATCATACATTTTTCTCCTCTCTCCTTCTCTTAACTTCTGCTTTTCATTTCTTTCACACTCTCCTCATCATCTCTCCTCCTCTTGTCCTCCAGCTTCTCCTGCTCCACAGGTGTATTCGTGTCCTTGCCTCTTCACTCACTTATTTTCCTCCTTGCTCATTTTCAGACTTATCTCCTTTCTCCGGATTTAATAACTATATACATGTAAAAGCTATTAACCATACAGAAATTATGTATATATAACCGATTTAGTAACTAGCATATTAAGCATCTCCATTCTTTTGCTCCTTTTTCACTCTCCATTAGTCCCTTTCTTCTCCACTCCTCAAATCCAGACTTCCACTTGTCCTCCTCTTCTCTCCTATTTCTCCACTCCTCATCACACATTTTTCTCCTCTCTCCTTCTCTTAACTTCTGCTTTTCATTTCTTTCACACTCTCCTCATCATCTCTCCTCCTCTTGTCCTCCAGCTTCTCCTGCTCCACAGGTGTATTCGTGTCCTTGCCTCTTCACTCACTTATTTTCCTCCTTGCTCATTTTCAGACTTATCTCCTTTCTCCGAATTTAATAACTATATACATGTAAAAGCTATTAACCATAGAGAAATTATGTATATATAACCGATTTAGTAACTAGCATATTAAGCATCTCCATTCTTATGCTCCTTTTTCACTCTCCATTCTTTTCCTCCTACACTATTTCTCCTATTTCTTCTTTGCATTCCTTTCTTTCTCTCGCAAACCCTCTAAATCTTTGCTCTCCTGTTGTTGTCTTGATCAAGCATTTTTTGTTGTCTTCTATTTCTGTGGCGGCAACATAAGGCTGTATCGACGTGGCTTTAATTGAGCGAATCTGTCAATAACGTTGTCAGGGTTGATGTCATTCAAATTGTCCTTTTCAATGGACATGATGGCCAAGTCGTTGAGCCTGTCTTGACCCATGGTGTTCCTTACCCATGTATGAAGACGGCGCAAGGCACTGAAAGAGCGTTCACATCTGCAGCTGCTTACTGGAATCGTCAGGGCAACTTGGAAGAGAGCCTTCAGGGTGGGAAACATGTCTTCATCAAGCAGCTGGAACACAGTGGAGGTGTCAGGGACTGTCTCTTTCTCCATCCTTCTATTGATGAAACTTTTAGCCACTAGGAGTTCTTCTGGCTTCAACTGGATCTTATAATGGGAAGCAAGGCTTTTGAGGGCTTCTTCAGAGAGAAAGGTCTCTGTGGTTGGGTTGCAAGCATGAATACCTGACATAAGTGCTTCTCCCAGACCTGAAAACCGATGGGTGAGTTCCTCTACCATCCTGTCCAGGCATGGATAAAAAAGCTGCTTTCTGAATTTATCTGAGGTGGTCAGATTGGAGGTTGACCCACAGGCTGACTCCACCACAAAACCATCATATCTTTTTTGTTTTTGCCTGGGACCAACAGGGAGCTGGATGTCATTTGCCTCACATAAGGCAATGGCCCTCCTGAACACATCTTCAGCACCAGAGTCTGTGCGGAGCTCTGTCAAAGTTTGAAGGACTGCCGTCTTGTTTTGAACTGCTTTGCCCAAGTCCAAACTTTCCCCTTGCAGGTACCGATGTAGACCTTCAGTTATGCCGAGGAGTTTGGAAAACATCACAAGCATGTAGAGTGTCTTTGTCTTGCAGAGATTTGACCGGATCCCTAGGGCCATGGATGTGTTAATGTTGCTGAGACACGCTAAAATGGCAGGAAGGTTGTTCAAGACAGCATTGACAGACCTCACCTGGCACGCCCATCTTGTTGTGGAGAGCTGCACAAGTTCAGATGGCCTTAATCCACGTTGTTTCTGGATTTCTATGAACTTGTTGTGGTTCACAAGTGAGTTGCTGAAAAATGTGTACACATTCTCCAGCAGTTCAAAGAATGCGGTAGCTTCAGGTACAGCTTTGCATGTGTAGCACAGAACAAGGTTGAGTTCGTGTGCATAGCAGTGCACATACACTGCTTCAGGGTGTCGCTCTCTGAAGCGGGCTTGGACACCGCCCACTGCTCCACTCATGACAGATGCCCCATCATAGGCTTGTGCAACACACAGTAGGTCACCCAAGTTGTGCGACTGTAACATTGCCTCTATCTCATCTGCAATGGACTTTGCATCAAAGCCCTGTAACTTCCGAAGCCCAAGAAAACACTCTCGCACTACGCCTTTTTGCGTAACAAAACGAACACAGACTGCAAGCTGCTCTGTGCATCTGTCTCTGGCCTCGTCTGCCATCACAGAGTACATCTTTGCAATCTTCATTTGCTTGACGATGCTTTCTGTGATTTCTTGTGAAATGCTGGTTATCATTTCATTTTGGGAAAAATGAGAGAGGTAAGTGGTATGAGAAGGGGGAGTATATTCTTGTAGAAATGGGTCAAATTGTTTAAGGAGCTTCATACATTTAATAAAGTTGCCTTGATTCTGGCTAGATTCCTGCTCATCATGCCCCCGGAATGGGATGCCTTGTTTTCCTAAAAAGGTGGTTGCTGCCACAATACGTTGAAGGTACTGGCGCCTCTCTGAGATTTCTGCTGCACTAGCAGTTTTCAGCTGCTCAATTACATCCCCATGAGTTTTTGTGCTTTTAAAACTCTGCCAGCATGTCATGGTGGAAATGTGGAGGGCACTTCTTTCATGCTCCCGGAAGGATTCCAAAGCCCTCTTCCAATTAGAAAACCCAGAGCAACTGAGTGCATCTTTATTAGCGCGAATGTTTTGCCTGCCGTACAGGCGACATGAAAAACAAAATGTGCAGTTTCTGGTTACACTGTACTCCAGCCATTTAAATTGCTCAAACCATGTCTTGTTAAATGCTCTTTGTTGAGCTCCAAACTGGCTGAGGGGGTACTGTGGGAGATGAACCTGATTTGGGGCACTTTCTGGAGTCCCTAGATCACTAACTGCAGTTAATCCACCTGCTGTCCCTTGCTGTGATGCCTGTCCTTCCTCTTCCCTAGCTGACTCATCTGTGTGACAAAATAGTCCCTCAAACACAGTAAAATCAGAAAACATTAGCTAGCGAGTAGTGATGGGTGGATGAAGCATTATGAAGTTTTGGGGCTTTTTTTTCTATTTGTACCGAAAAAGAGTGTACGCTTGGGGGGCTTCAAACTCGGCAAACACAGTGGTATCTGGTGGCATGTAAAACTTATAACAGCCTTTTTAGACTGGGGCCAAAAGCCCTTATCATCGATCATCATCAAACTTGGCTTGAAATATTTTACTTTTTATGTAATGAATGTAGAATATATTAAAGTTTTACTTTTCAAATTAAAGTATGGGGGGAAAAAATTACTTCCACGATATGAATGCATCTGTACTAGGGATGTCACGGTACCAAAATTCCAGTAGTCGGTACCAATACTATAACATTTTGACGGTACTCGGTACCAATTTCGGTACCACAGCTACATTGTTTATTTAACTATTTAAAAAAAATTATTAAATGTATTAAGTTTATTATTTATGATGATAATCATTATAAGTAAATAATACATAAACATTTAAAGGCTGTATTCTGTTTAAAAGGAAACATTGTTTATAAAAAAAGATCAAGTGAAAAATAATCAACCATCTAGGCATATTATTATTAGTAGAGACGTATTATTATTACTAAGAGATATAGCTAAATCTACTGTAGCCTACAACAGTAGCCTGATATATTCTGTCAATTAAATTTTTTTTAAACTGAACTTTTATTTTGACGGGTTGCCGTTGCCCTTGAGTGTCTGTGTTCATGATATGACAGTTTTCTCTAATGAAACGGTTAATTCTCATGAACTGACGGTTTATGCGTTCGTGTCCTCATATAGTGACACTGACACACGGCAGAGACTACAAAGATAAGCCCGTGCCCGACCGCCCGTCTCACGGGATGCAGAGATGCAGAACATGCAGGAGTAACATTTAAATAGTATTTTGCAGTTTAATATTGACAGACACAAGTATATATTCGGCTACAGTCTGGAGCCCTGCGCTTAGATAAACACGTAGATAAAGATAGATAACAACCCCCACGTGACAAATCATCTGACAAATCATCCGCCCATCTCTACTAGCAACTCATTTCTCTTAAGGCGAGACACTACAGGTGAATAGGGAATTTTTTTTAATTACAAGATATCACTGTGAAACTTCTCCAGTTTATTACTGGCATAAGCATAAGAAAAAAATGTATTACAAGTTTTGTGTAAATTAATGTTTTAATATGCAAATGAGGCCTTATATACTTAAATATACGCTCATTTGCATACTTTTACAAAAACAAAATCTGGAAATTGGAAAGGACCATGTTTAAAATTCTTGGTTCTATTTGTTGACATGTTAGATGAGAGGGCTTTTACAAAGGGGATTCTGGATATCTTATTTTGTGCTTTAGTAAATTAGAGAATACTGACAATAGCCTTAAAAAATAAATTTTCGCCATGTTTTTTTGGAGTTAAATGACCTATAACTCAGGATAGGAATGATATATCAACAAATCCCTCTGTAAAAGCCTTCAGAATATAGTTCAGTATAAGACTGCAAAAGTTGGTGCTTGTAGGTGCTACTGAAGTGGATATATCTGACTCTGAGTGTGAGGAAAAAACTCATTTTGAGAAAACGGCCTTTAAAGTTTTATACTGTATAACTGCATACATTTCTATAAACCCCTAACCTACAAACTAAATATATATTCAGTTAATTAATATCAGTAGTGTATAATATTTAAAACACGTGTAAATTGATAAATTAATAAATTATTAATAGCAATAGCTATTAGAGAACTACCTTAAGAGAACTACCTTAACAAACACACATAACACCAGTCACACACACTGCAGACGAACTGTCCCTGTTTGTTGTATATGTCCATCTATAACTATTTGAATCTAATTTTGACGGGGTTTCATGTCTAATCTGTTGTTGTTTACTTCTCTTTTTATTAGCTCTTGCTACTTGATCTTTTCTGTGGACGTTTATGAGCTGATTTCGGGGTTGTCTGCACTTTTTCTCTTAAGCGGAGAATACACAAGCAAGCGGCAGCACCAATCAGATGTGGTTTTCGGCTGCAAACCTTCGCGGTTGGTTAGTTCTACAAAGGAAATGTCCATATTTGGATTAGCAAACGCTGTGTGTGAGACTGAGAGCTTTAGCATGACATGTTTCTGTGAATGGAGACGCGCTGGAGCTCGCGCTAGAATAACTTTGGTGATTTCAGGTAGAAATCTAAAGGCGCACGGTGACAAAATATAATGAAATAACCACCTTAATGTGTAATGTTGAATTTTTTTTTTTTTTGACATGAAAGCTTACATGTTAAGGGAGCAAACTGGCCCAAAATCTCAAAATTGACTATGTTTTCACCTGTCGTGTCTCTCCTTAATAAGTAACACCTAACGTTAACTCGCCAGCGATACAGTCATGTACCTCAAGTGTTACAACAGCGGATTCACAAACCTGTAACACTTGTCCGCGTTTGGTCTGACGCTGAATCTCTCTCTGGGCGGTGAGGTTTAGTGTTCCTTTTAAAAAATTTAGTTATGCCCATGTTAGCCGGACCGGTTAACTACGACGCCGGTGAAATATAAAAGCCCGCCAATCCCTGATGACAACGACGAATTAGAAGATGTATTATTCTTCTTCGTTAGTTTTTATTGGCAGTTGGCATTGGCAAACAAGCTGAGTGATGTGCGATGCATTGCCGACCGCCACCACACACGGTAATAGAGCTTTTGTTTCATTTTTTGCCGCTCCAGTCTGAAAGACTGAGAGGAAATGAAACAACGTTTAAGTATTTTTTTTTTTTTAACCAAAAGATTCGGGGCTTTTGACAAAACATTCGGGGCTTAAGCCCAATTAGCCACCCCCCCGCTCCGCCCCTGGAATTGATACTTGCATGGTTTCTTTGTGTTGTGTAAAGCAAGATGCGTGCGTTGGCGTGGATCAGAGTGTTCGTGCGCTGAAGCGCTCTCTCCGTTTGGTCCTTCCGGAGCTTAGTTGGTCCGCGGGAGATTTAAAGGTGTTTAGAAGGGAGTGTCTTGGAAGGGAAAGTTCATCTCGTCCGCCCTGAGAAGGTTCCTTGTGCACAGTGATGCACCCGCTCTGATAGAGCATGCCGCCGCCCATGTCGCGGAGCGCGTCGATCTTCAAAGGAAACAACCAGCTTGGCTGGGCCGCCGCGAGCCGCGCTGATGTGATGGGAGGAAAAGAAAATTCGTCTCGTCGGAGTCCTTGCAAGTTGACTGAGCAAAAATGTGCTTGTGTTTCTGTCCTTTAAAGTCCATTAACCTACGCCCATCTTTCCTGAGATGACCAATCATTAGTGTGAATTTCAGGCGGGAGAGAGTTTCTTTGTTCGGACTTTATTACTCAATGGAATGTTCTTGCTGGAAGCCAGAATTGGTATAGTTTTACTCCAAAAGGACTAAACATACTAGCGGTACATCTCATAATCATATACTTTGCACCATTGACTAAGACAAAGAAAGAGGAACCTTTAGACATCAAACATGTCTTGGCTTAAATGCATAAAAGCAGTGTATCTTCTATACAGAGCCATTTTGAGCATTTAAGATGGCTCTTACATTACGCAAACATGAGAATTCTAGGGAGCATGCATATACTTAAGAAATCATCATATATGTAATTTCTGGGATAGTTTAATTAAAGGCTAAATAAAGAGGAATGCTTTTGTATGTGTGTGTTAAGGTCATTCCCCGGCCATTCTCGACTGAAAGGTGTGTTAGGGGTCCGGACTGATTAGGACCTGATTGAAGCTCTCACAGGGCCATCATCGTATCTTCTAGTCACACTCTAGCTAGTCATTAACCAGTCAGTGGTGCAATCTGACTCAGACTTGTTGGAGCCATTGGAGCAGGGATTTAATTTATATGCAGAGCTGTGGAAGAGAAACGTTTTGCGAGTCGTCGACTCATCCCTTTGATCCCATGAGAGAGAGACTCCAGACGCTACAACATGCACGTTGCACAGTTGCGCGGTGGACTTTCAGTGAATTTCAGTGAATGAATAGAGTTGGCGTTTCTTTAATATCAAAGCTACATAGTTTGTTTCTTGTATGATTTTGTTAGGCCTGCTGGTATAAAATGAATTAACGTAACTGTTGTGTTGCGTCGCGTCTCGCCACATCCAATGTAGAAAGCATTGCTTTCGTTTGAGGGTGCTTAACTCGCATCAGGTGTAGACAAAAAGTTACCTGATTGTGACAGATGGCCGAATTCACATTACACATTACACATTATAAATTAGCATTATAGTCTGCCATAGTATCAAAAAAGACCAAAGCCCTCTGATGCAGGGAAGATGAAAAATGGGGATAAAGACAGAGGTTTAAGTGATGAAATGAATGAACAGTTTATCTAATTGCATAGTATTAAGATACTAGTAAATGAATGGAAGTTATTTTTACCTTAAACTTTATGCAAACAATTGTCTGGGTTGTCTAGAGCAGTGGTTCTCAAACTTTTTATACCAAGTAGAAAATATTTGGCTCTCCAAGTACCACCATAATGACCAACATTAAAATACAGTAGCGTAGTAGGCCTATTCAGCTACAGCTCTGCACCGTTCAAAAACGAGGCAGTTTATTCCTAATAGGAATATTTATTGTTGTCAGCCACTTTAACATTTTAAATACACAGTTTGTACATCAACACTAAAATATAACATAATTAAATAATGATTAAATTAAAATGTGTTGTAAAGTTAAATTAAAACTGTGCTGTACTTAAATATAAAAAACTTTACTCAAATAAAGTTGAAATTAAAATGTATTGTTCTAACATTAATTTATATTTAAAGTCCCTGTTAAGTTAAAATTAAATATTTGTTTGAGTTTTCACACCGACACCACAGAAAAATGTGTTATTAAATGTGTGCCAAATTGAAATGATAAAAAAAAAAAAAACACTGAAACCACGCCCACTAGAGGGAATGCCGCAGTAAGCACACAAAACAACTAAGCAGTGGCACGTAACGCAACAATGGCACCAGATGTTGGCGGGACGGGCGGATGAAGTTCTGTGTCGGTTCGGCCCCATTCTGCAGTGGATTATCTGTGCATCCCAGTTGTCTCCGATGAACGTTTGTAAAACTATACGGTGTAAAACGATCACTGCAGAGGCAGGTGTTGGTGGTGATCAAGGTAGCTGTTCACAAAATAAATCCACCTCTTCTTGATATCAGCGATTTTGTTTTATAAGCTTTTTATACGTTTTACAATTAGGTAATATGCATTTATGTGATGAAGGCATAATTAGCTAGCTAACTGTAGGCTGTAGTAACCAGCGGTAGTGACAGCAACAGACGACCTGATGCGAATGACGTTAGTTGTTATAGTGTTAGGGGAGGGGCCAGGCTCAGTGGCTCCAGTGCATCATCGAGCCAGCGTTTTAGTACAACACAGTTCACAGTCTTTGTAACCTGTTTCAGCAATACATTTATAACATTTATAATGTGTTTAGAATAGAAACTAATTTTAGAATCGCGTTTACATCGACTTTAATTTAGTGATTCCTCTGCGTACCACTAGAGGGAGCCTGAGAACACACTTTGAGAACCACTGGTCTAGAGGCACCAGACAGTGTGAATTTGTCAATCTTGTCAGGTTTTTTTTAAATGCATGTTATATCATTTTTTTATTAATGTTTTTACTCTACAGTTGTGTAGTTGTGTTAAATTATATTAATTTTTATTTATTAATTAAATTAATTAAAATTTAAATATTAAAGTTACATGTAAATTAGTAATAACAGGCTATTTATATAATAGCAACATTTTATGTCAAATTCAAATAAAAGATCTACTACTCAGTTTGAAAATATAGTTTAGTTTAGTGGAAGATGGCTGCCATCTACTGGAAAACAAACACTTCTGCTAGTGCTAGTGAATAGTTTATTAATCTTGCTATTTGTGTTTAGTCTGTCTTTGGTTAAATTTTTGTATGACGTTTAACCATCATCAGCCTTTTTTGTTTATAATATCCTAAACACAATGATGTGGGTGCAGTAACTTTATAACATTTATGGTCTACTTGTATTTGGTTATGGAGTAACTAATAAATTGTAATTGGTGAAAGTATATTGTGTATATTATGTATTTTAGTGTTGGGTATCTCAGATTTCTTACTGGTGGGTGGACAACAGTGAAGCGTACATTGGTGGCGGGCTGTCGGGTGCGCTGGGGGCCCCCCAGTGACTGATGAATCTCTGCTCACTTTAAGTTGGTCTTCTTCTAATCTTATGTTCATTGTAACTCAGACTCAAACTGCTGTATAGTGACGACAGACAAGAGGATACAAATGGACAAGCTTGATGAAGATATAGTCAAAGATTTGAAAGGTTAACTGAGAAGTCACGAAATTGTAATGCTTATCTATGTAAATTATATATTAAATATTATATTCAAACATGGATGCAAAATTGTTAATCACTGATTAATTTTATATAAATATTTTTTTCCCTTTCACAGATCCTGTGATAAAGAAGTCTTCAAACAGTACAGTGTCTGAATCGCAAGCCCTCAGTTGCAGAAAATGCAAGTCATACTCCGAAGTGACCGTCCGCTTGAAGATGATGTGACATTTAAACTCTTCTGTTTCTTTGTTTGGTTCAGCCTTTTGCAGGCTTGTTTGTTTAATTTTAAAAAGAAATTCCCAGGTGAAAAAGACACTATGAAATGTATTAAATGTATTTGAGTATGTTTTTAGTACAATTCAAATATAATATAAACATACTACTTGAATTTCAATTGCATTTCTAATACATTTAATAGTATGTCTTTTTCGCCTGGGTTTTGTTTTCCAGTAACTTTTATTCAATAATGTCATATTCATAGTGTGCTTTTCAGCAATATAGGTATAACTCAAATGTTCTACAGGTGGATGAAAATAGCTCTGCCATATTATTTCACTGATCTTTCATTTATTATAATGTATTTGTCAAGAGATTATGTATGCTGCTGTACTTTTTTAATGTACTCAAGGAATTTATTTTGTAATGTATATAATGATATAGTACATTAAAGTGTTCTAGATTTTTAAAGTGTGTACGTGTCTTAACATTTATATTGAATAATTTTGCACCTTTTATACCATTTTGAATACCAAAAAAACAGCTTTATAAAATACTTGTAGTGTAATACTAAAAAATTTCTAATGTACTCAAAATGCTATTGAAATGTTCTTGAAGTGCATTACAATTAATTATTAAAAATATATTTTAAATTAATTTAGAACATAAATTAGAAATACATTTAAATTGCACTAAATGTACATAAAGTTGTTCCATTTTAGCACAATTTAATATATTAAAATATATTGCAAATAGCTTAAAATTGATCTTAAGCATATCTTAAAATGCACTTAATATACTTTAAGTTGTTTCAAAATAATACATTTAATATGCATTTAGTATAGTATAATTTAAATATATTAAATATGTCCAAATTTTTTTTATATATTTCTTTTTCACCTGGATCGTCAGCTTTCTAGACTTCCAGCTAAACATTATAGACCTTTGAAAGCTATACTGACTAGCTCAAATTCTCACAGTCGGAGAGTTGGTGGTTTTGTGAATTGATGTGGTCGGTCTTGGCCCCACCTTGGTCAGGGCCATAAACGTTGTGAGACTGTGTAGAGGATGCTTGCGGTGCTTTTGCCCTAGAATTTACTCAAATCAAATTCCATACTTTTCCAAACTGTGTAGGAATCCTTGATGCCTATCAAAACCTCTTTCTTTAGGAAGTCAAAATGGCCCTTGTGGCAAGAAAGATGGGGGTTGAAACATTAAAGCAAATATCTTTGTTCATTTCCAAATATCTTTGATTATTTTCAATTCTACTGGATTAAAGCCCCAAATTTTTGCGCTGTCCTGTGACTACAATTAAACAGTAAGTGTGCCCTTCCTCTTTTGCGAAATAGCGGTAAAATCCACTTTATTTCTGTATGATTACTGTGGAATCCTGACACAAACGAATTATTACCAATGTATCACTTTTTATTGTAAAACTGTGGTAAAACATCAATGCTTGTGTTTTAAATCGTTAAATAAAAAACAAAAAGGCAAACATTTATCACATTTTTTTTGTTTTGCGATCTTCACTAGTTTCCAGTCTGATAAAAATTCCATTTGTTGATGAAACTTCTTTCGACCTTCATTTAACTAATCAACACATTGACCCTCATTTATCAAAAGTGCGTACACCAAATATCCAGCGTACACCTGGCGTACACCCAAAACCACGGTGACTTTGAGATTTATCAATATGGACGTTGGCGTACGGCACGCTCAAATCCTACGCCAGCTCAGGAGGTGGTGTACGCACGTTTTGAGTTAGTGCGAAAATGCGCTGAAAAACAATTCCTAACACCACAAAACGCACTGACAAAGATATGCTATATTATGACCCACTGTGAAAAAACAACAACAACAACAACTAAAGCCCTATTCACACGGGATAAGTACGCTATTATCTGGGGACTTCGTGTGATTTAGAAATGACTCCCCCACATCTGAATTTTGCGTGGCGCATTCGCACGGGATAAGCTGTGATTTTACTCGAATTTACAGACTTATCTTCCGGATATGATGTTACTTGAAAATGTTTTTTCGTTATATAGCTGTATGAAATTATAAACAGTCGTATCGATATCATTTTGATTGTTTTATAGTAATACAAATCATTTCGTTCAGTTAGAGAACAGACGCAATTAAAAACGTAACTGAGCAATAATAACAAAATACGACGGAAGATTCAGTTTCAAAGCTAAATGTTAAAGTGCCCATTTAAGCGAGTTGTCATTGTACTGTTCTGTTTTTGTGTTTTTCATTAAGAATAATATTAAACACACCATTCAAGCAATTTACTCCCAAATTGTGCTCATTCTAAAGTGAAAGTAATCCACGCCGCCGCACAGGACTTCATAACGTTGCGCATTATATGCAGCCTAGCTCCATTCTTCGTGAAAGATAAAGATACAGGACAAAAACCTTGCAAAAATTATATACGATCCGCCGAATCCCGGCCAAATAGATGCCGATTCGCACGGGACTAATATTATCACAGGACCTCTGTGTTTGGCGAAATATGGTAGGTCATTTGCGGGGGAATTTTTACTTTACATATTACAGACATGGCCGATTCGCACGGGATTAAGATCACAGACATTCTCTGCGATTATTACAAATCACCAGAGGTCCCCACATATACTAATCCTGTGCGAATAGGGAAGTAATTATAAACTTCAGTGTTTATTTTTGTGCAACATGGACTTCAATGTTTAATTTGTGTGACTTTACAAAAGCATTTGATATGTATTCCTCCAGTTGCGAGCCTGTGCGCTTTATCTGACGTTTCAGGGTGATGCCAGGCAGCTGCGCACGGACTGGGACTGAAAATAATTTAGACTGACAAAATAATAAAAATGACATTCTTCTTCTTTAATCCAATAAGCGTCATTAATAATACAAATCATAATAATAATAAGAAGAATCTTACAAATTGTCATGCAATTATATTAATGTGAATGAATGGTACTCCACATCATCATCACTATTGTACACCCCAATACATGTGACGTGATACGAAAATAAATGCTAATTATTTCAAAACACGTGCTGTAAAATAATGAATTGTGATAGGTAATTTCTCATCCAAACAGCTGTTTAAACTGGATTTTTCCACGTACACCTTTTTGTGGGCGCCTTTAATCCCACTCTTTAAACTCCCAAATAAAACAATTTACTTTTTTTTCCACTTCCCTGGTGATGGTCTCGATCTCCACGTCAGAGAAGTTTCGCTTCTTTGCCGTGTTCCGTGTGTCCATGGCGTAAAATGAGGGCGTGGGGGAGGCAGAGACTTGAATATATAGGGGCGTGTTATTCTAATGACGATCGTTTTTAGCCGCGGCATTTATCAAAGGGCAGGTTTTGCGTACGCCTGGATTTCAGAGGTGCGCACAGCTTCATAAATTAGGCGGTGAGAGAAGTGTAAGCATAATCTTACGACAACATATACGCCCGCTTCTATGCAAGATTGATAAATGAGGGCCATTGAGTCTAATTCTTGACTCTGGCTTCTTTATTTCTCTCGAGTCACTGGACATTCATAGGGAATTGAGGAATTTAGTAACATAGTAATCAGCACATTATACAGACTCTCAAACATGAGGCGTTTCCTGTCTGTGAAATTCATTTCACACTGACGACATATAAAATCAGTTCTCTCATACATGAATACTCATGTGGTAGTCAAAGGTTTTTTTATACCTAAAACTTTTCCCACAGTGCCCACATGTGAACGGCTTCTCTCCAGTGTGAACTCTCATGTGTATGTTAAGGCTTCCTTTTCGGTTGTAACCCTTTCCACACTGTTGGCAGGTGAAAGGCTTCTCTCCAGTGTGAACACTCATGTGGACTTTAAGGCTTTCTTTTTGAGTGAAACTCTTTCCACATTGTTGGCAGGTGAACGGCTTCTCTCCAGTGTGAACTCTTATGTGGTCTACAAAGTGTTGTTTTTGATTGAAACGCTTTCCACACTGAGGGCATGTGTAGAGTTGCTTCCCAGAGTGAACTCTCATGTGTCTGTTAAGGTTTACTTTTTGATCGAAACTCTTTCCACACTGAGGGCAGGTGTATGGCTTCTCTCCAGTGTGAACTCTCATGTGACTGTCGAGGCTTCTTTTTTCAGAAAAACTCTTTCCACACTGTGGGCAGGTGCAAGGCTTCTCTCCAGTGTGAATTCTCATGTGCCTGTTAAGGCTTCCTTTTAGAGTGAATCGGTTTCCACATTGTTGGCAGATGAAAGGCTTCTCTCCAGTGTGAAGTCGCATGTGACCGTCAAGGCTTCCTTTTTCAGAAAAACTCTTTCCACAATGTTGGCAGGTGCAAGGCTTCTCTCCATTGTGAATTCTCATGTGCCTGTCAAGGCTTCCTTTTAGAGTAAATCGGTTTCCACACTGAGGGCAGGTGTATGGCTTCTCTCCAGTGTGAACTCTCATGTGACTGTCGAGGCTTCTTTTTTCAGAAAAACTCTTTCCACAATGTTGGCAGGTGCAAGGCTTCTCTCCATTGTGAATTCTCATGTGCCTGTCAAGGCTTCCTTTTAGAGTGAATCGGTTTCCACACTGTGGGCAGATGTAAGGCTTCTCTCCATTGTGAATCCTCATGTGCCTGTTAAGGCTTCCTTTTAGAGTAAATCCGTTTCCACACTGTTGGCAGATGAAATTTCTTCTAGTTCCCTCCTTTTTAGCCTTTTTTCGTGACAAAGTCTTTTCAGCCTGTGAGCAACAACAAGGTTTTTCTCTTGTTATGAAATAATCATTCTTAAATTGATCTTCTTTCTCTTCCATTTCATTCAGTACTTCACTCTCCTTTTTCAGCACCATCAGGTCTAAAGCGAAAAAAGACAAATGCAAATTAACACCAGTTTAATGGTACAAAGCAACAGACAACAAAACATTTAGACATGTAAACAATCAAAACCAACCTATTCCCATGGGCATTGCAAGGGGTGGGTGTACAGAGTGCGGAGGGCCCAGAAGTTTATGGGGGGACATTTGTATCCTATACATAACAATAGGTGCTGGTTTTTCATAGTAGTGCAGTAGAATTCATCTTCCAGAATCTGGCAGTAAGTTTTGGGAGTTAATTTTTAGTCCATCTCCTATCTTGAAGTCCGTTTTGCAGAGATGGACTAAAAATGAACTCCCAACACTTTCTGCCAGATTCTGGAAGATTAATTCTTTAAACAGTGGTCCAAGAGGATGTGCTGCTGGTCCTTCAAGAGTCACTCTTAACCTATCTGTCTAAAAAAGCCTATACAAAACCAGTCTTCATATATTTGACAACACTTCAGCTTGTGATTCTTATTTAGTGGGGGTCATTTTTTAGGATTCTTTACTTAACTTAAGTCTCTGAGATCCTGACTCCTTGCACTTCTGGAGACTCCAGGTAGGTTGCAGTTCTGGAAAATGGTGGCGCTGGAGACTAAAGGGTTCCTGATGATTTCACACTTAATTCTTAATTATTTTGCAGTTAACGTGTATTTTCTTCACCATCTGTTTTTGTCTGTCCTACTGTTTCACTGTCCAATGGTCATGCCTTAACTGCAAAGTCTAGTATTTCATTAGCATTGCATCCTTCTCATGGGCATTTAATAATTGACTTCTCAATCTGCGTTAAATCTCTTTTTTTGGCTCATTTTATCTGTAAAACTCAGTATTTTAAGTTCAAAAAGGCAAATGTAACGAAATGCGAACGACAAGTTTACTCCAACTTGCAGATACACACATTTGGGAAAAGGTTGTGCCTCTCTGTCATCTCATTCATTTCGAAATCAATGTGTGCTTTTATAGATTTTTTTTAATTTGTAAATTTTAGTCTTCACATGTCTTGCTGGGTACAAAATAAAACTTGAGTGTTGAGTCCCTTTTTTGGGGCACTGGCCACTGAGATGAGACATTCTTCAAAAATATCAATAATTTCTGTAAAGCTGGAGATTTTAATAAGGATCAACTGACTGAGTTCTGCTTTGAGAATGAAACCAACCTGTGTGTTCCTCAGTTTCTTCTTGTTTCACTCTCAATGTTTCTTCAATCTTCACGTCTTCACTCTCCTCTTTAATAAACGCCATCTTTATAATAGTGTCACATGGATCTCAGTCACTTCACCAGGAGTTTTTCTGTGCGTTTGTACTGTTTAAAATGAGAATAATTAACAGAAAGAAAAACACTCAAAACTAAATCTCTGAGAGTCTCAATCAGCTCTAGTTCAGTCACTGGTGAGAGAGTCAGAGAGAGAGTTGAAGGTGCACTATGTAACTTTTCCATCCGCTAAAGGTTGCCTATTCAAAACAAAGGCGTAGTTTGATGAAGCCATGTTTCAGCGCAGAACCTTGGGACGTGGTCTTCACCTCACAGCCGGTGGAAAAGAATCGGGATAGGACTCGGGCAGAAATCATGTTCATGGATGTGATTATTAGATACATTTGAGTGTGTTGAAAATGATGTTAGGAGATTACTTCGCTTGGCAGCTGCTATGATACTTGTTGCACACTGCAGTAAAATAAAACCAGAAACCGAGGGGAACGCAGATATGACACCATTGACAGGTAAACTCCCTCACACGTCCCAGTTCCTTGGTTAAAATGGGATTTTTTTTCACGATTTACAAATAGTTGGAAACATTTGGTATATTGTAAGTACTCAACTGAATAAAATATATAACACTGGCCTAGTGGTTTTTGGATATTTTAATGAAAAAAGAAAATGTTACATTGTGCACCCTTTAATGGACTTAAATCAGTCAGAGATGGGGTTTTTTCCCCCAAAAATGTTTTCAAAATTGAAAAAAATTGTTGTTTATATTATTTCCGAATTTAACGGAAAGGTCTTGACATTTTCACATTTTGTAAGAATAAACTGAAACAACAATAAATAAACAAAAATTGAACTTAAAATTAAAGGGCATCACAAACATGTTAAATTAATTTAGCAGAGATTTAGACTTACTTTTTTACAGAGTGTAAATAAAATTTAATGGTTCTTCTTTGGTTTTATTTGTTACACAATACCCACTTAGAAATCCCAAAAAATATTCACACCCAACTGAGACATATGAACCCAAATTAGATGGAGAAGAGATTTAAACAAAAATAGATCTAATCAATTGGTTACTGCGTTTATCATTAATTAAATCAAGTTGATCTAAACACAATTGTTTGCAGGCTTTTAATAATTCAATATAATTGCTCTGTGGAATATTTTCACTAACCATTTATTTAAACTTGGTGGTATCAATTATTTTCTTAGATGCTGTTTTGATATTAACAAAACACCTCTTTGATTGTCTAATTTTCACAGTCAAATCCTTTTGATGCAGTGTTTGGTTTTTAAACAAAATATTTTTTAGACATTGGATTGAGTCTAATAATAATATTGGTCAGTTGTTGAATTCTGATGGTCAGCTTTTGAGATTTACTGAACTATGTCTTAAATTCAAGTGTCATATTTCTGTGAAAGAATATTGTATTGGCATGAATTCTATTTCTGCCAAATAATATCTCTATTCATCAGTCAGAGCGATAGTTAATGGACCTAAATTACCTGATTAGACAAAAAAAACTCTAAACTAACACTACAGATTAATATAATAATGCCAAGTATACAGAACCTTAATATATTAGTCCATTTAGTTATTTAATGATTTGTAGAAATCGAGATAGAAATATAGCGCTTCGAATCACTGAATCATTTGTTGTGAATCAATCGGTTCAATTGACTCGGAGAGTCGAAAAACTCCAGTTCTCTCGTCACTCGCCAGAGGCTGAATTCATGTTTGAACTGATTCACAATAAAGTGCGAAAGGAGGACGCTCCTTCTGCTACTCATGAGTTTATTATGTTACTTTACTCAAACAACGTTGAGACATGTTAGATAAAGCAATGCAGTTACATTTAATGAAGTATCATTAATTCTGCTTCGCTTTAAAAGCTTAAAACACAAACCTTTCTTCAGCCGAATCACAACAGACGCAGGAGCGCGACGCGGCCTTATGACGTCACACCACTAGACCAAAATAAAAGTCCTGTTCACTGCTGCACGTTCTGCTAGGTTTAAAATCACAAACGTGCATAGAAATGTACATTGTACAAGAAAAATTACACAAAATTCAGAGTTGAATAAATTGGTTAATTACATTTAACAACACAATGGTAAGTTAATTGAGAGTTAAAAAATAAAAGCAATATAACAATGCATTCACATTTTTGTCTTAATGAATTAATCTTTTTCCATTTAGACACATCTATAGACACAGCAGTTATGCTCCCAGCTAACTCAAAAACTTTTTTTTTCACGTTTTGAAAAGGTTGTGATAATGTTTTTATCCAATGTATTTAATACATATTTTCACATTGCAGAAACTTTTTTTAACGTTGTTTTAATATTAGTCGACTTTCTAAAAACCTGGTGCTTTCTGTAAGTCACTTTGGTTTTTAGCATATTCACACAAGGTTTAATTTAGGTTGTGCTTTGGATGTAAGCTACCTTTAAGTGTTCATCCATTGTTAAGTGCAGAAGGCACCCTCCAGCAGAAACTCCACATTTTACTCAGAGAAGTAATCGTTTTCAGGAAATCCCTAATGTGAAGCTTGCACTGTAGGCTGAATAAAACAAAGATAGAAATGCTTTGACTGATTAAACATGAAGATAATACTTCTGCGACAAGATATGTTGTATTTGAGTTCTTCAAGTCTTCTCAGGTAGGCTATTTTCATAATAATAAAGTATGCAGTGCTGATTGACATAATGTGATAAGAAGCCACATCAGCTCGACTGACCAAATGCACTTTGTACTTTTAGTGGGCACACATTTATCTTAACCAGTAGTTCAATAGGTAGTTCACCTAAAAATGAAAATTCTATCACCATTTACTCACCCCCATGTCGTTCCAAATATGCCAAGATGGCGGCGAGAGTAGATCGCGATGCTCAGGTTCTCTCCAGATTCTGCAATTTTGCGGTATTTTTCTTGTTCATCTCGGGTCTGTTCGTCCAGAACAGTTGTGCCTTTACAACGTACACCCGCTGTGAGCTTTTGGATATTGGTTTGCGAATTTCCGACAGTTTTATGAATCTTCGACTCCTTCCTGAGATCGCTAGGACGCCCGAGGCGATGCGCTCTGCCCGGCCGGGCGGAAGTGCTAGAAGGCGGCGCTATGATCGTAAACAAAGGCGGGGTAAGCGTGGAGGACTAAGAGCAAAGCTAAGGCTAACTCCTTACCGGCTCTCTTTACCCAGCATTTTCCTTGCCAATGTACGATCGCTAGTGAACAAAATGGAGGAGATTCGACTCAGCATCACACACACAGTAAGAAACTTTTGAACTGTAACGTCCTAATCTTCACGGAAACCTGGTTAAACAGCGGAATACCGGACACCGCTATTGAGCTAGCGGGACGCCACACACTCCGGGCGGATAGAACATTAGATGGCTCCGGTAAAACCAGAGGCGGTGGATTGTGCATTTACATTAACAAAGCTTGGTGCACAAACTCTGCTATTGTTGGGAGTCATTGTTCAGCTAACCTTGAGTTTCTCATGGTTAAATGTATACCGTTTTATCTACCGCGGGAGTTCACTTCCACCATTATCACTGCCTATATTCCTCCGGATGCTGATGCCAAGCTTGCTATGAAAGAACTTCACGCAGCCATCAGTAAACAACAGACTGATCACCCGGAAGCTGCGTTTATTGTTGCAGGTGACTTTAATCACACAAACTTAAAGTCAGTGCTACCCAAGTTTCACCAGCATGTTTCCTGCCACACCAGAGGAAACAAAACCTTAGATCATGTTTACACAAACATTGCTGGAGCTTACGTTGCGACACCCCTCCCCCACCCGGGACAGTCAGACCACCTCTCTTTGTTCCTCAGCCCCAAATATTCACCCCTCATCAACCGTGTGAAGCCATCAGTAAAGACCATCAAGGTGTGGCCTGCGGGGGCAGATTCCACACTCCAGGAAAGGTTTCTAAACACAGACTGGAGCATGTTTGCTTCTCAAGCCACCAGTGGCGCTCACACGGACATTGACTCATACACTTCTTCTGTATTGGATCATATCAATACCACCATTGACAGTGTTACAACCCAGAAACAGATCACCACATACCCAAATCAGAAGCCTTGGATGAACAGGGAAGTTCGACTCCTGCTGAAGTCACGCAATACTGCCTTCAGATCAGGAGATGCACAAGCCTACAGTACATCCAGAGCAAACCTGAAAAGGGGCATCAAAAAGGCCAAGCACTGCTACAAGCTAAAGATAGAGGGTCACTTTTCCAACTCTGACCCTCGACGCATGTGGCAGGGCATTCAGGCCATCAGTGATTACAAACCCACCCACTCCACCCCCGCAGCCACTGATGTCAACTTCCTGAACGAGCTAAATTACTTTTATGCTCGTTTTGAAAGAGACAACAGAGAAACTGCCACCAAGCTCAAACCCTCAGCTGACCCACCAATCACACTCTCCTCCACAGATGTCTGCAAGTCACTGAGCCGGATCAGCGCACACAAGGCTGCTGGACCAGACAACATCCCTGGTCGTGTTCTCAGGGCATGTGCGGAGCAGCTCGCTGGGGTTTTTACGGACATTTTCAACCTGTCTCTTGCCCAAGCAGCTGTACCAACATGCTTCAAACGCACTTCCATTGTGCCAGTGCCGAAACACTCTAGCCCGAGGTGCCCTAATGACTACCGCCCTGTAGCACTCACACCCATCGTCATGAAGTGCTTTGAGCGGCTGGTCCTAGAACACCTAAAAGACTCTCTACCATCCACATTGGACTCACACCAGTTTGCCTACCGCAGCAATAGGAGCACAGAGGATGCCGTTTCCATGGCACTCCACTCTGTGCTCACCCATCTGGACCATAAGAACACTTACGCACGCATGCTGTTTGTTGACTTCAGCTCAGCATTCAACACTGTCATCCCAACCAAGTTAATAGCCAAACTTGGAGACCTGGGCATCAACACTTCAATGTGTAACTGGATTTTGGACTTCCTAACTGAAAGACCCCAGAATGTTCGATCAGGATCCACCTGCTCCACATCCATCACACTCAACACTGGCGTACCACAGGGCTGTGTGCTAAGTCCGTTTCTCTACTCCCTCTTTACCGCCGACTGCAAGCCTGTGTATGGATCTAATTCCATCGTCAAGTTTGCGGACGACACTACGGTGATTGGTCTCATCAGCAACAACGATGAGACTGCCTACAGGGAGGAGATCCAGCACCTGGCCACATGGTGCGCTGATAATAACCTGCTCCTCAACACCACCAAAACAAAGGAGCTCATCGTGGACTTCAGGAAGGAGTCAAGAGGCACACACGACACCATCCACATCAATGGAATGGCTGTTGAGCGTGTCTCCAGTTTCAAGTTCCTGGGGATCCACATCTCGGCGGACATGTCGTGGACGACCAACACCTCCAGCCTGGTCAAGAAGGCTCACCAGCGCCTCTTCTTCCTGAGGACACTGAGGAAGAATCAGCTCTCCTCGGCTATCCTGGTGAACTTCTATCGCTGCGCAATAGAAAGCATCCTGACCAACTGTGTCGCAGTATGGTATGGGAGCTGCTCTGTTGCGGAGCGCAAGGCACTGCAGCGGGTGGTGAAAACTGCCCAGCGCATCACAGGGACTCCACTGCCTGCCATCGAGCACATCCAGAGGAAACTCTACCTGCATCGAGCTCGCAGCATCCTCAAGGACTCCTCTCACCCAGCCCACAGACTGTTTTCTCTCCTGCCCTCCGGCAGGCGTTTCAGGATCCACCGGACCAGAACCAGCAGACTAAAGAACAGTTTTTTCCCCAGAGCTGTCTCTTTACTGAACTCAAACCCCCGTTGATCCACTTCCCTCATAAACTGCTAACTCTCCTACCTCACATCTGCCTTCACTTTGTTATTTGCACTACCGACTGTTCATTACAGTAACAACTGTTTACTTTTGCATTCTGCACTACCATATCTTAACTGGATTATGCTCATTTGCACTGCCGACTGTATTTATAGTACCAATGTTTACATTTGCATTTTGCACCGTACTTCTAACTGTAATATACAACCACTTTCCACTGCACTTTTAAACTTTTTCGGATAGCTCTGTCCATAATTTATTGCACTACCTTAATCCACTGCTATATTCCTCATCTTGCCTAACATATTATTGTATACCTCTAACTGTAAAAAATTCTGTTTAAAGTACTAGCCATCTGTATATTATATTCATAGTACATATTCACCTGTAAATTCTGTTTATAGTAATAGCCATCTGTATATTAATTCACTGTACATACTCACCTGTAAATTCAGTTCTGTTTATAGTAATAACCATCTCTCTATTTATACATATTTATATTTATATATATTCAGTATATTTCCATGTCCTGCACTTATGCAACCATTGTATATCCTGCACTTGCTGCTATTGCACTTCTGGTTAGACCTAAACTGCATTTCGTTGCCTTGTACTTGTACTTGTGTAATGACAATAAAGTTGAATCTAATCTAATCTAATATGACTTTCTTATGTTGAACACAATATTAACTTATTTATTGTATTAAACTGTTGTATAAGTTCAGTATCGCACTCATGCTATTCTGGGTAGAAAAACAGAACTCGGTTGATATTGCCTCGTTACTCATGTTATATTGCTTATACTGTAGTCTATATCATGATGTAAATGTGAGGCCGTTTTCACACTGGCAGTTGAGTTCGAATAATTGGTAATGTGAAAGTTGTCATGCGGACCCGGGTGAGCTGAGCTCAGGGGAACCGAATTCGAGACTGAAGGAGGTGGTCTGAGCTCGGTTGCGCAAATTGCGCTCGAGCTGTGCCGCGATTCATGTGAATGTGAAAGCAACAGGGACTCGGGTGCGCAAGAAAAGTAACCTGCGCATGCATTTTATCAGATGACGATGTATTTAGTTCAATAAAACACATGTAAGGGATGATAATGTTGATGATTTCCCTTGGATATGAGCGAGAGGGAGCCTGCAACGTATTCGCGGTGTAGAACGCACTCTGATGCGGACCACAACAAACCCAGTGTAAAAACGCTCTGAGACTAAAACTCAAACAGAGGCATTTTTGCCACATATCTTGAATTTTATGGACATTCTAACTAAGAAGCCCTGAAATGGTTTGGTTAACGACATTCTAACTAACATTTTTGGAACAACATGAGGGTGAGTTACATTAGGTGTTTTTATTTTCTTTTTGGGGGAACTAACCCTTTAACTTATTTTCCGGATTTTTGAAAGTCTGTTTTATTTGGCCATATACTGTATCACTCTGCAGTCTCTACACGTGAAGTAAAATAATTTCAAGTTAATTTATTTATTTGAAAAGTAATGTATCTGTAATATGATCATGCTCAATTTATAAAAGTAAAACGAAACTATTTATTTTACATGTTTTGTGGCCTATATCTGCTCTCTGTTAGCAGACTCTTCATAAAAACAAATATCTAATAGGCCTAGCCTACTCTATAAGCAACACTGGACAATTGGGTAAAATAATATTATTTCTCGCTATATGTGAACAAGACTGAAATTATATTATTTTCTGTATCTCAGGTATGCCTATCTCTGTGGTGAAACGTCTCTGTCATAGTCGCACATTAAAGTTTTTTTCATTGCGTTGGTCATAATTTATCTTTTGCTGCATCTTCCTAATTGGGAATATGATCAAAGATTACATATGTGGACGTGTTCGGAGAAATTAGCCATTGAAAAAATATATTTTAACTACCAGTATGTTTAAATGAACGAAATGACTGAATGGAATTCAAAGTCGTCAAGTCAGTAAAATTAATCTACAGTATCACTGCTACATATGGGTGAAGTTACACACAACACAACGTGTATAAAGAGAGCTTATTTTATCTGTAATCAAATGCGTAGCAGCCATTATAGCCCGTGTTTTACAACTATTTGAGCGAATGCAGACTGAGTGACGAATCATTCATAAACAGACTACTTGCGCGCCACAGCGCGCAGCCTCCTCATTTCTTCTCTGCATTGGTTATTGGTTATGACACAATAAAGTACACTTTTCATCACAAACCGCCACAGCAAACACTGCACATTGCAACCAGTTTCAGAAAATTGATTGCGGCGATATGATTCCAAATTTAGGGGGGCCAAGCATGTTGACAAGGGGGCACTGGCCTCCCCCCTAGAACCGCCACTGGTCTCGACCCTTCAGGATGAGCTACTATCTATGTCTTCAGCTACACATATGTCTTCACAAATATCTGATATTGAGGATGAAGACCTCGTTCCCTCTACTTCTCCCCAGCATGAGCTTTCAGGTGGGTTTTTGCATATGTCTGTATGTGTGTGTGTTTGTGTGGAGGGGGTATGCCTAGGCTACAAGACAACTGTAATTTTAATATTTCTGATCATTTCTGAGTAGGCCTATGTGTTATGTTCCTAATGTATAGCAAAAAATCTTGCAAGAAATCATTCATTCCACCACATGCTTGACATCATTGACCAACGTGGATGAATGGCAGATTTGCGACAATACGGTTTCGGGAAACAGTTGTGACTAGCTAGTTGATTTCTTCAACGATGCATCATACTATGGTAGTTCAGCAGTGAGTTATGTTGTTGAATGGGAAATGCACCCCTGGATGATTCATTCACAAGAACCCCAGTCTGGGATCAGAAAGCCTGCCGTACAAAAGCAGTCATCTAGCAGTTGTGGATATTTTGCATTGGTCTTTGCAACTGTGTTATGTGATGGAGTCAATCCAGAGGAGTGCCAGTTTCAAGAAAGAAACAAGAGACAAACACTGAACAGAGCTTTGAAGAATAAAAAGGCTCCAGTATTTACATACCAACAAATACGAGCAAAACCTTAAAGGTCCCACACAAAGCATTGGACACCCCTCAGAAGAGTGGAACTAATTCAATTGTAGTGGTTGGGATTAATCGTATAATATACCAATTGTTTGAGCGGACATAAATGTTCATATGTACTTTGGATATGATGTTGCAGAATTAATATTTAGACCGAGTAGATTTGCTGTGCCCAAAACAGTGCTAATGTAAAGAAGGCCAAGCTGATTACAGCAGACATATCAGAGAGAATAGAGACTCGCATTGCTTTTTTTGGTGAATTATTCATTCCAGGGTGTGCTTTGCATTAAAACATGAACTCTGTAATATTCTGCGTTTTTCTGAAGAGCGCAACTTTGCTGACGTACCGGAGTCATACAGGAGACGTACAGTAAGTTTGCGAGAGTCTGATGCACAAACAACAAACCTTGTGCATTCATGAACAGACCAATTTCAGTTAACTTGCGTTGTTTCCACATTCATTCAGGAAGGATAATGTTTTATTAGTAATCGTAGGTTCATGCAGTCAAAGCAGTTGATTTAGGAGTTTTTTTGACGTCTCCGTCCTCAATAGAACGATCTCCTTGACGGAGACACAGGATTCTTGCTGCTGCATTCATTGTGGTTGAGGTTCCAAATGCAGCTTTATTTTAAAGGTTAATCCACACTCATAGTCAAAAAACAAGCAAGAGGTCTTAACAGGTCATAACGCTCAGAAAGGCAGTTTACAACAAACAAGACTTTGCAATAAATGACTGAGCTAACCAGGTTTATATAGGGTGAGGTAAACAGGGTAATGAGACAGGTGCATGTAATAAGGGATGATGAGGAGTTATGGGAAATGTAGTTTGTGATGGAGTAACAGTTTGGGGTGGAGTGCCCTCTCACTGGTGATCGTGACCATGTGATTGTATTGTGGTTGAATTATATTCTTGTGTTAGCCTACTCTGTGTGTGTATGTGTGTTTTTATTTTTTAGGTGGTCAGTGTGGTCAAGTGGTTTCAAAGTTTTTCAGGAAAACCTTGGTGGAACCTTCAGCAGAAAAAAGGTATGTATGTATTATATTCACTTTAAGGAAATTTTGCTTAATATTTCAAAATGTACTGATGTAATTTAAATGTTGAGCAGGTTATAGCTGTTTCAGACACGCCAGGTTCCACCATCACCCAATCACAGCGTATGGACTGATATGGACTAAACTAAATGGTTGATATGTAGATGTATGCAAGCTATATATATGTATATAATGTTTATCATGATATTTTTTTTTAACGTTCTGCCTTAATTCAAATTGATAAACGAACAAAACAGGAATAACGTGATCAGGGTATAAACACACACACACACGCACATATATAAATATAAATATAAAGTTTATACAAGTACCCTGATCATGTTATTCCTAATCAAAATATCACGATAGAACCCTTGCTCACACAGTGACTTCTTTTTAAAGTCATTAATTTTTTTTATGATATTGTGATTGCATGAATGAACAAGAGCAATATTTACTTAACTTCTTAGCCTAGTAACGTAGTGATTCATATTGTAATATATAGTTTGTGAATCTATTCTATTTTGATTTGTTGTTCTCTTTCTCTGCAGGTTCCTTCATCCCTGTCCTGTCCCCAGCATAAAAACATAAAAAGGCACTTTTAAGAGCCAGGTTTGTCTTGTTAATTGTCTTATTTCCCCGTAACCAGCGTAACCATAACTAGAATTTGTGTTTCCTTTTAAAAGAGATTTCTGTCTATGATGTAATTGACATTTTACATTTACTTGATTGTTAATAAATTGTTACATTTTGATCCTTTCTGAATTAATCTGTAATTATTAACTATCTCCAATGTGGAACGGTATAATTGCAACAAAGGGTTAAAACGGAACGATTAAATGTATGATTAACTATCAAATATAGATGACCAAACAACCGGTTGGGATTCTCTTCTAAATGCGACAACTATGATAAATGGAGTCAGATAAAGAATATTATTATCAAATCCATTCTTCCAGCTGAAACACTGAACGCGTGCGGCCTTCACCGCGGTTCGCTACCGATCCTTGGAGCGAATTCATGCGGTCTTACAAAAGTATAAACAAGGCTTCAACTGCACAAAGCTAAAGAGAAAGTGGCAACTGTGTGCTGATTCCATCGCTTGCCACGTTAAAAAGGCATTTAAGTCAAAAGTGTAGGCCTATTTGTCAGCGTTCCACTCCGTCTCGGAGCGCAAGTGCAAAAAAACTGCCTGCCAACGTGCAAGTGTGAATTTGAATTTCCTTTGCCGTTATAATAACACAAATCACATCACACCCAATAACTAATTTGCCCTTGCTTCTTTTACCACTCCAACATTCCAAATATTCCTGCCCGCTAAAAGCAGCACAGATATATTTGCTTACCCTGATAGGCCTATATATGTAAACGATTTAGAAAAAGTTCCAATGATTCACAATTTATATGATCGCTACGAATCTACGATATTTATTGTCATATGATATCACCCATCCCTAACATGCAGTAACGTTAATGCTTCAAACACATCTGACAAGCTACTTTAATCAACAAGTAGAACTGAACATGACACCCTCACCTTATTCCAGAAAAGTAGTGCATGAATGTTGGTGTTGGGGGGAGGGGTGTGTCTGGTCTGAACTAGTTGATGCATGAAAACAGCACCCTGATAAAGAGGTTGACTGGCTCAAAGTATTTTGAGTATTTTGAAAATACAAAAATACTCATCTTAAATGTATTTAAATACAAATTACATTAGATTTTTTCCCAAAGGCTTTAAAATACAAAATAGTATTTTGTATTTCAAAAATACATGTATCTGAAATACTGCCCATTCCTGAGCATAGCCTACTGCTGTATGACTCATGCTAATATATTGACAAGCTCTGTCTTTCTTGTCCTTATGTGTGTTTGGATACCTGCATGATATTTAATATTTATGTTTTGTGTGTGTGTACATTTCAGAATGCCGAAACCAAAATTCAGGCCCTGCCCTAGCTGCCAGGTAGGGATGTGACGGTGAGGAAATTTCCCCACCGGTTAATTGATGTGTGACAACACCAGTAATACCGGTATCACCGGCGGAGGCTTTTAAATCACTAATCACTTTCGGTTTTGTATTAGCGCCAATTCGGCTGCAGGTTGCTTGAATTGTGGGTTCATTAGCCTATTATTTTTAATGAAAAACACAACAACAAAACAAATGGCAAACTCCCTTAAATAGGCGCTTTTACGTTACGCTTTGAAACCAAATCTTCCGCGATCATCTCAGTCAGCTCCTCACTCTTAAATCTGATGAATGACTCCTGCCGCTGCCAAGACTCACGGTCGGATCCTGCTTTATTAAGCAGATACGTTCAGTTTTTGTTTGTATTGTCTGTTTTCTAACTGAACTAAATTATTTTATTACTATAAAAAAAATCAAAAAGACAGTGGGCGGTGCCACGGTGGGCAAGTGATGTAACCGGTGTTGAGTCTGGACACCGGTAACACCGGCAACACCGACTATCGTAGCAAGCCTACTGCCAGGTCCATCAGCAGGCCAACAGCAAAACCTGCAATGCTTGTTTCGCCATGCTGCCGAGCAAGCGTATATTAAAAACTGCACACATTAATGATGACTGGGGACAGAGGGTCATCAGAAACAAAAATGCATCGTGGGTGGTGGCCTCTGCCCAAATTTCTGTAAGTAAAAATGCTAATGCTACATTAATTGAGTGGTAATCGATATTAAGCCCAAAGTACATACAGTATTTACATTAACATGCACATCCATCTGTCTGTCCTAAGGGGATCCTTTCCATCAGAGAAAATATAATCTCTCCCCCTCTCGAAAGTCAGCTTTAAAAACCACACCATACATCCCTAATAAATTGCTTTTGCTGCACACATCACGCATGACGCTCATGTGATAAATGTACATCACATGCAAGTTGCTCTGATCAACAGTTTGCCAAAAAGCTCCCCATACACAATATGTAAAGATACTTTCATATCTCCACTGATATAGACTACACTTATCTTAAAATACTTGTCTAACCGATGGCAGGGACTAGGGATAGCAATTAAATCTATGAAACAAGTAGTACCTAGTATATACACCAAGTAAACCCACTGTTTCTGATTTTAACTCTTAGAAACTCTTAACTCTTAAATTCTTGTACCGACGGCCCATCTGTAATTACTGTCCATCTTCATTAGTCACAACTTCTGATTAATTATTTTCAAACAAAATCGAGACCTGACGGTTGCAATTTAATAAATCCTCATGAATGAATATTTCTGTGTATTAATTTTACAATATGTCTTTAATCCCACTTGTTGAAAGCGTAATATTTTTTTTATTTTTTTTGCCAGATTGGGTCGCATTTATGTAGTTATGTTGTAACATAATGTATTGGAAATGTGCTAATTGCTTTCTGCCTTGGGCTATATGGCCTTATTGTTCATCAGCGAGAGGCACAAGGTCAAAGGCAAGTTTGTGACAGACGTAGTCACGGATCTGCCAACAACGCAAACTAACACGCGTTTTTTAACAAGCACGAAGAAGGCATATAACTTCATTATCAAACTCTACATTTTTTTATTCATTAGTGTTTGTCGTTGATTTTTCTGACAATGTTTACAGAAATTATATTTTTGCTAACTTCACAACAGATGTCCCAACAAGACCAGCACCTCCACCTAGACCACCCCCAACAAGACCAGGACCACCCCCTAGACCATCCCCAACAAGACCAGCATCTACCCCTAGACCAGCCCCAACAAGACCAGGACCTCCCCCTAGACCATCCCCAACAAGACCAGCATCTACCCCTAGACCATCCCCAACAAGACCAGCACCTCCACCTAGACCACCCCCAACAAGACCAGGACCACCCCCTAGACCATCCCCAACAAGACCAGCATCTACCCCTAGACCAGCCCCAACAAGACCAGGACCTCCCCCTAGACCATCCCCAACAAGACCAGCACCTCCCCCTAGACCAGCCCCAACAAGACCAGCACATTCCCCTAGACCAGCCAATCCCGGATGACCAGCCCATCCCACAAGACCAGCAAATGATTACACTAAACCTATTCCCAATAGACTCTCAGGCTCAGCAGCATATGGAGCCTCTACCACCCAGGAAAAGAAAAAAAAAAGTAATCTTGCCTTGCACCCCATCAGTAAATTTGTGTTTTTTTGTAATCAGTGCACAATATAAAACAAGTTACACATGGTGATTTTCACCCTTTTAATTAATTAAACTACCCCCCAAGATTCTGAATATATCATTCTTAACCTTTCCCCCTTGCACCCTAAGCCCCGCTGTCCACCGCAGGCCAAGCCTGTTAAATTGTTAATTGCTTTCTGCCTTGGGCTATATGGCCATATTGTTCATCAGCGAGAGGCACAAGGGCACAGGCAAGTTTGTGACAGACGTAGTCACGGATCTGCAAACAACGCAAACTAACACGCGTTTTATTACAAGCACGAAGAAGGCGTATAACTTCATTATCAAACTCTACATTTTTTATTCATTAATGTTTGTCGTTGATTTTTCTGACAATGTTTACAGAAATTAAATTATATTTTTGCTAACTTCACAACAGATGTGCCCCCGCCCCAACAAGACCAGCACCTCCCCCTTGACCATCCCCAACAAGACCAGCACCTCCCCCTTGACCAGCCCCAACAAGACCAGCACCTCCACCTAGACCAGTCCCAACAAGACCAGGACCTCCCCCTAGACCATCCCCAACAAGACCAGCATCTACCCCTAGACCAGCTCCAACAAGACCAGGACCTCCCCCTAGACCATCCCCAACAAGACCAGCACCTCCCCCTAGACCATCCCCAACAAGACCAGCACCTCCCCCTAGACCATCCCCAACAAGACCAGTATCTACCCCTAGACCAGCCCCAACAAGACCAGCACCTCCACCTAGACAATCAAAAAATCAAGTCAGGAATCTTGGTGTGATTTTGGAGTCAGACCTGAGTTTCAATAGTCATGTCAAAGCAATAACTAAAACAGCTTACTATCATCTCAAAAATATATCAAGAATTAGATGCTTTGTTTCCAGGCAAGACTTAGAGATACTCGTTCATGCTTTTATTACCAGTAGGGTGGACTATTGTAATGGTCTCCTCACCGGCCTTCCCAAAAAGACCATTAGAAAGCTGCAGCTCATACAGAACGCTGCTGCCAGGATTCTGAGCAGAACCAGAAAATATGACCATATCACACCAGTCCTCAGATCTTTACACTGGCTTCCAGTTACATTTAGGATCGATTTTAAAGTGCTATTACTTGTATATAAATCACTAAATAACCTAGGACCTCAATACATTGCAGATATGCTGATTAAATACAAACCCAACAGATCACTCAGATCATCAGGATCAAGTCAATTAGAAATACCAAGGGTTCACTCAAAGCAAGGAGAGTCTGCTTTTAGCTATTATGCCAGCCGTAGCTGGAACCAGCTTCCTGAACAGATCAGATGTGCTCCAACAGTAGCAACTTTCAAATCCAGACTCAAAACACATCTGTTCAGCTGTGCATTTACTGAATGAGCACTGTGCCACTGTACGTGCTTTGTCCGAACTGCTTGCATTTTAATTTATATGCTTAAATTTAACCCTGTTTTTATTTATATTTTTAATTATACTCTTTATTTTTATCTTTCAATATTTTCTTTATTTTCTATTTCTTTTAATTCCTATTATAACTGTAATATTTTTATTTCATTTCTGTGTAAAGCACTTTGAATTGCCACTGTGTATGAAATGTGCTATACAAATAAACTTGCCTTGCCTTGCCTAGACCAGCCCCAACAAGACCAGCATCCCCCCCTAGACCAGCCCCAACAAGACCAGCACCTCCCCCTAGACCAGCCCCAACAAGACCAGCACATTCCCCTAGACCAGCCAATCCCGGATGACCAGCCCATCCCACAAGACCAGCAAATGATTACACTAAACCTATTCCCAATAGACTCTCAGGCTCAGCTGCATATGGAGCCTCTACCACCCAGGAAAAAAAAAAAAAAAAGTAATCTTGCCTTGCACCCCATCAGTAAATTTGTGTTTTTTTGTAATCAGTGCACAATATAAAACAAGTTACACATGGTGATTTTCACCCTTTTAATTAATTAAACTACCCCCCCAAGATTCTGAATATATCATTCTTAACCTTTTCCCCGTGCACCCTAAACCACGCTGTCCACCGCAGGCCAAAGCAGACGAGCCCCACCATCCATCCAACCTCAACTAAGGAAAAGACAAAGTAGGTAATCTTGCCTTGCACCCCATCTATAAATTGGTCCCATGGTTTTGTGATCCTTGTATTAATATAATATAAGTTAACCAATGTGAATTTCACCCCCTTCAATTAATTAAGCTACTCCCCCAAGATACTGAATATATATAATTCTTAATCTTTTCCCCTTGCACCCTAAGACCCAGCCACAGACACAAGAGCCACACAATCCAGCAGAGAAGCCCCACCCTCCACCATTGCCAAAAAGAAGAAAACAAAAAGTAACTAGACATTCTTTGCACCCCATGTGTATATCAGCAGCCATGTGTTGGGTGTAAGGGTGTTTTCGCATGTAGCCCCCTATAATTTAACCAAACTCAGGGTGTATTCACACTTGGTCTAAGGTTGCAAATGCAGTCGACAGACAATTTATCTATATGATAAAATATTGGAAAGACGGATGAATGGGGTAAGATGTAGAACCATATTATTCATTAGGCTGTCTGATAATCTCTTGACTCATGTCTGACTTGTCTTTCAATCCACATGTGACAAAACAGTAACACTGAGTAGTAGTCATCAACCTTTTTCAAGCATCAACACAAGTGCTACATACTGTAAATCCTAAACAAAAATGCAAGTGGAATGCTACAACAGGGGCCCGTTTCAGAAAGGAGGTTAAGTGAAAACTCTGAGTATGTTAACCCTGAAATAAGGGAAACTCTGGGTTTTCTGTTTCAGAATGGGAGGTATGTCAAACTCGAGAAAGCAGGGTAAGTCAAGCCCGTTTCTAAAAGAGAGGTAACTTATACTCAGAGTCAGTTACCAGGGTAACTTACTCTGTGAACCTAACCTGGTCAGGAGCAGGTTTTCTTTGGTAAACCCAGAGTTTCTTTCAGTCTCCTCCCCTTTTTTAAAGCGCCAGCTGTGTTTAAATAGTTTATTCATTCATTCAAACTGCACAAATGCTTTTTTTACTGAGTATTTTGGTCGTATTTCAAGTACAAATATCAACAAATTATAAATGTAATCTAAATCTAAAGTAAGCGAAGTTTACTTAAAACAAATTAAATGATCTGCCACTTGACAAAAATACATAATGAGAAAAGCATTCTGTGCAGTGGAGGTACATTCATTCATTGCTTATATTTTCATCATGGGGACACTGTCAAACTGACAAAAATGGCATGTCCTTTTATACAGCAAGGATCCTGACGTTCACTTGATTAACCTCTAGAAGTATTAAACCTGATAACTAGAATTTCCTTTAGGATTTCCAGTGGTTGGATGCATTGATGACACTCATATTCCCATCATCACACTTTCTGAAAACGGATTACTGTATGGAATGGAATGATGCTGCCAGATGGTAGTACAAGATATATGCCATAACCACCACCACAGCTGTTAAATACATTTATTTACAATTTTTATGGTCATCTTTATTTCCTACAAATACTATATTTTTTTGTCCTGTTGGATGTTAATATTTTTCCTCCATCTCCTCTTCATCTGTCAGTGGTGCTGGTGTTTGGCTGGCCTGAGTAGAAGTAAACTGTTTAATGTCATTACCCTGATTAATAAATGTAACAAGTGGGATCAGAGAACATTTCATTATGTGAAAAGAGCATAGATTCTTTTCACATTTTTGGGTTTCTCAGAGCGGAAGTCGTCATAGGGTTAACTTTTATAGCGGTGAATGAAAGAATAAATTAAATATATATTTTTTGTGTCCCCATTTGCTCAAATAGCAAAAGAAAAACTCCACAATAGTGATTTAACAACTTTCAAAAAGAGGGAAAAAATAGAGTGAGTTTGATAACGGAAGTGGAAAGAGAGAAAGATGTTAATTTTCACCATCACTCCCATAGACACTGTATTAGAAACACTCACAGCAGCGGTAACTTGTTTTTTGTAATTTGATGCAAAAGTAATATAATACAAAGTATTAGTGTTATAAATGTACATACATTAAAAAAAATAAATAAATACAAAAAAACGTTGCAGGATTTACGATATTGATGACCATTAAAACACGTCATCACTGTGAAAAGGGTATATGTGGGAAAAGCTGCTGCACATTGGACACTGAATGATATTTAATTAATATGTCAAATGTTTGTAAAGTCATTAAACCAACACCCATGAACATTTTATGCTTAAAGCTTTACCTGATTGAATTATGTTTTTATTTTTCATTTTTAGCTGCTACCACATTCTTTTTTTGCCTTTTGGATACCATGTCCATGAAAATTAAACTTAATTAAAATAATTAAGAATTAAACTTACATGTTGACCCGGAAGTATGCAAACATCTTTTTGTTTGGTGCTGTTGCCATGGTGAATCGTAATTTCGGAGCTCCATTGATCGTGGCTTTTCATAGTTGGAGTGCATGTGCTTAACTCAGAGTCAGTCTACTCAGAGTTGATTGAACTACCTCAATTCAGCTGTTCTGAAACCCAAAACTCAGAGTTTCCCATCTCAGAGTAAGTCAACTCAGAGTTCAGGTTTAAACTCAGAGTTGGTTGAACCTCCTTACTGAAACGGGCCCCAGATTCTTATATTTCATTCATGCAATCACAATATCATAAAAAATGAATGACTTTAAAAAGAAGTCACTGTGAGCAAGGGTTTTCATGATATTTTGATCAATGGCACAAAGTCAAAAGTACGTCCAATGGGGTATTTTAATATGCAAATGACATTTCTGAGCGTGACTTAAAGAGAATGACACATTTAATATTTTAAAAATGATTTTATTTACAACACGGAAACGCCTGGAACTCAAGGAAGTGTTGTGACGCATGACACAAATAATAAAAGACTGACAGTAGGGGTGTAACGGTACACAAAACCGACGGTTCGGTACCTTGGTTTTGAAATCACGTTTCGGTACGAGTCCGGTACAGCAGTTTTACAAAATTGCTTTTTATTTATTTTTTATATTTAACAGTGGTTTACTTAAGAAGCAAAAAAGTGTCTGTCCTTGAATGAATTAAATTATATCTAAAAGTTTATTGAAAATATTTCTGTAAATTATATAAGGAGCTCTTACTTGCACATTCATTTTAAAGGTTAACAACAGAGCCCAAACTATTAGCCTAAATTCAGTTGCTATTTATTTTTAGGTATAATAATCAACACTCAAATAACAAACATGTAAACTTCACATAAGGCAGTTTTTGCATTAACTTCTAAATCTAATTATAAAATAGATTTTTTCTCCAATTCGTTGTTGAAATATAATAATTTATACACAGTGTCTATCATTTTCATGACAGGCTTATTTAACATGCATGAAATAATCAAGACATCACTAACAGGTTCAGTAGAATATAATGAATATATAGGCTAATATAGAGCATATATTTAGTGAAAGAGTTGATTTCTCTAGTGAATACAATTCTGTTGACACTGAAGGACTGCCTGAGGTAAATGTGATGCTAATGTTACATGACATTGTTTAGTTTACAAGAAGTTATATTGATGTCTTTCCGCCATTGAAACACTGATTTAGCGATTACACCACATATATACATGACAGTAAGTTGTAATGTCATACCTCAGCCTCAGCATACCTTCAGATGGTCGTTCATGTTTATTCTTTAGTAAGAGATGATCGATCGCCTTCACAGATCATCGCGTTCACGCGCGACCGCTTGAACTGTGATCAGTGAACAGTCACGCCTCATAGAGCGTCCAAAACGGCATTTTGTTTGAATTTCGTGATAAAATGGACTGAATACTTAATATGTTCGTGTGGGAACTCGGATTGAAGTGTGTTCCGCGCTTAAAACAAGCCGACTGTGAACTGTTAAAGATTGCACTCGGAAACCGTTCGGTAACGTTACACGCGTTAAAAAAAGTCTCCGGTTCTACGCGATTCACGTAAATGACCCAATTAACCAAGAAAACGGCGATTGTCGCCGAAAAGCGACAAGTTTGCAGGTGTAGCTTGGATAGACAGTTTGATACAGAGTGAATTAATACGAAAATGGCTATGTAAGATGTAGAGAATTTTTTTTGTTTGTTTGTTGAATAAAACCTGCCAGTGAGAAGGTCAGAGTTTAATTTACCTCCTTGAACTGAAAGCTCAGTTTCCATTATTTGAGGGTTGATCAGAGTTCTGATAATTACTGAATTCACATATTGTGTTTTTGCAGGCAACAAATAAAAGGAAGAGAGCACCAGCTTTGCAGGGACTGCCATGGTACATAAAGGAAAATCCTTCTACATTGATGAAGAGATGTGAGCGTAACGGGTCCCGGCCAGGGGTCCGCTAGCAGATATATATTGACAATCCTGGTCGAAGTGCTCTGGGAATATTGGAAATAATCACACAGAAGTTACTGACGCGGGACAACAGTTGCTCGTTCTCCATTCAACCGGATTATTCATAAAACTTAAATTCAACTTTGTCTGCAATCATGAATTATTACTGTTATCTTTGGTTGCTCTGTATTGAAACAGGTTATATCCACAATTGGATAACATGAAGTCACATGTTCTTCAAAGTACATTTTCACATAAATGTATATTCACATATTTCCTCAACATTCACTTTTCACAGTTTTACATTTTCTCTCTAAACCATATTCTCTGTTATTTCTCATTAAACAAGTATTTCTGTATTAATTATACATTTTTGTAAGTGTTCACTTTTCACACCAGAACAAATCTAATTTGCAGTTAAGTTGAATTATATTTACATTATATGAGTACAAACTTCAATAATAAACATATTTGTCTCATAACTTTAACACTTGAACCAAAACTGTGTTATAGTGTACTATTACCACGTGCGTTTCACACTAACATGTGCGTTTCACCCAAAGCTACATCTTTAAACTGCCTTTACTCTGTACATTAGCTTTATTTAACACCCGTAATCCATAGTCTCACATACAGTTGCTTTTCACAAACTCAGAAATATCCCCGAGCCATTAGGAATATATAAAAAGAAAACATTAATACGAGCGCCGGCCGCTGAAGCAGTCGATTCGGTTTCCTTCCGGAATTCCTGTTCCCCCTCAACGAAGCATGTCTGTTGACAGCGGATGCAGAGGCACCAAAGAACAGCTGGGTGTACGGAAAGCGAAAAAGGACAAAAGTGTTGGTGCTACTTCCAAATGTTTTGCTACACTGCAGCATAATAAAATGATTCTCACTCACACTCCATTTATTCTGTGAATTTAATTAATTTTGCACTTGTTCATTGTATTATGTCTGAATTTATGCAGTTGAATTTTATCTATACAAATTAGTCTAATCTGTCCATGCTGACTTCAAAACTCAATGCCTCATATTATTGTCATAAGGGAAACAAAGTTTTTTCAACGGAAATTAAATTAAATTGACTTTAAGAAATGAGTTGAACCTTATATACATTTTTTAAAAAGTTGAAAATTGCTTTGATTATTTTATTTATTATTATTTATGAGGTAAAACAATGTAAAAACACATGTTGTGATAACTTTTTGATCATATAATTGTACAGTGTTATGTTCCCTGTATTAAATAAATATGAATAAAACCATATATTGCTATTATTACCTTCTTTAATATTTTTCACATGCAAGATTCAAGGGTGCAACATTACATTCTTATCATAATTAACATACAGCTTCAGAGGGCACTGATGAATCAATCACGTAAATAAATGACACACACAACAAATTGTCACCTGCATTTCTTTTCTTGCTGGCGGACTCCAACAATGGATCCAAAAATGTATGGGGAGATCATGAATTATAAAACTCAAGGCATATATCCACTTGGCATAAAAAAAGAGCATAAATATGTTATCCGGAGACGTTGCTCCAATTTTCATGTTGATGATAAGCAAAATTCTAAATACTCTAAATAAATGATAACTTCTCTAGACAGACAGCTTCACTGACAGGAGTGAGGTATAGTGATGATACACCAAGACTTGGTACAAACAAAAAGTAAATACTTGTCAATGAACTATACTTATAATGGGCTTGCCAGCAACTAGAACATTTAAAAATAGCATGTTCTTTCATTTCAGTTTAATTGAGCCTAATTCTTCCATTGGGCCTTCAAAACCTCCTTGCAGGTTACCTTTTTAGATTTTACTAACAATAAAGCTATTTCATTAGATGGCCACCTTTTCCACATTTCCTCCAAAAATTTGTGGTCGTTGGACAAAAAGAGGCCAACCAAATATTCTCCGAATTCCACGCCAGCCCCTACAGAGCACACTGTGGAACGGAGAAGACAAAGCTTGCCATTTCAGCAAGGTTCTTCTGACCTGGAATGGGGGTGGACATTGATAAATGGGTAAATACTAAATTATTCCCTTTCAACTTTGCTGTGAGACATACAAATGGATTATGTTTTGGAATGTATTTCTTGCTCATTTCTGAACATCAGGTTTTGCAGTGTGCCCAGTGCCAGTTCAGCAGACTGAACATCAAGCAGGAGCCCAAGTACATCCCAAAATGTGTATGTAAACTTGTCCACATGTACATGGGGTTTGAGACAGGTAATTCTTGAGGTCACAGAATTTAAATGTATTTATTGTGCTATTTTAATTTTAAGGTGGACAAACCTCTGGAACTGTTGGGCATGGATTTGGTGGGGAAAGTCACTAGGACCAACCAGGGAAACGTGTACATTTGTGTCCTCGTTGACTACTATACAAAATGGTCCGAGGCCTATGCCATCCCCAATAAATCTGCAGCAGTTGTGTTGCGCTGCATCATAAACTTCTTCTACAGGTTTAGGGCACCAAAGAGGATAGGCTACTCACTGACCAAGGCACAGAGTTTGTGAACCAGGTTTGTAGTTTGTAGAATTAACCAAATTCAGTATGCATGAGAAATTTCATGTGTGTATAAGATTTGTTGGATTCTGATTTTCACACATTTATGGTTTCTTGTAGATTAATTTTAATGTATATTTTGCAAACAGATCAATGAAGAACTATGTGCCTTCCTTAATGTGGAGAGAAGCCTCTTTGCCCCATAACATTCACAAACAAACGGGCTTGTGGAAAAATTAAATGGAAACCATTCAGAGGTAAATCTTCATTAACATGTTGCTTTGTGGGGTTGTCTTTGTAATTGGTTACTCATAACTTTCAACTTCTTTTGGTTCTGACTCTAGAGCCCTGTGCAAACTAGTGGATACAAGGCCTGAAAAATGGGACGAGTACCTAGATGCTGTAATGTTTGGTCTTAGAACCAAGACGCAGCTGACAACTAGGTACTCCCCATTTTTCTTAATGTTTGGCATGGAGGCACGATATCCTTGTGAGGTTCCTGAGACTTATGAGGTTTGCTATCATTTACATGTTCCATATAAATGTCATATAGTATCAATTCAAAGTTAATGAAATAATTTCAATCTTCAACTTTGTTTCTGAAAAGATCAACAGCACAGTGGAATCTGTGATCGCAGAAGACACCATATCAAAAGCCATTTCTCTGAACGAGAAAATGGACAACATTATTTTAAAAAAAAAGTTTAAAAAAAACAAACAAAAAAAACAGGACAGGACAGGAGACAGAAGATGGTAAATCAGGCACCATTTTCTGTAGGCCAGAAGGTCCTAAGAAAAAACATAAGGTCCCAGCAAAGGAAAGGAGGCAAGCTTGAGCGCAGCTGGTTGGGAACTTATGAAATAACCTCTGTTGAAGACAAAAGCGCCGATTTAAGGGATGAAAAGGGGAAGATATTCCCCAAAATCAACACTGATCACCTAAAACCCTTCAAAGAAGACACCCCCCGGATACCCCACAGAATTACCCAAGAATCACAACATAAAAGACCACACAAAGAAACTGGACCATGCCATTCACTCACACCTGTAGACCGACCTCACCATCACTAAGTCACAAGAAAACCAGCCCCCACATTCACCTACATCCACACAATCTACCAGATCCTCTCCCCTGTCTCCACTGGACTTGTCAAAACACTCAACACTGGAAATGCCACTTTCCTCACCTGTGTCCCACACCACTTCAGTTGTACCAGCTGACAACACAGACGCCGTGCATAGCTGTAAGTGCTGATGTAAAGTCAGATCTTATAAAAGCTTAATATTAGTCTGAATTGTAATATTTGCGAGGTGGTAGGTGCAATGCTCTTTTTGGTTATCCTCTGTAGATATCAAAAGTGCCTGGGCTGGAAACGGCAGTTATGTACTGCTGTCCAGAGTGGGACCCTATAAATTATTTTATAAAGACTCCCAGATCGGCCCTGGGAAGGAGTTGGAGAGTGAGGTACACATTTAATTGATTTTTAACAGCTAAGCCTTTCATGTGCACATTAATATTTTGTATTAATGTTTAATTTTGCTATGTTTGTCAAGGTTATAAATGCATATCTGTCCCTGAAGGTGAGGCACCAAAATTTGACCTCACCAGGAAAAGCCTTCCATATGGACACCTTTGCCATGACCGACATGTGGGAGGAAAAGTATCGAAGGCTCAAGGTGTCCTGTAAATTTTAATGTTGTTATTTTGCATTTTATTATTGTATAGTGTTAATATCCATTTTTGTTTGGGACTGTGGGAACATTAATTTGTGTTATTGGTACATAACTCTAGGCTTTAGTGAGCAAGGTATATACAATCACATTTTTTTTTTCTTTCAGGTGGACCCAGCAAACTATGAGGTCATAGTGGGCATTGTGAACGAGGGTCACCACTGGCTCCTAGTTGTAAGTATTTGTGGTAGAGAATAGTTTTCCTGTTGATTTGCTCCAATATTCCCCTATCGTGTTGTCTGGATATTTTTGCATTTTATTTATGCTGTATACCCATCCCAAAAAAAAAAAAAAACATTCTGCTTGACTCAATAGGAGAGTCCAACATCAAGAAGAAAAGGCGTTTGGAGACAACAGGGTATTTTTTGCACCATAGTCAGATGTAGTGTTATTGTGAAATTATGTATGCTTGAAAGAAAACTGTACTATCTTGTTTGTAGAGCCCTGATGACAGAAAATGGTATTGCAGTTTCACAATGGGTGTGTGAAAGCCTGCCTCACCCACTTCAGAGGGATGCTACGTCATGTGAAATATTCGCTTTGAAGGAGTGATTTTTTTTATAGCATAAAATAATGTTCATTAAAATGGGATGATACTTTGCAGTTGATTTCTTGTTACTTCCTTAGTTTGCAGAACACATTCTGCAAAATTTCACAGTTGACTTCTCCAACGAGCCACAAGATGTAACCAAATACAGAATGAAGATTGCTTTATTTTCGCTCCGCCAATCTGGTATGGCTTTAAGCTCTTGAATGTTATTGACCTATTCTTTTTGATGTGCATCACTTTCATTAGTGTTGTACTTTACCTCAGATGACCTAAGTGACCTGTGCCACTTTTGTGGGGAGGCAGAAACCTTTGAAGATGCAGAAGATGATGCAAAAGATGCAGAAAATATCCAATGGGTAACTATGGCTGCATTTTTGGTTGGTGTTGCATACACAAAATAATAATAATATATTTTTATTTTTACAGATTTCCTGAGACTACTGTGGGCGCTGGTTCATCATGAAGTGTGTGGGCAATCCATCCACAGAAGACGAATACAAATGTGCTTCTTGTAATAAATGACTAAATTACGAAGCAATTGTTTTTGGAGTTTGCGTTTATATTTCAGTTTGGGTAAACTGTTACCCCTTAAAATCAGTGTCTTAAAACAAGCAGTAGCCCAGGTGTCCAAACTTTTTTAAAAAGGGGCCGCATTCGATGTTGTGGACACAACCGGGGGCCAGTCCCTTTTCTATTATGTGTGACATTTGACAAAAGCTTGAGCTGACAGGAGAGTAGCTTGAGATGGGGGGGGGGGGGGGGGGGGCATCTAAATTAATCAAGTTTTTGCTTGAATTATCTGCCAATGGATTAGAAAAATAATCTTGTTTCTGTTTGGGACTGAAACAAGAAACAAGATTCCACACAGAAACATTATTGTTCTCATCACATTGGCAGATATATTTGCTTGTTTTAACCAAAAACTCACTTCAATTTCATAGAAAATATCTAATGTTATTTCACTTCTCTAGTAAATGCATCTTGATTTAATTGTTTTTAGATATATTTATACTAGAAACAAGACAAAACATTTAAGTAAGAGCATGTTTTGCAGTGCACATATGGCAAAAAGTAAAAAGAAATATTTCTATATCTAGAATGGCTTTATGGTGTTTAGTCTATAAACATATAAATACAAATGCACAAAACTGCAAGTTTATGACTGTCTGCAAAACAGTCTGCAAAAAATAGTCTGCAATTTGGCCTTTATTACTCATTTAATACATGTCTACATTACAAATTAAATAAAATTTAAAAATGTAGATATTAACCTAAATTTCTGACATATTACCACGGTAAATCCATGATAAATGTTGGTGAATTGTTGTTTGAAAAGTATTTTAACTGAATCGGCTCAGCTGATTTGCACGTTAGTGTTGTTGATTAAGTCAGTGCTGTAACTGGATTTAAATTCAAACAAATCACAGAGAGATTCGCAGCTCGTACCGGAGACCTCTGCGCCGAACTCGAACACTTCTCATGGGCTGTTTAGTGGGCGGTGATCGAGACACTCAGCTGGTAAACACATTTGTTCAGAGCGTTCAGAGTCAGAGCTCGCAAGTTGCGCAGAGCACAAGCAGCGCTGTTTCGTTCCGCTTTGGGCGCTGTTTCCCTGGCCTAAAATCTAGTACTGCCACCTTGCGTTGACATCGTGAAACTGCAGGATTTGTAAATGATCTGTGAAGGGCCACATATAATATATTTTAATAGACACGCAGCGGGCCATTTGAAATTCATCCCCGGGCCGGACTTTGGACACCCCTGCAGTAGCCTATGTCTTTATTTATTTTAAAATATAAAATGTGACATTAAACACCTGTGACCATCTAACCAAAGCCTTAATAAACAATACATTGAAATCGGTAATACATTTTAAAATTTACAAGAAATAAGCAGGGTTGAACTGGCAGCTGGAAAACCTCGCTTCTAAATACAAAAGTTTTAAAAAAGAAAAGTACTTTTTGAACCTTTTGGCTTCCCGTACATCCAGTTGTGCTTCTTGCTCACGTTAGTGAAACGTGTGACTTGCAGTGTGATTGCGTAAAGGGAAACAGACATTCCAAAGGGAACAGAATCGACTGCTTCACCGCCATTTCCTCATATACACAACGTTATCATTAGACTTGACTATTTACACTATCAAACACACATCAACGGGGATCTACATTAGCCTATACACATTTGCAGTCACACAAAAGATGCAAAACCAACCTGGGAATATTGAAAATATGTGACGCGGGACAACAGTTACTCTTTCTCCATTCAACCGGGTTATGATTTCGTCTTACTCTGCGCCTCGCTAAGAGTGATGCGGCTGAACGGTACTGTCACCTTGTGTCCGTTCTGTGTAACAGCATGTCATAGTGCTCTTTTGTATTCTCTCAATCATTTAATTTATAATAAAAGGAAAGAAAACAAAAAGATAATCTCAACAAAACCTATTTTTGTGAGTGTCACATGAGGTAAGCAGCTAAATGTTGTTCAATGATACAAAAACTAGTTCACAATGGCCATGGTTACACGTATAATTTCAGGAATCCTCTGTGTAGATACACAATATGGCAAAACATGTCTAAAGCACAGGCACATTTTTGTTTTTTGTTTGTTTTTGCATGAAGCCAACAGATCCTGAGGAGGACGTCATCAAGGGAATGGTGATTGGAATCCTTTTGGTCGTTGAAGATGTGAAGGAGCCCATTCCAGTTTCCTACAACGATGTGGCCATCGTCCTCGAGGAAAAGCTTGTCATCTGCATCTCAGTGATGTTGCCAACGCTTTTGTGAACCTGATGGGCCTGCTGTACATGCTGAACCTTGACTATCCAAAAGACATGAAATATACTTTTGAGGTGATTCAGCGCCTGTTCATGGGAATCGGGTCTGAGATGAGCACTCCCAGGGTCCACTCTCTATAGAATAAGCTGCTCAGTTAGAGGGATGGCTCAGGAGAATGTTTCTGTATTTGGCCCTCAGGAAGTTTTCAAATTTTGTATTGCCATTTGTCCACTATGTAGTAAGAGGAAAAGAAATATAAAGCCTTTCTGTGGGTCACAACAGTTTTTAATGTTTTCATGTTCTAACAGATCTCTATTGCTCTCTGTGGAGGAAATGTATTTTGCAGACACTAATTTGTATTTTATGTTGTAGAGCAAACATGAACAGTGGGAATTATCTTTTTTTCTTACAAGTGGAAAACGGTGTGCTTTCAGTTTTTGACCAGCTCTGAAAGAGTTGGAAGAGCATGGATGTTTAAGAGGGTGTGAAAGCTTTTTTTGTGTGCATGTCCCAGAGGGAAATTTTTTTTTATATTTTTTTACACTATTTAGTAAGAGGAGATAAAAGTTACAGAGTTACTTTTTTTCCACAAAGGAAGGGTGCTCTTGTTTTTTGGTTGAAGTTGGACTTGTTGGCGTTTTAATAAAAGGTCCTTATTGAATTGACTTTTCAGCTATTTTTTCATGTGTTTATATTTAAGTTTGACTGGCCAATTCTCATGTAGATTCTTTGTAGATATTAGTTTACTTATGTAACACCCGTAACTCCTTAGTGCAGTAGGTAGGTTAATTTTGTGGACCACTAGGTTCGTCACTAGGGAGCCTGAGATAATTGAAATTGAAAGATTTGTACAGATAAAATCAATCAAGACTTCTTGTGATGTCAGCCGACTGTTTACTTGTTAGAGAAAAGGGAATAAATTCCTTGTAAACCTTCAAATAACCAATTACAAGAAAAATAACATCAATGGAAAAAAAATTAACAATATACCGGTATGGAAAAGATTGTACAAAAGTTAGAGCTCACAGATCCCTAGAGGTGCACCTTTCTAAATGAACACACACTTAAAGGGGTGGTAAACCACGATTTCACTATTCTAACTTTAGCTAGCGTGTAATGTTGCTGCTTGAGCATAAACAACATCTGCAAAGTTACAATGTTCAAAGTTTAAAGCAAAGTGAGATATTTGCTTTTAAAGGTCCCGTTTTTCGTGTTTTGTTAAGCTTTGATTGTGTTTACAGTGTGCAATATAACATGTATTCATGTTTCATGTGTAAAAAAACAGCATTTTTCACACAATTTACTTATCTGTATACCGCTGTTTTCACTGTCCTCAAAACGGCCTGAGAATTTCCTCGTTCTATGAAGTCCCTCCTTCAGAAATACGTAACGAGTTCTGATTGTGCCAGCGGTTCCCGTGTTGTGATTCGACAGCAGCTTACACGCGTTGCCCGGAAAGGTCACGCCTCTTACCATAACAGGGAGATGAACGCGCTCAAACTACAGCCCCTGAAGGCCAAACAAAGGTGATTTGACTCCGGGATGAAAATAACAGCGTCTGAACGACATGGCGACAAACGCAACCGAACCGAACCGAACCGAACGCAACACTTCCTCTTCTCCACGAGGGAGCAACAAGACCACGCCCCCTTTTTCAGGTATTCTTGTGGGCGGAGGTTAGTCAACAAACTGTTCTACTGACGTAATTAAAGCAGGATGTACATGGATGTAGAACAAACCGGCCGTTCGCTGTAGGCTTTGAAAGGGAACTTCTGTCAAATGAAATATCTCGCTTGGTATTGAACTTTGAGCTTTATAATTTTACAGGTATTATTTATGCTCTAACAGCAACATTACACACTAAGTAAAGTTTGAAAAATGGGATCACGAAGAACAGGACCTTTAAAGAAATCCATTTCTAAGGACTACAGCATACGGCCAGCAGGAGACTACAGACATTCCTCCAGGGTTGGTGTCATCACCAGGCTCAATATTTACATAAACCCCTCCTCCGTGAATATTAAATAAGGGGGGGTGAGGCGATTTTGTATCGCTGTTGTTGTGGTATAGTGGTAGGCTACAGGCAGGAGTGGTGTTGCTGCAATGCCGACGAAACACTGTTATTTTCATCCGGATTGCAGGTCTGGGGATGGGCGTTTAACATACAGCATGTTATATGCATGTGTGTTTGAGACAGAGGGGAACAGGTCTCAGATATATGCTGCCCATCATAAAGCACGAGACAGACAGGGTCGGAGGATAAGACTGGAAAATGTGACATAATGGACAATATTCGTCCGTTGCAATTCATGAGCGGTTCAGTGTGAATCATGCGCGACGGGCGCGCCTCCTGCTGCACATTTCACGGAGGAACACATCCACAATCTTCGCGAGTTCAATGCCGGATTTGCACAACGGCTTGACCTGAAAGCTGGATTTACAAACAGAAGCTGTTAACGGGCCACAACCTGTAAGTCTGATTTATTTTTCGTCGATGTGTTTTCCTGTAATAGCTTAATTGTACATTGTAGCAAGGAAGTAAACAGATGACAACGCTGTTCTGCAAATCAGTCTGTTAAAGAGCACCTATCATGGAATTTTGAAATTTACCTTTCATGTAGTGTGTAACATAGATCTAAGTGAACAAAAACATCCTGCATAGTTTGAAATATGACAGTGCACCGTATATATAGTTATTTTCTTTCAAAAGTAAGAGTCGACTCTGAGTCATTTTTAAGAATCGTTAGAAGACCGAAGCTTTTTCTCTGACTAGATGACGTCAACTTGTCAAGTTATTTGAATACGATACGCCCACTTATTGCGCTCCAAGACGCCAGTGAAAACTAGAAAACATCATGGCGACGAGACGCTGTGTTCTGAAGTGCGACTCAAAAGCAAACTTCTCATCTGCCCAAGGATGAGCATTTGAAGACTAAGTGGCTTGAAGACAAATCATACATCGTCGCGATTGAGTGTTTATTAGTTGTCAAATGTATGTTTCGCGATCTCAGGAAGCTTTTATTATGGACTTCTATTATGGCACATGGTATCTTCTTCGTCTGTCTGTACCATCTATGGACTACATTTGCACAGAGCGCCCTCCGGCTGCCAGGATGAATTGAAAACAACACATAAGAGACTCAATCGCTCATGATAAGGCTACATCTGCGCATTTTGAGGAAGTATTGAATAAAAAATACTCCTCTGTTTAGAAATTTGACACAGACATATGAGAATCTATCAATATGTCTCCTCATCTGCACACTTTTGAATTAAAAGCCCTGAGGGATGTTGATTTGTCGCGAGTCTTCGTGAGGAGAATAGAGGAGTTTTTTTATGAATGAGATCAGCTGAGGCTCATATTACAATCAAACGGTACAGACGCGGTTTTCATATTCATAACTCCTGACACATATTAACAAATTACTGTCACTATAAGACTTTGATGGGCGTTCCGTTTCCGAAAATATCTGCACAGACTATACCAATCACAACTGACTGGGTCATATGACCAATCACCGCAGATTAGCGTCACGTAAAGGCGGGGTTTTGAAAAGTGAATCACTAAAGGAATCATTTGAGAATCGCTGTCAAAACAGGTAAAAATAAATGCATATTATAAGAAAACTAAAGTCTTTTTTGTCATTGCATGCATGCAAAACTGTTGTTGGGGACTTCTAAAACAATATTTGGAACATTTTAAATGCCATGATAGGTGCTCTTTAAATGCTCATTCATACTTAACGTTATCCGACGAACACCTAACGTTACAAACACCTAACGTTAAAATCTCAACAGCGAACTTGGCATTAGTGTAAATGATTCTTTGATTAGAGCTTTTATGTATTGTTTATCTACAGGCTTGCTAAACATGGTTCTGTGTGTGATTTGGCTACTAGTAAAGCTAGTGTTTAGTGTTCGTTTTGGGTTAATAGTTCTTGCCACAGATATTTGGCTATAATCGTTCTAAAAATACAAAAGTGCAATTCAGCAGCGATCACTATAGACCCGCAGTCTTTACTCTTGAGGACTGAACAGGTTCTGCTCAATTATCTTCACTAAAATGTTCTGGGTCTGATTCGGGCTCAGATTGGTATGGTTTTATTGACGCCATCGTTTCTAATACTGACCAAAGCACAGTCTACCGTTAAAGGTAAGGGGTGTGGCGTTTCCGATAAACGTGCACTGCGGTTAGCGAATCACAACACACTGGGCCAGCTAACCAATCTGAGCCCATAGCGTATTTTTGAGGGACTGGCTTCATAGAACCCGGAAAGCATCAGACCGTTTTACAAGGAGGGACAGAGCAGTGTAGAATAAAGGTCAAATATATGAAAAATAATGCAATTTTTTTAAAAACGAAGCATAAACACATGTTACAGTGCACCCCAAAAAAACACAATCAAGCCTTCAAAAGAATGTGTTTTACCACCCCTTTAAAAGTATGGCAAATCAATTTTGTTCACATTCATTCAATATCAGTCCGAATACCAAATTCAAATCGATCAATCAAAAATGAATGTGTACCAGAAATATTTCTCAGTCAGTAAAATTCAACCTGAACAGTTCTGATTATTTTTTTCAGACAAATGTAGCTTTGCTTTCCCTAAAAAAAATTAAGGAAAAAAAACAGTTTCAGGAAAAACCACGAGTCCAGTCCTATAAAAGTGCAAAAAAAATAGAAAAAAAAAGTGCTAGGAAACAGTTGAAGAAAGAATGTGAGTGAAGATCCCACCTCAAATTTGAAGAAATAAAAGTTTGCAGTATGGGTTTAGGCCTGCTCAATCCGACAGTCTAGTGTCCAGTAGTATGGAACGATTACCGGTTTCACGATAAAATGTACTGACGGTTAGAAATATCGTTTAAAATTTAATTAACATTAAAACCGCACGTGATTATCACGATTTTGAAAACTCGCGGTAAATCCTGTCCAGTCAGCGTCAGTCTGGTGCAGGCACAGAAGGCAGAGACAGCACTCCAGGGATTGTTCAGCCTCTAAAAGGACCAAATCTGAGGTGTGGTCATATTTTGGCTTTTACAAAAGTCCTGAGGGAAACTTAATCAAAGATGGTCAGGACCCCGTCTGCAGAACATGCCAAAAGAAAGTCGTTGTAATAGGGGGAAACGCGTCAAATCTGCGAGCAAGGCAAGTGGACTTTAATCTCAATTAGGGATGGGCAACAGTGGTTGAGTAATCGAGTACTCGAACGTGACAGCGATCATCGATCATGAGAACGATGATCGCCCTGAAAAAAAAAAAAATTGTCTCTTTTTTTATTGTTTATTGCGTCATTTTGCGCGGTACCGGAGGTCTGATTGGTTAGCGTTATACAGCCTCCAGACCGCGGCGAAATAAAGTGAAACTGAGGCGTGCACTGCAGTGATGTCTGGAATCACTGTGATCATTGAATGGTTAGTGGAAGATGTGCAGCGGCAATCTGTCATAGCCTACATAGCATTATAATGAGAACACGATGGAACTAGAATGCTGTAAATGATCTGTGCTTAGTTCCCCGTGTATCAGCTGATCCACAGAGAAACTAGCGAGAACACTCAGACTTGCGCGTGAAGTTCATGTGTGCATTCACGTCCTTTTCTGCAGATGCACGTTGTAAGATTACTTTTATGTTGTCTATATCTGATTAATCTAATATAAGAAGCATTTGGTTGAGCGTAATAAGCTAGCAAAGCGCTGCCATTATACCGGCTGTTGTTCATTCTCTTCAGTTTCAGCTCAAATGCATTAATGCTCGAGCTCGACGTGGTTTAGAGAAAGTCATATTCTTTTCAGATAGGCTATTTCTTTCTCAGAATCATTGATATTAGTAATGCAGCAGTGCTATACTGTTCTCGTATTTTTTAACAGTAGACCTAGTTTGTTTAAAGTTGTTTTTCGTTATGAGTTCGAAAACGCGCAGTGATGTCTGTAAACGCTTCGATCTTGAATAATAAAATTAAGTGCATGATGTGTAGAGTCAATCTGTCAAAGCATTATAATGAGAACAGGATTTTAATAAAATGTTGTTTCTGTGTGCTTTCGTTGTCCGTGTATCAGCGTTGTTAAGGGAAGAGCGCATTCAAAATGTTCCGTTTCAAACCATAGCCTGTAAAATCTAGCACGCTGAAGTTCACGTGCGCATTCACGTCCTTTTGTGTTGATTTATGTCGTAATAGGTTCATAATAATCTTCATATTAATATTGATATAGGGTGCGTTTGGTTGAGTTTATTAACCAGCTAGCAAGCTCTGCAGGGTGGTGTTATTTCACAGTTTCAGCTCAAAGGCAATGCTCGATAGTACTGACTTGGTTATTTGAGACGGTCATTTTATAAAGATGTTTCTTTTTCAAAGACATTTATGCATCATAATCTAGCAGTTATTTTTTGTTTTATATGTTCATGTTTTCATATACCTGTTTTCATGTCACGTTTGTATTTGTCAACAATCATTTTCATAACAGTATTTTCATTATCTCAATGACGGACATGCCCCGCCCCCTGCACATGCCCCGCCCCCGAGTACTCGTTTTTGAGACCTATCGATGATCGAAATGAGAAATTGACAAAAATGCCCATCCCTAATCTCAATACCAAAACTACGTCTGATATTACTACCACTCACACTAGCCTCTTTGGCGGTTGAACTTATTATAGTCTTCTCAAAAGTCATCTGTTATAATCGCGTTGCGCATTATAACTAACCACACGTGTTTCTAATAATCAGAGGCGTTCAGATTAACCGGAGTTCAATCACTGAAACCTGCACTCAAAACGTGCGCTGCACGCAGGAGATTCATTCATCATAGTGTTTGACTGTTTTTGTTCCATTTCAGCAGCAAAAATAGTTTCAAACAAACACAGCAGAACCACAGCGCATCTGATATGACTGACAAAGTTGGCTTGACGTTCGAGATCCGCGAATTTAGGGACCGTCTCTAAAGTTACATACAACATTGATATACACGTTTCTAACTTCAATAGCATTTGAAGAGAATTACTTGCAGTCATAAATTGACAGTAAAGTGTTCATCTACGTGTCGGGTATGATGCACACCTTTTGGATTTTTGATATTTAATCAAATAAACTGTCAAATCATATGAAAATATGGATATGCATTGTTTCACTAGGATACTGTTTGGGCTCGTACACAAAATATGCTGATTTAAATGTGTCATAGCTGATAGAACACTGATGAGAATATTGCTTGAGAATACATTTACAGAGATAATATTAGATATTATATTTACACCAATTATTATTTATGTGTTGCTATTGACGACCATTATAAGGAAGGAAATCCCAGAGAATAGAATCTATCTTAAAAAAGTGCATAGAGCTGCTTGATTTATTTGTTGTTTGTTGATTTTCAAATATAAAACTTGTTGAAATGTTTTAAGTGTGTGCATCTGTTCTTTTTGAACACTTTCATCTCATTTGAACAAAACCGTGATAATATTGATAACCGTGATAATTTGGGTCACTATAATCGTGATGTGAAATTTCCATACCGTTTCATCCTTAGTGTTCAGATCCATGGGGGCTCGCCATCAAAGTGAATATCCAGATATTTGTCCACAGGAACAAAAACCTGACCTGTATTTTAGGTCAAAATTATATCAAAATCATTTCAGAGGGAAATAATCTTAAATCAGCGGTAAGCTGCATCATTATCTCATTACGGCAATAACCAGGGACGTCGTTAGGCCTATTTTAGGGGGGCTGAAGCTACCCCAAAATGTTCCTAAGCGCCCCTAAATAATAATAACAACAACAACAATAACAATTTGATTTACCAAAAACTGTATCCTCATTCATATTTAGACGCAACAAATTATATATATCCAGCTACAAAAAAAATATCCGAAAACTCGGAAGTTGGACAGAAGTACAAAGAGTCGTTGTGCTATCATCATGTATACATTTTTTATCGTATTGGCGTTCCGTCCACACGGATCCGGAGTTTTGGGAGACTGAAACCGCTATTTTTTGAAACCGGGTCCTAAAGTGGATAAATCTGAAAACGACACCCTTGCGGTTTCGTGTATACAGCCAATCCGTATATTTTGTGAAACGGTGATGTCATCACACCACGTCCTGCGCGGGGAAGACTTAAAGGGATACAACTACGGGCACTGGGCATGCGCACATCAATACTGCGTTGTTTAATTACTGTATTTGCATTATTATAAGGGTATGTTTAGGGTTGGGGTAGGTGTATGTGTTAATAAAACATATCTGGTAAGTAGCAAATTTATTTATTGTTATTTTATTGTGAGATTTTACCTCACCTCCGACTGTTGCCGTACCCCTTCTAGCCCAAACTCTTCTTCTCCGTTTTTAGTGTATTTCTGTGGCAGAATTGGCATGTATACTACATCGTTTTGAGCCGTTTTCATGCTCTCGTGTGTACACTGATATTTCTTGAAACGAGGAAAAAAAAAAGATCGGATAGGGAAAGTTCTGGCTTCGTGTGGACATGGCCCAAGATGATGCACCGCGTCTCATTGCATTGGTGTGAACTGTGGCAGCTTTCAGAGTGTTGCAGACCGGAGCGCTACTGCAAGTAATGGAGGATTCATCTCGTCTCGTCGTTACCAAGGTTATAGGCCTAATCGTTAACGAAAATGAAGGAAAAAAACAAAAACTAGGTGGGTTGTCGTTAACTGAAATAAAAATAAAAACGAGGCATTACAAAAAAAACGATAACTAACCAAATCTGTAATATGTGTTCGGCAAAACTAACTAAAATAAAATTATAGATTAAATGTCCTTAGTTTTCGTCTTTATCAATGTCTTACATAGAGCAAATAACGTTCAGCTGCATTTCCTTTCCCTGCGTCTCTCACATACACGCGCGCCCCACCCACCCACACACACACACACACACACACACACACACACACACACACACACACACACACACACACAGCCAGCCCCTCCCATGAGTGTTCGACATTGAAAGGAAGTTTTCGAAAGGTTGGCATCTCGTAAACACCTTTACACAATCACACATTAAAAAGTGGTATAAAAATATTTTTAATTCAGAATATAATTTTGTGTGTTTATGTCGACCCGAGAAGCGATTGCTACTTTAGAAAGTTAACTAGTCGCAAGTTTGAGGTAAAATGCACTTGGGTTGTCGATGTCAAAACACTATAAGCTGTGATTCAAATATTAAATAATGTTAAATGTTAAATATAATTTACTCTTACACTGAATGTTTGCTGCTTCAGTCCAGATGAGTGTGTGTGTGTGTGTGTGTGTCAGATGAGTAGGCTATTGTATAGGGTACATTTAGTATAGGGTGTGAAAATTGTACAGCTGTGGTATTTGTAGCCTATAGGTTTAGCTGTATATTTGTATTTTAGCTCAAAAATGGGTTGAATACATGTGTAATTAAATAGCATTCTGTGGACAATTTATAGAGAGGAATTAGATATAGTATGCTATTACTTTATCATACATTTACATGAGTGGACAAATAGCATTTAAGTCATTGCTTATAGTAACTCATCAGGAGCAAAGTCTGGCCTAAGTAAATTCCCCCATGCAGCTTTGATGTGTCTAAAAGCTAACATTACAGTAACTTTTCTTTAACAGAGTAGAAATGGAAGAAGAGGATATGTCTGTCACGTTTTACTTGTTAACATCTTGGTTTCTTGACTGGTTGTTGACATTAGTGTAGCTCTAGATGTGAGTGCAAAGATTGAGTGCAAAGAAGCCCCCCCTGTCTTCCAATCCTAGTGACGTCCCTGGCAATAACTCAAATCAAATGACATACATTACATATTCACATAAAGTAAGTTTAGATAAAACTCATATTAAATCATACAAACACATTAATAATAAACTCAAAACTTCACATAAAGTGAATAGGCTAACGTACTTCATAGAACTTCGTCACACAATTCCCTGCAACTCATTTACCAATTGATATTAAACCATCGTTTCTCTCACTTCAAACATAAACATACAAAAAAACATTAACACTAGACAAATCCGTGTCTATGGTTGTCTTATATCAGATATTTGGTCTCAAAACAACGATGATCAGACACATTTACCCACAGGAGCTCTGCTCTAACGATCTGCTCTAAGTGGAGGATTCAGCTCTCGCGCTGCCCGCGAGGCGCGAGCACGTCCTAGAAGCGCAGGCTTAAAGGGGCAGTACTCTATTTTCACATAACCTGACGAAACCAAATGAAAAACCTCAAAAATAAATTAAACACATACAAAAACAATTTCTTTTTGTTTCTTTCTGTTCAGAAATACTTTTCTTCTTGTTTAGCAACCAAATAAATTATACATTTAAATAAAATCAACATAAATGAATTAAAGAACTACTGTGTGTATATACACGGGTTTCCTGTTTACAAACATTACAGGGTGCGTGCGCATCCTGGAGGCAGAAAGACAGATCGCTGAGCTGGTCCGCTACTGCAACAACCTTAAGTATTGAAGCTTTCCTTATTGTTTGTATATAACTGCTGACTCAATAAAACGTGATTTTAGTTGGATCTGTTTGTCTGTCTTTAATTTTGCAGGTACGTCTACCTATCAAAATGTACCTGCAATAACAAAAATAATTTTTTGGCAAACGCATGCTTCCCCCTAGGTATGTTAAACATCAGGCACCCAGCACTGGCTCTGTTGGTACAATTAACCATGCAGCAACTCCTTGGCATTTTGACTTATAGACACGCCGCTACTAACCTACAACACGAGAGGTTTCTTCTTTCTGCCTCTCGGGTGCGTGCGCAAGCAGTGATGACGTCGCCGAGAAATCCATGTATTGAATCTCTTGTAACTATGTTGCTAAAATCACCTGTGCTACACTTACATTTTTTAAACCTAGCAATTTCTGTTAGCTCAAGTAACTTGGCAATAGAGCATGAGGGAAAAAAAATGTTGCCCTAACTTGATAAAATAAGTTGAACCAGCATCTTTTTTAGTTCTCTTAAGTAATGTTTTCCAGTCCACATTACTTGCTACAGAAAGTTGAGTCAACAAATCGCAAGTTGTATCAATTATGTATTCCATGTTGAGCCAACTTGATTCACAGTTGTAGGAAATTGATAAAATAAATTCAACCAACATCTCAAAGTTGTCTCAAAAACTGTTTCAGTTCCAACTAACTTGATACAGGAAGTTGACTGAACAAACTGCATGTTGCATCAACTCGTGTTTTAAAGTGTAATAAACTTAACACTATAAGTTGACTTAAAGCTGCAGTCTGTAACTTTTTTGGGTTAAAAATTATCCAAAATAAATGTTTGAGCAAGTACATAACCAGCTAGCGTTATATACTATCTGCTTACTGGAAGAGTCCAATTAATTTGTCCCGTTTTCGTGCCCTTCTCAGCATTTATCGGTGATTCAAAGACAATGACTTCTCAGATCTGAGGGAAGCAAAATCTTCAGTTTTTATTATAGATATTCCAGATAGATATAGCAGAAAGAAAGAGGTGGAGAACAGACTTATCCAATGGAAAAGAATTACATCATATATATCTCATGTTATAGGAACGTGAGCCACGTGATAATGTATACAACACATCTGGTAATCATTATTTCCACCGTCGAAACAGTAGGGCCCAAATGGTCCTTTCAATGCAAGGAATAGGGAAACTTGGGACCCGCTTCTCCATTTGAGCAAATAGAGCCTTCGTATATGAAAAACATATGTCTAGGGTATGTTTCACTTAAAGAGAGAGAGAGCGAGAGAGAAGACAAAGGAAAAAGGCCACACTTATATTCATACGAAGTGGATTAAAATAATGAGGATAATGTGGTTGATTAACTAAAAGATTAATGCTGAGATGTATATAAAAACCTATCAAGGTCCCAACGTTGGAACCGCAGGCAGTGAGTAAGACTGCTTCAAATGTCTGTTTTTGCCTATGCTCATCAAGTAGCCCAAACATGACCACGTATTGATCAATGGAGCATGCGATGTATAGTGTGTGCATTTGTTTAGCTGGCCACTATATGTGTATGTTTGTGTATTGTAAAAGCACTCCAAACAACAATACACAAAGAATGGGGAAATATGTTGAACTAAATAAGTGCGCTTCTTCATTCAAATGCGCTACTATTCCATGTCTTTCTATGTAAACACTAGCCTGACGCGCAAAACCAGTCCGCTTATTACAAATCATGTCTACACAAACCACGCGTAAACACACACACACACACACACACACACACACACGATATAATTAAAGTATAAATGTGTAAATAACACAAGCCGCTAAGCATATTATATAGTTAGTGTAACTTATACCACATAGAGATGTCCTGCTCTAGTCGTTTTTGCTGCTGCTCCTGTTCAACTTCAGCCTCTGGGTCTGATTCCGGATCATAATAGTAATGCTGTATCTGATAAAAAGCCATTTTTTATGTTGAATAAAGTTTTTTCCCGCTTTTAGGGATGACGCAGCTTTCAGACGCACTCAACACAGTAACAGCGGCGCGCGCTCGACATTCTTTAGCTCCGCCCACACGATACGCCCCCAGCCGCACGGCTTTTTTCGGAAAGACTCGGAACAGCGCATCTTCCTTTTATAATTATAATAAAAATAAAGACTTTTCGGAGATATGCAGGATGCAATGCTACTCTATAGGTACTCAAGATTGACATGAGACTGACTGAAACTGAGTGTCCCCCCCCCCCCCTTTAATGAGAACTCTCTGTGCTGCAGGTCGTACGAAAACAGTCTAATTTAACAGTACAAAATAATGCAATTTATCTACATTTAAGGGGGAGGGATTATACAGCAGGGGAGGAGACATTCAAACAAAGGAATGCATATGTTGTGTAGGTAAAGGACACACCCTACTATGAAATCCCTACCAGTCCCATTGAATCAGCATAACTATTCGCATGCTGATACGGCCAGGAACTCCAATTCCAAGAGCCATCCCAGAGCCATTAAAGACAAAAGGGGCAATTTCTGGGCTCCGAAAGGTGGAATCTCAGTGATCTGACTCATTTAAAACACAATAGAGAAAACAGGTTTGGCAGGAAAGGAGACTCTTGCTAAAGCCTCTGAAATCAGTAAAACAGGTCTGGAAGATTTGCATAGCAGACTAATTCATCTGATATCATCATTTTTACCTTAAACGCTAAATGCAATGTACTTTCTTAAATTTGTAATCCCACAGGGTCAACTTCATAAAATTGTGTGTAATGTTGTGTCATTTCAATTATTTTATTGGGTAAGTATTGCACTCATTTTAAATCAGAAATAAGTGTGTTTTTGTTCATCTGAACTTCTGTTCATTTTCAGTTCAACCTACCTGTTCTGCTGTTTTTGTTCTTCTGGCTCTGCATTGCTCCACAGCCCTTCTGGGGCTCTGCCCCGTAAAACAGCTTGCATTTCTTGTTCTTTCTTTTGTCTTTTTCACACTTGTGTGACAGAGATTAGGAAAAGAGAGTTTTCTGCACACTGCCTGGCAAATCTTACTCCTATCAGAAGAAGCTAATATAAAGTTGGTTTGACGTTGAATGTTAGACAGCTATTCACTAGCGGTGGGAATCTCTAGGCTTCGATTCGATTACGATCCAGAGGGCTGCGATGCGATTATAAAACGATTATCGATGCATCTTTTTCTCTATACAGATTTTCGTTTTTTCTCACATGGCAATTTTAAAGTAAAGTATTTGTAATGACCCATAATGAATTTACTTCCAATATATATTTTTATTAATAAAACAATATTCTGGTTGGCAGCAACAACTACCGGTAACAAGTTTTTTTCATCCTCTGGGTGGAAACGGGTAATGTGATTCCTCATGTTTGTTGTGTTTCCAAAATATTTCAGTTTCGTTTTACACAACTTACATATGGTGTGGTTCTTGTCAATGTCATTTTCCCCTTCATAGAAGCCAAAGTGCTTCCACTCGCTTGCTTTTAATGTTGAGGGCGCCGCCATCATGCGTATCTGTTATAAGCAAGCCACAGACTGTCCGGGCGATGCACTTCCCGCGCTTCAGAGTTTCGCCTTTTTTCGTTCCGTATTATTACGTTATCAACATTTAGAAAATCGATTTTTTTTGACATTTGTGAATCGATTCAGAATCGCCCTCGTCCGCATCGCGATGCATCTAAGAATCGATTTTTTCCCCCACCCCTAATATTCACCTGCTAAAAAAATTAGCATTTTATTCCAACATTTGGCTACTGGAAACATTAGGGCCCTTGGCCAAAATGTAATCAAAATGTATTTCCTATGAAGACTAGCATGGAGTGTCATTCTTGCATTAATAAAGACAACATATATCTGCATTTCAAAAGAACCTGCCACATTGTTTACAACATAAACAGTGGAACACTTTTCACGATATTACATCTTTGGTCCTCACACATTGTAAAGACATCATCTTCGTAATGCAAAATGGAGTCCTGAGCTCGCACATTTCTGAACTAACTAACGTTAACATTTCAAACACAATCAATAGAATACTCGCGTCTGCATACTCTTAAGCATATATTATAACATCATTTCAATGTATTTTGACTAATTATTATACTTACTACCTGAAAAGGGGAGAATATCACAGAAAACTTGTACTATTTCTCCACTGCAAGCTTTATGTAGAATGGAGAAATCCCACGAGCTCTCCACCTAGTGTTCACGCAGACCAGAGCAATCGATCGTCTAACTTATCATGCCAACTAACTGATCACAGATAAACTCAGAATAACCATAAACTACATATTTACATTTTATAAACTTTTCTACATATTCAAAATAGCAATTGTATATATATATATATATATATATATATATATATATATATATATATATATATATATATTACAGTGTACACAGACTAATGCATTTTTTAAATACATGTTCATTTTCAATCTGTCACATTAGCAGCATATAGCTTACCTGTTTTGGCAGTCTGAACGAAGACATGATTTTACAGCTGGAATTACAAAAAGCGGCAAGCCTAATTGGTGGGGGTAGAGTGGGACGCATTATCCATCGGTCATACATAACAGATGGTGTTGGGTGACACTTCACCTCAGCTGCTCTCAAGTTCCATTCAAGTTATGGTAAAAAGGTTTGGCGGAAAATTAGCCTACCAGTCAAGACTAACCGATTCATGAATTATTACAGATTTGTTATCAAATTACTTTTTTTTTCTTGCGCAAACAGCAAAACAAAAGAACACAAGGATTCACACATTGTCAAATGATCAACACCTGCAGGGTGGAAGCTAAATTAGCGAGCTTTACTGCACATGGAGGCGCTGGTGCTATCACAGAGTAACTCAAATAATTTAAAATACTTTCTTTTTTCTTTCTTTCTTTCTTATTTATTTATATAGCACACATAATACAACAGGTGTTGCCCAAGGTGCTTCACAAACAATCGGTTAAAACACTTAAGTAGAAATTGACATACAAACAAACTATACAAGCAAACATTAAGACAGGAGACAGCAATATACTGGATCACTTTCACACAGGCCACTTCAGACTGACCCCCATGCTACATCTAATAAATGGGTTTTCAATAATGACTTAAACACAGCCAACGACTTTATTAATTTAAAATACTCCATCGTTTTTAGTCATACAGATAAGGCTAATGCATCATACAACTGTAAAAAATTGTAAACTGTCGTCTGTTTGTGTACTCATGTAACAACAATAAGTTCTGGGGAATAATTAATTCAAATGGTATGAATATTCATGAGTCTATGAATATGATTTGTTTGTTACAGACAAAAATTAACGTATAACGGAACCTTTAATCATTTAAAAGTAACCTTTATCCAAATTGATTTCTTCATCAATTATCAATCTTACAAACCTTAAGAAACATTGATCTGTTTGATCAGGACAAATAATATCTCTTATGTTTGCACAATTTGTATTACTGAAGTAGTACTACATGAAAATCAAGCTTAAATGGGTAGCTTAGATCTTGCGCTTCATTGACTTCGAGATTTGTGAGCAAAACAATACGGATTCAATTTAATGCAATTATTGGGTTTTAATAAAACAACTACAGAATACAAAGCTACGAATCACACGGGGTAAATATGCATAGGAGAAACAAACGATATGGCACAAACAAGGAAAAATCAAACGTAACGAATAAAATCAAAAGGAAAAGAATGATGGAAAGAGAGAATCCACGAGGGAGGGAGAGAGAGAGAGAGAGAGAGAGAGAGAGAGAGAGACAGTTCACCACAGCCCTTCAGACATTTATGATTTCGTGAATCAGGATTAATTTAAGACAACCTCGTACAAGCAGTTTAAGGTGAAATATAATACTTGCATTAGGCTCTCTCGTGTACGTGTCTGAGTTCGAATCGTTGTGGAAGTTCGCTACGGAGGTGAGTGTCCGGGAGAATAGCTGTGAAGTTCAGGAAAGTTGCTCCAGAAGTTTGCCGGTCTTTCTCTCTCTTGGCTTGGTGCCAAAGGGATCCTTCTCTCAAGGGGAGGGGGCGAAGGCCAGGGTGGTCTTTTCCTCGTAGTGGCGGAGTACAAGGAGTTAATGATAAACTTCTGTTCTTTATAGACGGAGTGGCCGAGCCCGACTTATGGAAGGATCCAATCACGTCCGTGGAGAGAGAAGGCGCGAGTGTTCCATTGTTCTCTGAACTCCCCTCCTCTGAGTTAATCAATAGGGTGGAAATTCTAAGCCTCTATTTCTTTAGAAAGCTGGTATTTCGGAAATTATGCATCTTGTTGTGATTTTTGTTGAAGATTTGGCCTAGTCAGATGTTTGCGATAACAGAGATACTAAGAACGGTCATTCTACGATTTGCGCGTACAGATATACGAGATTATCACAGTTACTGGCATACAGGTTTTGATTTACAACAGTAAACATCCTAGTTATTCTAATACATTGTATAAAGACATGAAATCAACGGAATATATATATTTGAACATTATTAAGACAGTTCTTTTAGTCCCATGTCTTAAGTAACAAGTGTTGTGCAAGAATTGTCTTCTTTCAGCGCTGATATGTGTGTGTGTGTGTGTGTGTGTGTGTGTGTGTGTGTGTGTGTGTGTGTGTGTGTGTGTGTGTGTGTGTGTGTGTGTGTGTGTGTGTGTGTGTGTGTGTGTGTGTGAAGTCATGTGGATGCCTTTAGGCTATACCATTCGATGCTCCATTCTTTAGACTCAGACAATCTGGCTCCTTGGTTATTAATTAACTTGATATCCTGATCACACAAAAGTTCTTTGTTTGTGGTTGATTTGATTAGGAAAGTCACGAGGGACTGTGCAAAGGCCCATCGGTGACGTATGCATTCGGCCAAAATCTGATTGAATCGGGTCATTGTTGCTACACTCACAATAATAATAACAAACGTGTTTTTGCCATCTGTCTTCATGTGAACTTGAACAGAAACTAAAACGTGGCTTAATTTACTAAAACAGTGTTATTAGCAAACCAAACCAGTAAACACCATACTAATAAAGCATAGGCTTCTATACCAAAAAGCAGACGAGGACAGAATATGAATGCAATAGTTTAATAATTGACCTACACATTAGGCGTTTTCTTCCCAGAAATAAAATGCTTAAAGGACAACTCCGGTGAAAAATGAACCTAGGGGTAATTAACACATGATTACAGAGTAGTTTTTTTCATGGTTACCAAGTAGATGGGTCCCTACATGCAAACCGAAGCATTGAGAACTTAAGTGTACAAACAGTTTAATAAGAAGATACTTTATAAAGACAGTACATTACGTGTATACAGACAGGAGCCATCTTGGAAAACAGTCTCGACGAGTCGAGCCACGAAAGCTGTGTTAAGTGAGCTGGTCGATAGGAATTATCGCAGCTTAGCACAGCATTCGTGGCTCGACACTTACAAAGTTCTCAATGGTTCGGTTTGCATGTAGGGACCCTCATTATGCTACCGTGTTAGTGTGAGGCTAAATGTGAAGCCTTGTTAGTGGTATTAACTAGCGATTTAATTTTACTTATTCTGTGCCCCATTTACTAGCGTTATAAGCTAATCTGTTTTTAGAGATAAAACTATTTACATTCGATTTTCATGAAAACGCATTCCAGAGAACGATCTACTCGGTAACCATGTGTTAATTACCCCTAGGTTCATTTTTCACCGGAGTTGTCCTTTAACGTGGCTTAAAGTAGACAGTGCCATTAAAAGACCAAACTTCGTAACCACTATAGGCTACATAGCCTACTAATAAATCATACTACCCAGAAAAATTGATCTGTGTACAATTTTATATTTTAATAGGCTATCGCATAGGCCTACATTAAGCGACGTTAAAGGTTTTCTTTAGAACAGTTTTCAATGGGAAAAAAATACTCAACGTGTAGGCTAATTAAAAGCATTACGTTCATATTCTGGGCTCATCTGCTTTGCTGTACATAGTTTAATTATTGGTATGATGTTTGATGTCTTTTATCACTGTTTTATGATACAAACATGATACATGTATTAATAGAAATCTCAAAATTTCTCATTTTAAACAAATCAATTCCAATTGAAAACAGCAAACGATATTCCTTGATTAGGCCTATGTAAACCGGACCTATGACGCAGCTGAACCGCGGCTCGTGTATTGCAAATACAGACGAATATTGTCCATTCTGTCACATTTTCCTGTGTTCTCCTCCAACCCCCGTCTGTCTCGTATTTTGATTTATGATGGGAAGCATACAGCTGCTGGTCATATAATTAGAATATCATCAAAAAGTTGATTTATTTCACTAATTCCATTCAAAAAGTGAAACTTGTATATTATATTCATTCATTACACACAGACTGATATATTTCAAATGTTTATTTCTTTTAATTTTGATGATAATAACTGACAACTAAGGAAAATCCCAAATTCAGTATCTCAGAAAATTAGAATATTACTTAAGACCAATACAAAGAAAGGATTTTTAGAAAAATTGGCCAACTGAAAAGTATGAACATGAAAAGTATGAGCATGTACAGCACTCAATACTTAGTTTGGGCTCCTTTTGCCTGAATTACTGCAGCAATGCGGCGTGGCATGGAGTCGATCAGTCTGTGGCACTGCTCAGGTGTTATGAGAGCACAGGTTGCTCTGATAGTGGACTTCAGCTCTTCTACATTGTTGGGTTTGGCATATCGCATCTTCCTCATCACAATATCCCGGAGATTTTCTATGGGGTTAAGGTTTGGCGAGTTTGCTGGCAAATTAAGAACAGGGATACCATGGTCCTTAACCCTAGGAGTCTGACCTGTTTTGGGGGCCCTTTAGAAGTTGACATGCTCTGACATTTGTGTTTTTTTCAGTTGCTTATAAACACATTAATGGCAAAAGTGTATTTACACTGTATTCAGCACAAACTGGGCTACCACAACATGTGAGCAGCATGTAGGAACATGCTTGTATTTTTGAGAGAAAAATGTTTATGCATGGTTTTAAAAAAAGACTTTTGACTAATGGGTGTATTTGTCTAGAGTTTTTGCTTTAAACTGATGTGAGAATCATTGAACCTACTCATTCACAAAAAAACAATACATGGATTTAAAATTTTTAAGACAGTTTTTCTTCACAAAGCCAGTATGCGAGGAGGCGTGATAGCTAATGAATAATGATGGATATCACCGGAGATGACAAAAGAACATAATAGCCCGCATAATGAGCTGCATAATGAATGAGCTTAATTCAGGTAGGTGACTGAGAGCAACAGGACAAAGGACATATGCATCTTGATTTAAGAATGTTTAAATATTTAGACTAGAAACAAGACAAAAAATTACTAAGAGCATTTTTTCTACTTTTATCTACTATTTTTTATGTTTTTGAAAGTAGTCTCATGCTAAAAAAATTTATAATAATTCAAATTAAGATAAAATTTATACAAAACAAGAAAGCAATTCACTTTCTACAAAACAAAACAAAAATCACTTTCTGCAAAACAAAACTCCAGAATCATTTATTTAGAATGTAGTCAACAAAGGCCTATTATATTTTAAATGATCAAAAGATTTGACTACACTTAAAAAAATGCTCTTCTTATTTAGTTAAAATTGTACTTGTAAAGGCATCTTGATTTAAGAATGTTTAAATATTTAGACTAGAAACGAGACAAAACATTTTTCTGAATTTTTTGTACTGTTTTTAATGCTTTTGAAAGTAGTCTCATGCTAAAAACTTTAATAATAAATAATTAAAAATAAGATACAATTAATTCAAAACGAAATTCACTTTAAAGTGAAAAGAAAAAGAAAGCAATTAACTTTCAACAAAACCAAAAAATTAACTTTCTACAAAACAAAACTCGATTTTAACTCGAGAAAACAAACTTTGATATTAAATAAAAAAAAATAACATTAGGCTGTAGCTGAAGTAATGTTACAGTGCTTCACTAGATGTTTGTATGAGTTTTTACAGCCTACGGAGATGATGTGTGGGCGTCGACTCTGGATCGTCAGTATTTGAATCTTAAAGAGCGCGCATTCCATGGGCGTGGTCGCATTACCGGATAATGAAGTGGCTTGCGGGTGACTGACATCACTCTCTTTTCGAACAGATTACATAAACACAGAATATTTGTTTTCAATTTGATTTACATTGTTTAAAACCTGACATTTCAGCATTTCTTTAGACATATGTCTCATGTTTGTGAGACAAGTATTCACTAAGCTAGAGTTCCTTTTCTGAAGACTATCTGAGTGAACGTCTTTGACAGAGAGGCTGCAGATTGCGCATCATGTTTGTTTTCTTTATTTTGCAAAAAGCAAAACATTTTGTTTTTATTCTGACTGTACACAAAATAAAATAGAAACTTAACAGATTATAATGATGTATAACACTTGCCTGAATGATAAAAAACGACAGAGTTATTTGAGTCTCTTTGGCACTGATAAGAAAAAAAGCGAGCTGATCATTCCGGTGCGACGGCCGACTCGAGAGGGTTAAACCAGGTACTGGTTGATCTGGCACTGGTTGCAGGTGCCAAGTCCTGTTGGAAAATGAAATCTGCATCTCCATAAAGTTGGTCAGCAGCAGGAAGCATGAAGTGCTCTAAAACTTCCTGGTATACGGCTGCGTTGACCTTGGACCTCAGAAAACACAGTGGACCAACACCAGCAGATGACATGGCACCCCAAACCATCACTGACTGTGGGAACTTTACACTGGACCTCAAGCAACGTGGATTGTGTGCCTCTCCTCTCTTCCTCCAGACTCTGGGACCCTGATTTCCAAAGGAAATGCAAAATTTACTTTCATCAGAGAACATAACTTTGGACCACTCAGCAGCAGTCCAGTCCTTTTTGTCTTTAGCCCAGGCGAGACGCTTCTGACGCTGCCTGTTGTTCAAGAGTGGCTTGACACAAGGAAATGCAACAGCTGAAACCCATGTCTTGCAAACGTCTGTGCGTAGTGGTTCTTGAAGCTGCAGTCCACTCTTTGTGAATCTCCCCCACATTTTTGAATGGGTTTTGTTTCACAATCCTCTCCAGGGTGCGGTTATCCCTATTGCTTGTACACTTTTTTCTACCACATTTTTTCCTTCGCCTCTCTATTAATGTGCTTGGACTCAGAGCTCTGTGAACAGCCAGCCTCTTTTGCAATGACCTTTTGTGTCTTAAGGCTGCAACATACTCCGCAAGAACAGAGAAAAAAGTTCTCGCTCCCAGGGCTGCAAGAACAAAATGTCGTAATTTTGTTCTCGGAGCCCTGGTTTGGGAGTTCTCGCAGCTCGTTCTCGACACATCGTCTGAGCAGAACTTTTTTCTTGTGGGTGTCCGAGAACTATTGTGTGATTGGTCAGAATTTTAAAGTGAGCGGAGTTAATGCGGAGAAACGGAGATGTTCGTGTTCCTTTTCTCGTGAGGTATGGAATGTCCTGGCCAGAACGAACTTTGTTCTTGTTCTTGCCAACCTCGAGAAAACGAACAAATTTCTTTGTTCTTGCAGAGTATGTTCCAAGCTTTACCCTCCTTGTGCAAGGTGTCAATGGTCGTCTATTGGACCAGTGGTTCCCAACCTTTTTTTGTCTGAGACCCCCTTTTTCCCAAGAAAATATTTTAGGGCCCCCCTTCACATTTAATGATATTATTGCTCTTGTAAGCTTGCAGCAAGGATGACAAAAATTGTTTTCAAGCAAACGGTGTGTTTATTACTATAACCAAATATGTTTATGCACAAATAATAACCTATAATATTGAAAATACAATAACAAAAACATCAGTAGGCCATTTGTAATTTAAAAACGTAAGCCTTGAGTAGCCTATAAATTGGCACTATTTGAAATGCAATAACAAAAATAACAAAAAGTATTCACACTAGGAAAAAAAGAATGAATATAGGCTATTACAAAATTATTGCTGTCTGGGACATCAATACTTGCATGTGAGGCTTTATCAATCAGTGTGAGGATTGCTGCTGGCTGTGAGTAATAATTTGGTCAATGCGTGGAGGGATCTTTGACAATGCAAGACGCATATCATCCTCAAGGGTCAGTCTGGCCCTGTATTTGTTTTTAAGGGCTGTCATGGTCGAAAACCCAGCTTCACAAAGGTAGGTGGTGCTGAAGGGAATCAGCACCTTCATTGCAGCTGTGTGACAGACTGGGTGTTCTTTTGCAATTTCAGACCAGAATGATTCCAATGGGACCTCACTGAAACGGGCTCTCAGGCTGGCATCAGAGGATATTTCTATAAGCTCTTCCAGACGTTTTGATGGCAGAGTAGCCGGAAGCTTTGCTTCAATGTTCTCAGTGAAGGGGTTTCTGATCCACAGAAAATCAGCTGCCTGCTCCTCAGTTAGAGCTGGGAAATAATTATCAAATTTCTCCAGGACCTTTGATAGATGCACTGTTATTTGACGTTGAATGATTTTAAAATTCAAGTGTCTGTCTGCAATAAATGCATGGATGTGCTCGAACATGTCACTGATTCCGGAGGAGACACGGGTTTTCCACATTTGTAGTTTTCTTTTGAAAGCTTCTACTCGTTCATGCTGCACCACAGTGTTTATGTTTGCACCTTGCATTGCTCTGTTAAGCTTGTTCATTTCACTGAATATGTCTGAAAGGTAGCAGAGTTGAGCGAGCCATTTGTCATTGTCCAAAAACTCTGCAAGGTCCGGTCTCTTGTCCGCAAGAAAGTCACGCAGCTCCTCCCTCAGGCTGAACAGACGCGTCAGCACCCGCCCTCTGGACAGCCATCTCACGTCAGTGTGCATCAGCAGGGTATGGTATTCAGCGCCTACCTCTTCGCAGAGAGCCGTGAATAACCGGGAGTTGGTGGCTCTGGCTTTCACAAAGTTCACGATTTTTACGGCCACATCTAAAACTCCATGAAGACTGGGCTCCATTTCTTTTGTAGCAAGCGCCTCTCTGTGCAGAAAGCAGTGCGTTGAAAAGCAACGGGGAGCAACATCTTTGATACGCTGAACTACCCCGGACTGCCTGCCAGTCATCGCAGCAGCTCCATCAGTACAGACCCCAATGCAGTTGCTCCAGTTAATCTCATTTGATCTCATGAAATTATCCAAAGTTTCAAAAATATCGTTTGCCGTCGTCGTGGTACGAAGCTCTTTACAAAACAAAAAATCTTCTTTTATCTCGTTTTCAAATTCATAACGAACGTATGCCAGGAGTTGTGCCATTTTTGACACGTCGGTAGACTCGTCTATTTGAAGAGCGAAGTCATTACCATGAAGTCGCGCAGAAAGCTGACCCCTCACGTCTTCTGACATTGTTGCGATGCGACGCTTGACCGTATTATTTGATAATGGTATCTTAGCCAATTGTTTTGACTTATCCTCTCCAAATAATTCCTTGACAATTTCTGTTGCGCATGGCAAAATCAAAGTTTCTGCAATTGTATGTCCTTTCTTTGCTTTGGCGATTTTTTCAGCAACTGTATACGATATTTTTAAAAGTTTCTTGTCAGTAGCTGTGACTTCCCTCATCTCATTTTGGGACAGTGTCAATTCTTTTGCCTTGCGCTTAAAAAATGACCTGGGCTTGTCCCGGTGCTGGGGATGAGTTGTCTGCAAATGTCTCGTTAGTTTGGACGGCCTCATGCATTCGTTAGCAAGGACTTTGGTGCAGATAATGCACTGTGGCTGGGGCAAGGACTCTTTGCTCCGAGAAAATGAAATAAAACCATAGTTCAGGTAACTATCTAGGTATTTCCTGCATTTTGTATGTCCAGTATTGCTTGTACTGCGACCAGAATTGGTGCGATCTTCCTCACCTGGGTTCAGTATGCCTGGTTCATTACTTTCAGCAGCTGTAGGCGAATCAGTGGGACTCGGTCGTTTTTGTGGTGGACGAATTACAAATTTGTCCATTTTTTTAATTTTTCATGGATAAAATTGGCGAATTTAATATGATCGTTCTCCTTTGATCGATGCTCACTGCTCAACACATTTCAAAATATGACGCGACCCCCCACAGTGCTCGCTGAGGCCCCCTTGTGGGCCGGGACCCCCCTGTTGGGAACCGATGTATTGGACAACTGTCAAGTCAGCTGTCTTCCCCATGATTGTGTAGCCTACAGAACTAGACTGAGAGACCATTTAAAGGCCTTTGCAGGTGTTTTGAGTTAATTAGCTGATTAGAGTGTGGCACCAGGTGTCTCCAATATTGAACCTTTTCACAATATTCAAATTTTCTGAGATACTGAATTTGGGATTTTCCTTAGTTGTTAGTTATAATAATCCAAATGAAAAGAAATAAACATTTGAAATATATCAGTCTGTGTGTAATGAATGAATATAATATACAAGTTTCACTTTTTGAATGGAATTAGTGAAATACATTTTAAACTTTTTGATGATATTCTAATTATATGACCAGCACCTGTATATCTGCTGCAAATGCGACCGTTTTCCCCTCTGTCCCAAAATCACATGCATATAACATATTGTATATAATGCTGCCTTCACGCGCTATCGGAAATTTCCTAATTCCCACTTTAGAAGTCGTGATTACGAGCTTGTTGCATTCAAGTGCTTTGTTGTCGGAGTGAACAGGAATCATGGTGGACACCAGGTTATTCTTGCCTATTTATTGGGAAAATCGTATTAAAACCATCATCATTTGTAGTCTCCCATGCACCGACAACCATATAAACATTCCACATAGTCCGCTTTCTGCTGATTCTGTAATTTCAGTCAAATGCAGGCTATTTTCGCTGTGTACCAAACATACAATACACTTCATATGATTACTCTTACATGTAAATATGTACTACGTTAATGTCAAGACAAGACGACCTAGCTGTTTTGGAAAAAAAACAATAAAACCACACCTGCCACAGCAGTCTAGTTCTCCCCGCCACCATGTTTAAAGCTTATGACACGCCCATCTCGGGAATTGGGGTATCAAAATTATTTCCGAACTTCCCAGTGGTAAACACTACATCAGAGGTGTTCATGTGCAATTTTTACCTAGGAAACTCGTATTTACGATAATTCCGATAGCACGTGAAGGCAGCATAAGTAGTTCACATGATAAATATAATGTTAAAGTTAAGATATGCTTCTAGTTATCTTTGAAGTTTGGGCATAAACTTCTAACATTGTGTATTCATATATTATATCATGAGCAGCGCGGTAAAAATAGACTCGGCTCCGAAATGGTCGCGGCACTGCTGCTGCTTCTGCTCCTGCGAAGCGCTACCGCGCCACCTCTGAGACATGGGTCGGAGGAGAACACCGGAAATGTGACAGAATGGACAATATTCTTCTGTATTTGCAATACACAAGCCGCGGTTCAGCTGCGCGAGACAAAACGTTACTTGTTTTTTTACTGTTATAATTGTAATAGTTGATTCCTTAGTGTGATTATGTTTGGGATACATGTAGTACCAATAGGAGCAGCTTGGGGGCACTACTGCCTGGAGGTAACAGGACTTATAAGCACAGCTACCATAGAGTAAGTCAGTTTGAAGAAGACGCGTTTGTGAGAGTAAAACTTTCTTTTGTCGGGTCTGCATAAACTGTACTGTGAATGTAACATCATATCAAATAGTTCAGATGGGGATGAAATTGATTGGATAATGTCAAAATCCAAAAGATTAAAAAGGGATTTGAGAGAAATAAATATAGGAAAAAGTTGGTCAGTGGATAGCGAGTCTGATTAGGGAAACATTAGCAAAAAACTGAGAGCTAACCAACATGAGAAACAGAAACCTGAGAATACAGAGAAAACACAAGGAAATTATTGGAAAATTATAATAGAGTTTAACCAGGATGGTGGGCACTATCACCCAATCAAACTTACCAGGGCAATTGAGAAGGAGATTGATACAATTTAATTTGCAAGGTTTATGAACAATAAAAGAGTACTGATACACGCAAACAGCAAACAACAACAAGAAAAGATTCTCAGTATGTCCACACTTCAAGGGGAAAGGATGAAGGCTCACATCCCGGGAGCAATGGCAAAGGCGAGAGGAGTTATCTCAGGAGTCCCACTGAGTATGTCAATGGAAGATTTCAAAAATAAGATTCAAGGAGGCAAAGTAGTTGAGGCTACACGGCTAAAAACAAAACGAGATGGATCATTAAAAGAAACATTATCTCTGGTAATACAATTTGAGAGAACCCTCCCTAAGTCAGTGCAAATGGGATATATGAATTACAGCATGAGAGAGTACATACCTAAACCTCTAAGGTGCTATAAATGTCAAATAATGGAGCGCACGGCTCAGCAGTGCAAAGGAAAGCTAAGGTGTGCAAGATGTGGAGGTCAGCATGAGTATGGCAAATGTGAAAAGGATGCAAAGGTTAAATGCTGTAACTGTGGAGAGGAACATAGTGCTGCGTTTGGAGGATGTGAAGTGCAGAGAGAAGCCCAGAAGGTTAGGTATTTGAATAAAGTATCATATGCAGAAGCACTAAAGAAAGTAAGAGAAACTGGATGAAATGACAGAAAAGTCAGTGGAATGGAACATTACATCAGTTAATCTGTGGAATCGTCTTCCATTAGCACTGAGAAAACCGTATGATTCTTTTAAAGCACAGATGAAGAATCGACTCTGGTTACACCAAACTTGCACTAATTTTTAGTAGCAATTTACATTTCTATTTAAACCTTTTATTGAGACATAATTGGATGTATGGGCTGATTGTGTGTGTGTGTGTGTGTGTGTGTGTGTGTGTGTGTGTGTGTGTGTGTGTGTGTGTGTGTGTGTGTGTGTGTGTGTGTGTGTGTGTGTGTGCGCGTGAATGTGTAGAAACTGTACATTATTTGAAATGTGGTTGATCTGACTGTACATTATTGTGACTGCGCAATAATTACGGTTTGTACAATAATAATGAGTTATGAGTGTAATGTAATAAGTGGATTGTGTAATATTGTGAAGTGTGCAATGTGAGGTGTGTGCAATAATGTGGATCGTGCAATATGAGGATGGGCAATAATGTTTGATATTGCAGTGGCCCTCTGTGACCCCAGCCCCCGGGACAACGGATGGAAATTCGGCTACAATCCGGTATGTTTACATTCATGTACAATCGTGTCTGTTCATTAACACACACTGTCCCTATTAAATAAAAATATAAATAATCCGGCACAAGATCAGTTTCCAGGCCATACATGTAAGTGAACTTTGTGGGTTTCATTTGTCACACTATCAATGTTGCATCACAGTTAAAAAAGAAAAGCGACAGAATTAAGGCTATAGTCGAGGCAGCAGGAAAATTCCTTGATATGAGAGATGTCAAAGCAGATCAGATACATGCATTGTTAACAGTAACTGAAAATGGAGAAAATAAACAAACTGAGGGTTAAAACAATAATTATGGTACTACACATATTACAGTGGAACGCCAGAAGCCTAATAGCTAATGGTCAAGAATTTAAAAAATACATTCATGAATTAGATGTTGTTCCAGATGTAGTATGTGTACAAGAGACTTGGTTAAGAGCACAATTAGATTTTGTAATACCAGGATTTAGTTTTAAAAGGTATGATAGGCGGTAAAATTTGAAATGTGTTTTTGATCTTTGGCAGATGGCGACGCTGCTGATCGCTTTTGGGGATTTTCTTCACACAAATCAAACATTTGGCCTCAGAACACTTGGAATATTTGTACTTTTTTAATAAATTATGCCTGCAGTCATATCTGCCTGTTATATCCTGTTTTTGATAATACACAAATGGGTAGGTTTAGGGAAGGGATTGGGTTACGTGTTCAAAACGTGTCTGAATACTGTAAATAAAAAAATAATTGTAAATAAAATTATGCTGGCTGATTAAATCGAGAATCACACTCCATGTCATAATGGCAAAATCATAGTTTCATGATGATAACCATGCCCAACACATCTGTATACTGTCATTGACTTACAAAGGCATCACTTCCGTGGACCCAGCACAGAATTTTCGGCGATTCCGTGAAACTGCCACGGATTTTGAGTTAAGGGGCCCGTGTTCATTTCACGGAATTCTGTGAGATCAGGTTGCAGTGAGAAGTCAGTAAACTTTGTTATGTTAGAAGGAGACAGAGGAATCCACAAAGCAAGTTACAGAACACATTTTAAATGCAGCGATTTTGAGTATTCCAAAAAGAACAACAAATAGTTGGAAGAAAGTGGTTCCTTGGTGGAATGAGGAATGTAGTAGAGCAGTAAAAGAGCGAAACAAGGCATTTAGAATGTTGAAGAAGAATCTGTCACAAGAGAATGTTGTGGAATATCAAAGAAAAAGAGCAGTGGCACGTAGGATAATTAAATATACCAAAAAGAGAAACTGGAGAGAGTTCTGTTCCACCATAGGTAGAGGAGTAGAGTTAGGGGATGTATGGTCTATGTTTAAGAGAATGAGTGCTGTGAAGGAAATTTTACATTTAGATGTGTTTTACTATTAGATGTGTTTTTATTTCATCTAGATGTGGTTTTAACTCTTAGAAGTGTTCATTTTACTTAGAGGTGTTTTTACTTAGATGTGAACCTTAACCTTTTATTCCTAGATGTGCATCACTTGTTAACATTGAACATGTATTTGTACTAATCATTGTTAAAAGAAATGTAACAAATAATAAATGGGAACTAGCTGGCGGGAACATATTGTTCTGAGTGACAGAGTACTCAGTTGCAAGGAAGTTGGGTAGTGCAAGAGGTCAAGATGACATATCGTACTTTAAGTGTGACAAGTATGTGCGCGGCTGTAATTAGACTAGGAATAGACAGGATACGTGAAAATAATGTAGCTTAAGAACAGGAACTTCTGCAGACAAGGGTAGTGTGATGTCTAGTTAGAATTTATGCTGAACAGGGGTTTTTGAATAAAGATGTTTCCTTTTAAGGCAAACAAGATTGGATGCAACCCACTCAGGATGTATGAAGAGTATATAATGTAACCCCGGAGAGCAAACTTTGCCCTTCTCATGACAGACATTCTCTGTATGTGAACTGCCTATTTCTTGCAAGAAATAAAATCATGTTTGATACTTTGACTTTTCAAAGGTTTGAATTTGTGTTCCTTCCTCCTCACTCTTCGAATAGAATTATTTCCACAACAAATGGCGACGAGGACGATGGGATGCAGTGAACCAACCGATCGGCGTGATTGAGAGGGCAATTGACTGATCATCCCGAGAGATCAAACTCTGCGGCTCAATATCCTCAATTTTAAGGAGAGAGAATTGTCCTACTCATCACGACGAGCGGGGGTGAACGCACTCCCAGAATTGAACTCACGAGGTCATCAAAAGACGGTGAGAGAAAATTATTTACGTGGTAGGGTAAATATAAGTTTAAGTAAATATTTGCGTGTTGAATATTTCTGCTAAAAGGGTCAGAGATTTGGAATAAGCTTGAGAGTAAGTTTCCAAAGAGGGTTTGAGAATAAGAGTTTCTCAAATGCCAAGTGTTAATTGTTTTCCCAAAAAGGGCCAGAAGTTGCGAGAATAAGCTAGAAATTTCTCGAGCGTCCAAACAAGGTGCAGTTTGAAATAAGCCTGACAGTAACTTTCAAACATTGAGTAAGGCACTTGTTTGGGAAAAAGACCTAGCATCGACGGATGTGGGCATTTTTGAAAGTCCTAAATTGACGAATTTAGGCAGGCGTGGTGGCCACGCTGGGGGAAAGAATTAACACAGTAAATATAGTACGTGGTGACCACGTGAGAGAAAGGATTCAACTACGCAAATATAAATACTGTTAATAGAAACAATGGGTAATGAGAGTTCGAAAAGCGTGGAGGAGGAACAGGTTAATTTCTCTAAGAGATCATACAAAGCTATGGACAAAATGATGGGAACTTGGTATCATGCTTTTGTGCCGTATTTGATAAGTCAATATGGGTTTAACGGGGGTTTAAGTGTGTCACATTTGACACAGACCAAAGTAAATTGGGCGACTCATTTCGTCAAAAAGAAGGACAGAGAGGCATTGACTGTGGAGAAATGAAACTGAGAAATTAAAATGCCACAGCTGTTTAAAGATCACCGGTGAGTATGAACTTTGACTAAATTTTGGCTAACATTTTGAGTAATATGATCGGTAATTTGATTAGTCGGTATATATAAAGATTTTAAGATGAACAAGAGCAAATGCTGTAAGCAGCTCCGCTCTGAAACCCTGACTTCAAAGAAATTTGCTGGACTGATGAAGATAATGGGCAGAAATGTTTTTATTGTAATTGGAAGTTTACTGGCTACAAACAAAGAGAGAACAAGAAAATTCAAATTTGTTGAATTTGTTCAAAATTTTGTGCGTATTCATTAATTTATAAAATGGGTGAGGTGCCATACCCGAAGGGAGATATACAATTGAGTAACTAAAAATAATGTTGGGGGGGGGGGAAAGCAAACAGCACCATAAATTGCAAGCCATTGTCTGTTTTATTGGACCCCGAGCAAGCTCTGTTCTCAGACAGACTGCCACTTTTGGAGCACACAGGTTGCTGAACGTTGCTCCATAAGATAAAGATGAAGTGTTTAATTGTGGTCAGCGGGGCCATTTTGCACGTAATTGTGTCTGGACACCTATAAGGTGTAAAAAGTGTGGCAAATCAGGCCACCAGACTAAATTCTGTAAACGAAACCCAGTAAAAAGAAAGTAACAGAGGTTTACACTCTGTCTATGAAAATGAGATAGCAATAAGATTAATAAAATCTTTAATGATTACTTTTGAAGGAAGGATTTGAGATAATTTTAATATGAGGTTAAAATTAAAGTTAAAGATGATAAAACATGTTTTAAAAGATATACAAGATATATAAATCCTGATTAACCGAGTTTTAAATGAAAAATATATCATAAATATGTTCTTGCTCTTCTCACTTTTGCAAAACTCTGATAATGATGATTTGACTGAATATTGGGTTGTTGAAATAACTATAGGTGTTAAAATGTTGAAAACCCTAGAAGTTGATGTTTTTGGTTTCAAAAGATAAGCCTGTGCTGAGCTGAAATAAACAATTTGTAATCTCAATCCGGCCACCACGTGGCCTAATTTGAGTAACAGAGACTCAATCTGAGTGGAAATTATAGTTTCTGAATTCATTTTGTGGGCAAAAGACAAATATAAAGTTATGATCACTTGAAAATGTGATTTCTGTCTAAAGATAGAGTTAAAAGGAAAATGTCTTATATTTATTTGAAAACAAAGCCAGATCTTACGCTGAGCTAGTGTGAGGAGTGAAAGGTTTATGAAAATGCAGTGTACCAGCCCTGAAGGCCTCAGAGTCTCTCTCTGATCCCAGACCAGCTCAAAGCTGGTATCTGAGCCTGTGCCACAGATGATAGAAGATGTTGATGAGTAAGGAGGGCACAGGGCATCATGTGAACATAATAGACAGTTATTTGTTAAGATATAAAAAGGTGCCATCAAGAGGGCAATAAGACATGTTTTAAAAATACAGACTTTTAATGAACTGAAATGTTTGACGAATGTATGATATGACCAGTAACTTCTGTCTGCTCTTCGCCTTCACCATGTACAGAACTGATGGCCTTGGTCACAGATGTAGCAGAACATTAAATTGAAGTTACAGGTGTTTTGGCTAAATTCACTGAGTATAATCTAAAGCACTGCTATGGGGCAGCTTTGAAGAAGTATGATGGATTTTAGTGATTAAGTTGTGTTATAATTAACCTGTCTCCATGTTTTTACTCATTTGAAAGCAGACCAGATGGCTCTGATGACTCTTGAATGCACTTTCCAAAAGGCTCCAGAAAATATTGGATCCTGTTTAGGGTCAAAGATCTCAAAGCGATGAGAGGTTGAGCACGATGTGGTTTCCCGATGACGGGTAAGACTTCCTACGGCCTGACGGGGGGCAACCCAAGCCAGGGAAATCACGATAAGTCATCTCGGATCCCCCCGAAAAAAAAAAAGAAAAAAAAATGGAGGAGGGGGTTTTATGTGAGGTGTGTATGAGAGGTGAGGCAGATGTCTGTGAGGCCAGCAGCATCTCTGTGTTGGGGGGGGGAGCTGTGTTTCGTAGGGGCCAAGGTCAAGACTGGACACAGTAGCCCCTGCCCTAATTAGGCCCCTCTATACCGCTCACCAAATACCGCATAAATTGAGAGCCAGGAAACACCCTGAAGAAAAGAGCAATGATTGGCATTTAAGAGCCAGCTGAGACCATACTGTGATTGTGATTGATAACTTTGTGGAACAGAACAAAATGTATTAGTATCAGTAAGGCTGTATGATATTGAACTAAAATGTCTCTATCATAGTCTTAATCGTGCAGGTCATTAGATGGAAGAGGATAATTTGGAGACATGGTGATGGCTTTAAGAGGATGGCTTTTGAAGTTTAAAGAGAAGTTCTGGATGACAGAGGTATCTAAACTAAAGATAACTTGAAACAATTTCACAGTATAACTTATTGGAGATGTTCTAATTTGAAAGTTCAACAGTTACATTTCTAAACTTTGTGAAGGATTGATGAATTAAGGGTTAGTGAATTTAACATTATAGTAAAAGTCTTAGAAGACTGCTGAAAAGATAATGTGGATGAGAGAGGGAGAGAGAGACTGCTTGAATGGAACCATGGATTGTACTCTGCCTGTGACTGAGACAAACCAAAAACAATGATATCAGAACAAAACAACCCAACTGATTTTTCTAAAAATATATTAGTAATGAACAGATTTGGAACTGGTTAAGAAACCATGTAAAAGCACATTTTGAGAATGAGCAGTTCATATTTATGTGTCCTGATTGAGTGTAGTGTGCAATTAACCTCTGGAATGAGTGTTTTTATCATCACAGATGGGTTAGTTAAGTCAAACGACAAACGCTAAAGAAGCTGATTATTCTGAGCGAATCTGGTGAAAAGATGATCCAGAACATGGACGAGCTGTAAATGGATTGGTATCCAGCTCAGTCTGTTAATGGTAATTATGACTACTTTGTCCTTTATGATGTTGTTTTGAATTAATCTATGGATTAGTGTATATGTTAAAGGGGAATAATTAGAGATTGCCGCCCATCATGGGTTTAACACCCTTGTATAAATTCAACAGAGGGTCGGAGTTTAAATAATGTCAATTGATTAAGAATGACAAATGTAAATTTTATAGACTGGACGGCAGAGACAAGGAGACAAATTAACTAAAGTCACTATAATCTAAAATATCAAGAGACTCCCTAGTATTTATGAAAGGCCAGAGGGTGAACAAAAGGAGAACTTCTAAGAAACAAAAGAGTTTTATTTTATGTTTCCTCTGAATGGAGGCATGACACTAGATGTCTAAGAGAGCTTCTATTTCTGTATTAAGGGCTGAAGGAGCAGGCAGAGAAGGCTTTCTGTGACTGGGATTGGGATAAGAGAGATATAATATTTTGGTTTCGGCAGAGCAGTAGAGATAAGAAACAATAATGAGCATATGGTGCATCTTTTTGAGAGACAAATAAAGTGACTTAAAATAATTGTTTTAATGAGTTAAAACAAGAGAGAAATAACCCAAAAAGATTGATTTTTTGGTGGAAAATTGATTTATGAACGATTTATGAACACCCTAACACACTAAGTGTTAATAGACATATATGAATTGAAAAATCATTTTGAAACGGCTTTAAAGAAATGGATGATGACTTATAGTACAAATTTGAATACTTTATAAAGTGATATGGGAGATTATGAAAATTTGCAAGATAAGTGTCACTGCCAAATGACATGAATTAAGAGGTTTAAGATTTTGGGCCAATTGGAAAGAGTTACGTCCAAAGAGTTTTAATGGACAGGAAATGGAGAAAAGGGTAATTTGAAAAAGAGCCCTGATGAATTGATGTTGAATGGTTTACTGATAACAGGAACTGAAAAGATTTTGATAAGAATTGGGTATTGAGTATGATTAAGTATGATGTCACGAGATAAAGATGAGCGAACGTGCTGATTGAATGTAATATGAATTGATAATTATGTCATTTCGATGAAGTGTATTTAACATAAATCTAAAATTGGTTATGTTCATTAATTGTTTAAATATGATGTGGGCTATGATGAGTGAAAATGGGTCTATTGGAAATAGTAAGTAGGGTGGTTTGTGAAGAATTGTTGAAAAGATTGACTGAAGGAAGGTTGATAAGTATGTAAAGCACAGTGAGAAACTGTGGGCATGTAGATAAGATTGTAGCATGAAATCGAGGTAGAGAGCGAAGTGACCCCATTGGTAGACACACAAAAGAGAATCGGTGCATGATAGACATTTGTGCTTTGGAACTATGCCCTGCATGGGCAGATGTGTCATCTGAACTGAGAGCAAGGAATGTAGACTGAAGGATGTTTTATGTATTGTTTAGTTTGAGTTTGAGTGAATGCAAAAAAGGTCTGTTATGATTTTGATTAATCAAGAGAACCACGGATTGTTTGTTTTTTTAAATATGTTCTCTAAAGTATTTAGTCTCTGAGGAGTGACTGTGGGTCTGGCCTAGGGATGTGTGTGTCGTCAAACGGTTGATAGCAGAAAGTTGGCATGTTTGGATTTTGGAGGTATCACACACCCCTAACATGACGGAAGTGCAGTAACAGTGATTACTGACTTAGCCCGGCTTCCAGAGATGAAATATGGATTTCTTTCATTTTATTGGATATTTTCAATATGTTTATGGGAAACTTTCTAGTTAAGACTTTACTAGTATGTAGCTATGTGTAAATGCGCAGAGAAACTAACAACAGAGTTTATTTCAACAGGAAACCGTAAGAGCAGCAGCCACAGCACAGCAGTCAAAGGAACCAGAATGTCTTTTATTATCTGAAACTAACACAAATGTTTTGCCTTCCTTATAGACTATGCAGTTTTTCAACTCAGGGCCAGAGAAACGCAGCGATGGGAACAGTGCGACCGCACTGTGCAAAATGGCGGCTGGATGAGTAGTGATGGCAAGCCTTGTTTACCCCAAAAAAATATTTTCAATGATTATGATTAATGGCTGCATGGGCGACCACACGCAGCCAAAGGGGGTAAACAATAGCTTACATCAATAGAATTGTGAATTATTGCGTAGAGATGTCTTTTCTGTTGTCTAAGGTCTGTGTGCAGGTAAAATTTGGGGAAACCAGCTGGGACTCCTTTACATGACATCAAACCAGGTGATTTCGTGTTGATAGAGGGCAACGGGAGGAGGAGCTGGAAGGCGAAAGGGTGGCTGAGGCCTCACCAAATCCTCCTAACAACGTATGCTGTCGTAAAAGTGGCTGAGGGGGCGATGAGGGTACACGCAAGCCACTGCAGAAAGTTTTCCACCAGCAGGAAGGGGAGGAGCCAAACCGGAAGAGAAGAAAGCCATGACGAGGTGCCAGGGGAACAAAGCCTGTACTTTGACACGGCTGCAGAAACAACAGCTAGAGATAAAGACGAGCTGCTGGCTTTGTCTGCAAATGTCCCATGCCTGCAAAGCAGTACCACTGACTGTTGTAACACTGATTGATCCGGCAGCAAATGACTGAGATAGTGAGAGCTGCGAAGGGCATTGAGCACATGAAAATGGCCGTAGCCACTCCACCAGAAATGTCATCTTCCCTGGATGTTTGGTTTTCTGGTCTCCAGGGGTGGATTAAAATGGGTGATAAGTACTATTATGCCGATAGGATGCTTGATTCTGATTTTGATGATCCCATGTATAATAAATTGTATCTCTGCAATCACTGCTAGGGCAGTGTCTTCCACGATGGTTAGAATGACTGCAGGGGAATACGTCATAATGATGCGTAGGGAACCAGAGGCAGATGGCACAGTGCCTGAAATGGAGGAGGACTTACTCGAGAACGAACATGTGTTTGACTAAGAAATGAAGTAACCAAGGGAAAAATTTACCTAGTGTAAATTACTATGATTATGGAGGAGTAAATGTCAAATTTTGTGTGTATGTTCTTTAAAATGAACATGGGGTGGATTGTGAAGGAAATTTTACATTTAGATGTGTTTTACTATTAGATGTGTTTTTATTTCATCTAGATGTGGTTTTAACTCTTAGAAGTGTTCATTTTACTTAGAGGTGTTTTTACTTAGATGTGAACCTTAACCTTTTATTCCTAGATGTGCATCACTTGTTAACATTGAACATGTATTTGTACTAATCATTATTAAAAGAAATGTAACAAATAATAAATGGGAACTAGCTGGCGGGAACATATTGTTCTGAGTGACAGAGTACTCAGTTGCAAGGAAGTTGGGTAGTGCAAGAGGTCAAGATGACATATCGTACTTTAAGTGTGACAAGTATGTGCGCGGCTGTAATTAGACTAGGAATAGACAGGATACGTGAAAATAATGTAGCTTAAGAACAGGAACTTCTGCAGACAAGGGTAGTGTGATGTCTAGTTAGAATTTATGCTGAACAGGGGTTTTTGAATAAAGATGTTTCCTTTTAAGGCAAACAAGATTGGATGCAACCCACTCAGGATGTATGAAGGGTATATAATGTAACCCCGGAGAGCAAACTTTGCCCTTCTCATGACAGACATTCTCTGTATGTGAACTGCCTATTTCTTGCAAGAAATAAAATCATGTTTGATACTTTGACTTTTCAAAGGTTTGAATTTGTGTTCCTTCCTCCTCACTCTTCGAATAGAATTATTTCCACAACAGTGCGAAAAGGAAAGCTGTTCAAATTCCAGCTTTGATTGACAGTGAAAATTATGGTGGTGTCTGACAAAGAAAAGGCAGCGGTGTTAGATAGGGCTTTTGTGGCAGTGCACAGTGGTGATCACCTTACGGAAACTCATAAACAACAGAAACACCTTGCACTCAGAGAGAATAAGAATGTGAAGCTGAAGAGAGAGGATGGTTTATCATCCTTGGATGTGGACTTTACAATGTCTGAACTCAATATAGCTTTGTTATGCACTGGATACACAGCACCAGGACAAGACCAGTTATGTTATGCCATGTTCCGACAATTATCAATAGAATCTTTTAAGCTGGTGATAAGACTCTTCAATAAAATATGGAGGGATGGGATGATACCGAGTTGTTGGAAAAGAGCAGTTATACTACCATTTAACAAACCTGGTAAAGACCCAACTAATCCTGGTAATTATAGGCCCATAGCGCTGACATCTCACTTATGCAAATGGTTGGAGAGGATAATAGGTCGCAGGTTATCGCATATACTAGAACAGAGAGGATTATTGACTAACATTCAAAGTGGATTTCGAAAAGGACACTCCACAACAGATGCCCTAGTTAGAGTAAGTAATGAGGTGGAAAAGGCATTGAAAATGAAAGAGCTGATGACAATAGTATATTTTGACATATAGGTTGAGAATGAGTTAATTTTAGTCCATCCTGAAGTCCGTTTTGCAGAGATGGACTAAAAATGAACTCCCAAAACGTACTGCCAGATTCTGGAAGATGAATTCTTCAAACAGTGGTACTAGAGGATGTGGTGCTGGTCCTTCAAGAGTCATTCTCAACCTATCTGTCCATAAAGCCTATAAAAAAACCTTCTTCATGTATTTTACAACACTTCAGCTTGTGATTCTCATCTAGTGGGGGTAATTTTTTAGGATTCTTTACCTAACTGAAGTCTCTGAGATCCTGACACCTTGCACTTCTGGAGACTCCAGGTAGGTTGCAGCTCTGGAAAATGGTGGCGCTGGAGACTAAAGGGTTCCTGATGGTTTCACCCTTAATTCTTCACCTTAATTCTTAATTCTTTTGCAGTTAACAGGTGTCTTTTCTTCACCACCTGTTTTTGTCAGATCCTGCTGACCCAACGAGCATTTCACTCTCCAGTGGTCATGCCTTAACTGCAATGTCTAGTATTGCATTAGTATTGCATCCTTCTCATGGGCATTTAATACTTTTTGACTTTTCAGTCTGAGTTAAATCTCTTTTTTGGCTCAATTTATCTGTAAAAGAAAACATGCCTAATAATTCTGCACACCTGAATATAAGGTGATTTTCATTTCCAGCCTTCATGAACAATTATATATCACTTATACATTATTAAATACTAAATCAATAGTAGTTATTAGGATTACTGTGGTTTGGAATTGGTCAAATGTGCCTGGAAAAAAAATATGATCAGAAAATCAACGTGCCTAATAATTCTGCACTCCCTGTTTATATATAATATTTTTTATTTATTTATTATAAAATAACAAGATGTTACACACTCCTGTACAGTAGGTGGCGGTATGCACCTTAAAGTTGTTTGCAATCCGCCATTAACCAAGAGAAGAAGAAGTAAGTCAGTTTGTTTGGTAGAGGGAAATCACATTGGCCCTCATTTATCAAAAGTGCGTACACCAAATTTCCAGCGTACACCTGGCGTACACCCAAAACCACGGTGACTTTGAGATTGATCAATATGGACGTTGGCGTACGGCACGCTAAAATCCTACGCCAGCTCAGGAGGTGGTGTACGCACGTTTTGAGTTAGTGCTAAAATGGTCAGAAAAACAATTCCTAACACAACAAAACGCACTGACAAAGATATGGGCTGCGTTCGAAACCGCATACTTCCCTACTATATAGTATGTAAAAAGCAGTAGGTGAGAGAATAGTATGTCCGAATCCATAGTATTCATAAAAGAGTAGGCGAGAACTACCAGGGTTTTGGACTATTTCTCGCGAGATTCGGACGTGCGTATACTGATGTTGCGTTCGAATATGCCTACTTACCTACTATATAGTAGGCGAAAACAGTACGTGAAAGGAGAAGTATGTTCGAAACCTCAGTAATCATAAAAGAGTAGGCGAGAAGTTCCCGGATGGCCTACTGATTCCGCCCAGATTGTGAAGCACCCATCGTCGGATACTTTTCTATCCCTGCCTTCCCATGAGGCCACAGGAAAGGATACGTCAGGCGGAGAAAAGCGAATCAAATGTGAGTATTACAAACCAAAATCACGGTTCCTTGTGTTAAAAATCGCATTTGTTGGACTACTGTAGACTACAGTAACGTTAAACTGTTGAATTGTTGAAAGTGTAAAGACGACAGACAGTATAGTGTAGTTGTGATTGGGCTGTAAAAACACGTTTTATTATGCATGAGCTCCAGTAACACACACACACGTCTGCAAAGTGGATTTACATAAACGATATACTTAAAGATAAAGATGCTTACTAAATGTTTATTTAACATCGGACAGGAACATTTTCGATAAGTATTGCAGATGACACCACAGCATTAAATAGACATCTGATCAGAGTGATGTGTGTGTGCTATAATGTAGAGTTCACTGTTGTCAACACTGTTAACTTTGCATGTAACGAAAACGAACTACAACGCCCATAATGCAATGCAACAAGTAGGAGGAGTCAGTAATCAGAAGAAAATGGCAGTCCATTTAAACAGGTGTGTGTTTGTGCATGGCATCAAGGAGAGAGAGAGAGTTTTCTTTTATTTGGTTGTGACCAACGAGAGCAACAGAACAGAAAGGTTGAATGGCCTGAAGTCTTTAGAGGTTAAAGAGTGACCAAAATAGTCAAGCTTGAAGACTGTGTAAGATGTGCTTCGTTTGCTGCACGGCGGGAGTGTGCTTTGACTGTTACAGCACGCTGCTCCTTAGTGGTGTTTGGGCCGACGAAAGACTCAACAGACCAACAGACCAAGCGTGGTGAAGGAAGGACGAAACTGGAGATGAGATTGCAGACTACCACGTCATACAAGAGAATTGATCCCGGTTGCACAGTGGACGAGTGTTCGGATGTTTGCTACGTCCTTCGTTTACAGCTGTGTTTGAACTGCGCAGGGTTGGAATACCGTGGCGGTGGGTGAGTTTTGTCCTGGATGGACTGAAATCCTCTGGGCCCGGTTTTTCAAAAGGTTTAATCCGGATAAAATTTATCCGGATTTAGTAATCCTTTTTTTTGCGATACGTGATCACGTAATCCAGTTTACTTTTGAGCCAGTTTTTCAAAGCAACATCGGGTTGGATCAATCTGATCCGGATAGGAACTTTTCAGGATCACCAAATCTGGATAACCAGTGCTCAAACAGGATGGGAAATCACAATGTAGAACTATAGATATGTAAAGAGCAACAAGTAGAATAGCCAGTGTGGAGTCAATATAAGTTTATTTTTATTTGAAATGAAACACACACATAAAAATAAAAATAAAAACTAAAAACAAGAAAAACCCCACCCCATCCTCTTCCAGCAGTCCGCTCATCTGAGACCTACAACACAAACACTGTACATTGAGGATATTTATAACAGGTTTCAAATATGTCCTGTATTGTCCTGCACAACATCGCTACTAAGCGCAATGTCCCTCTCTGTGCTGACAATGATGCACCTGAGCCCTTTGGAGACCCTAACCAACCTCCTGCAAAACAGGACGTGCAACAAGGGACGCAATAGTTAGACATAATTTCTGATTTGGATTTGTTTTGGATTTCAAAAATCAGTGATTGCCATTCTTTGCATTTTTTTGGTTATTCTGTAATCATTGCATGCATCACCAATAAATATTCTAAAAACTAAAATATTTTCAATTGTGATGAATATATATATCAATTAGTGACAGAATAAAATGTATAGTTTTTGGTCAATTTTGACAGCTGTTTGGGGGATTATTTTATGAGGCCAAACTCTTTCTACTTTGCTGTAGGCCTATACTGAAAGGCTGAATACGTTAAAGCCTACCTAATCACTGTAGCCTGACGGATGAACAAATACAATTAAAACCTTATGAATAAATAGGATATCTTGTAAGATACTGCATGATCCAAATATAGTATTATTTGATACATTTTTAAAGTTTTCATTACATTTTGGGCATGAAATCCATGCTGAATCCACCCTTCTGATGGGATCAGTTTAATCCAGATTTTTTGGATCAAAGTGATCCAAATCCTACAAAAAAGTTCTGAAAAACCCAAACTAATGGTTTGATCCAGATCAAAACCAAGATTGGATTACGTGATCTAATCTGATTATGTAATCCGTTTTTTCTTTTGAAAAACCCATTTTCAAGATTTGATCCAATCCGTTATCCAAAATCCTAGTGGATTACTTTTGAAAAACCGGGCCCTGGTGCACGTTGGACTTCAGGTAGGCCTTGACCTGTTAACCTTGCTACTCAAGAGGCCTTCTAAATCACCATTGACTCTGAGAACATTGGTTTAGCGGACATTTCACCTGAACTATAACTCACACACTTACACGAGCACACATCACCTTTTTCCATAAATCATTGTGTATTGTGAAAGATAATCGTGATCGACTGATGCTTATGGGATGGTTTATTTCATGAGATGATTGTTTTGTTCTTTGAGATACTTTGAAAAAACAAGGGACAGAAAAAAAGGAAACGAGTCCCCTTTGAGTTAAAATAATAATAATAAAAAAAAAAACAAGAATGCGTTTGCATTTGTAAAAGTGAGTTTATTTTTGTATTTGTACTGTTCTGTGAAGAGTGGTTTGGGATAACGGGCATATCTAGACTCACTACGTCACATACATGAACGTCAGTATTGTTAATAAATCTACATAAAGTAACTAAACATAAGTTATCTTTTTTATTTGTCCATTATACTGTTGATGAATTGAGGAACATTAACACATCAGCAACTACCTCAACATTTAAGGCTATTGAGCACAAACTTTTTGTCTGATGTTACAGGGGCAGAAAAGCACGTGTGTGTTTATCTGGTGGAGACTGGAGAGAGGGTGATGAAGGAAGGCTGTCATCAAAGGCTTTGGGTATACTACAGAAATGAATAAAACATACATTTAAATCTTTAGTTGTATTTTATTTTAATTTCAAACAGAATTTATTTCAGCACTTTTCTGATTCTTGATGTCTGCATTTGCTGCAGAGCTTCTGTGGTTGAGCCTTGCTCAAGGACACACTGGTGGTGACGCCTGCGGAGATCCAAGCAGAAACCTTCTGCTTATCAGTTCAGTGTTTAGCCCACTACACCACAAAAGTCATAAAGCTACAATACAAATAGCATGTAATTGTAAAAATATTAAATCAAATATGGCAAGAAATGGGATGCTGACAACATGAATTGTAAAACGTTTTAAGTAGTCATGCTGATGGAGAGCAGGCACACGGATGTTTGGAGCAGACATCAGCAGTCAGATTGTCCCGCACATGTTCTCCACTCTTGCTTCAAGGTTGTGGGGTTCAGAAGGGACAGGAGGGACATGATGGACGGCTAGGACAGGCGAAGGTGTTCACGGTGGTCAACTGCTTCATCAACATAAAGCCACAGAATTGGCACAGCTGTGTTGAGATAGCAGCAGATGTGGGGATCACCGTCTGTAAATGTGTGATGGTTTGTTAGAACAATACGTTTGAATAAAGCTTTGTTTCATGGTGACTTATTCATTTATAATGTTTACTTTTACTCATTAATTCATGTTTCCTATTGTCAGTAAATAAAATATTTTATTAACTCATGCATTTATTCATTGCTTGACTGAAAATTGGTATTCACATCGGCTGCATTTGTCTAGTGTGTATTCATGCATCGCTATGTCATATGACAACAAGTTGCATTTTGCTTGTTTTACTAAAACAATATAATTTTCAGTAAAAAAAAAAAAAGTAACATAATTAAGTATTGGTCAGCATTTGTTATTATTATTATTATTGTAAGTGTTTTAGTGGGCTAGCAATGCAATTCATTCTGGGGTAATCTTAATTTTGAATAGTGAACTTACATTTTAAGATTATAAAATCAACAGTGTTCTCCCAAGTTGAGATCTTCGAGCAGCTGAAAGATGTCCTCGTTGCAGACTCTGAGGGAAACCGCACAGGTCGGGCTGTGGAGTTATTGATGCTTTGAGCTGTTACTGCACCTGTCACTCATAGGCCTATTTTTTATTTTATAATTACATGGTTGTATCTTTAACAATCCTAATAATAAAACAAATATCATGGGTTTGCATACATTATATACAAAGAAAAAACAATAACAAGGTTAGATATCTTTGAATAATTCATCATAATGCAATTAAATTTTATTTCATAAGCTTGAGGGATAAAACAGGAAAAATATAAAGGAGATTTAGGCCAATTTTGCTTGTGGATGAAATGTTTTGCATATAAAATAAAGAAATTAACAACATATTTAAGAGATCACGATTGTGGGTTTTGGTAAGGATAAAACTGGGTCAGATTAGTAGGGTTAATATCACAAAATAAATGGGCAGCTGTTTCTTCAACAAGCCCACAAAATTAGCAAGTTTAATCAATATTAAGATATTTATAGATCGATGAATTAAACCTGTCACTCATCTTTCAAGTTGTTGCGCTTGAGATAACGTCGTAGGTCACATGATAACGTCAACATGGCGCATAAAGTGCGGATTGCATTCATACTTAACGAGATCAGGCAATATAGTACCTACTCTTTTGGAGCTCGTTAACTAAGTACTTATTGAAAATGAGTACCTATTCAATGAGTATGCGGTTTCGAACGCAGCCATGCTATTTTATGACCCACTGTAAAACAACAACAACAACAACAACAACTAAAGCCCTATTCACGCGGGATAAGTACGCTATTATCTGGGGACCTCGTGTGATTTAGAAATTACTCCCCCACATCTGAATTTTGCGTGGCGCATTCGCACGGGATAAGCTGTGATTTTACTCGAATTTACTGACTTATCTCCCGGATAGGCCTATGATGTAAAGACTTGAAAATGTTTTTTCGTTATATAGCTGTATGAAATTATAAACAGTCGTATCGATATCATTTTGATTGTTTTATAGTAATAAATTTTTTTCCGTTCAGTTAGAGAACAGACGCAATTAAAAACGTAACTGAGCAATATAATAACAATATACGACGGAAGATTCAGTTTCAAAGCTAAATGTAAAAGTGCCCATTTAAGCGAGTTGTCATTGTACTGTTCTGTTTTTGTGTTTTTCATTAAGAATAATATTAAACACACCATTCAAGCAATTTACTCCCAAATTGTGCTCATTCTAAAGTGAAAGTATAATCCGCGCGGCCGCATGGGACTTCAATAGGTGCGCATTATATGCAGCCTAGCTCCATTCTTCGTGAAAGATAAAGATAGAAATGCGCACAGGACAAAAACCTTGCAAAAATTATATACGATCCGCCTAATCCCGGCCAAATCACGGAGATGCCGATTCGCACGGGACTAATGTTATCACGGGACCTCGGTGTTTGGCGAAATATGGTAGGTAAATTGCGGGGGAATATTTACTTTCTATATTACAGACATGGCCGATTCGCATGTGATTAAGATCACAGACATTCTCTGCGATTATTACAAATCACCAGAGCTCCCCACATATACTAATCCCATGCGAATAGGGATATAGTAATTATAAACTTCAGTGTTTATTTTTGTGCAACATGGACTTCAATGTTTAATTTGTGTGACTTTACCAAAGCATTTGATTTGTAGGCATATGTATTCCTCCAGTTGCGACCCTGTGCGCTTTACCTGACGGTTCAAGGTTAGGCCCGGCAGCTGCGCACGGACTGGGACTGAAAATAATTCAGACTGACAAAATAATAAAAATGACATTCTTCTTCTTTTAAATAATAATAAAATAAATAATAATAATAACGACATTCTTCTAAATAACAATAATACAAATCATAATAATAATAATAAGAATCTTACAAATCGTCATGCAATTATTAATGTGAATGAATGGTACTCCACATCACATCATCATCACTATTGTACACCCCAATACATGTGATGTGATACGAAATTAAATGCATATAATTTCAAAACACGTGCTGTAAAATAATGAATTGTGATAGGTAATTTCTCATCCAAACAGCTATTTAAACTGGATTTCCACCGTACACCTTTTTGTGGGCGCCTTTAATCCCACTCTTTAAACTCCTAAATAAAACAATTTTGTTTTTTTTCCACTTCCCCGGTGATGGTCTCGATCTCCACGTCAGAGAAGTTTCTCTTCTTTGCCGTCTTCCGTGTGTCCATGGCTTAAAATGAGGGCGTGGGGGAGGCAGAGACTTGAATATATAGGGGCGTGTTATTCTAATGACGATCGTTTTCAGCCGCGGCATTTATCAAGGGCAGGTTTTGCGTACGCCTGGATTTCAGAGGTGCGCACAGCTTCATAAATCAGGCGGTGAGAGGAGTGTAAGCATAATCTTACGACAACATATACGCCCGTTTCTACGCAAGATTGTTAAATGAGGGCCATTGTGAACTCACACTACCTTCTGGCTCTTGCAAAGTCCTTTGTTGAGAACTCTTTGAGTTTTTGCTCAACTGTGAGTATGAATTGACTTGTATGTTGTGTTAGAACTGTTTGCCTTCTTTCTAGAAAGGATTTTTTAATTTCTTCATGTTCTTTCACGTGTTTCCCACAAGAGCACCGATTAGATTAAATCATCTGCTGGATACTAGATATACAGAATTCAAGTGCAACGAGGCTATGGCATGTGATCTTAACCAACCCAACGCTGAGGTCTACACGTACCACCATTAACTGCCATCACTTCACACGTTGTGGATCATAATCCTTGTCATCGCACTCCAAGTGCACAACAGTGAGGATTTGAAGCTCTTTTCATCATCACAACTTCATCTCATCAATAGACTGGACATTCAAATTATAAGTTTACGTCATCCATTTGACACAATTAAGAGACAAAAACCTTTGGGGTTGATTTCCAGTATGCATTGAGTGTTTGGCACAGGGATATTGCACTGCGCAGCAGCGTGTAGCAGGAGCAGCGCAGAAGCAGCAGTGCCACGATCGTTTCGGCGCAGAGTCTATTTTTTCTGCGTTGCTCACGCAGAATTAAATCAACAGTGGATTGTTCTTGATCAAAACTGACCTGATTAACATGGAAAATAACAAATTTCACCATGAAATCATGTAGTGAAGTGTCCCATGTGTTTCACGATCACCATATGTCATCCAGCGCTGTGAAATAATAAAATAAAATACACAAAAACACAACACTGCCAGAAGTTTTTGCCCAAACTTCAAAAGCCTGTTTAAATGATTAAAACTAGAAGCATATCTTCACTTTAATGTTACATTTATCATGTGAACTACTTATATACAACATGTTATATGTGTGTAGGAGACAGAGGGGAAAAAACTAATTTAAACAATTTATACTGCCAGTTTAGTTAAGTTACCAAGTTAAATATTAATTTAGTTATGTATATACATATAGCCTATTATAACTTTATGCTGGCATGCTGACATCGTGCTGACACTCATAAACAAAAGCACATGGTGTCACAGGCAGTGTTCTTCAGAGTGCACCTGGAAAGACAATAATGGACGACACTCGTCTCATCATGGAGTTTGAGAAGCACACCATTCTTTATGATCCACATAATTTGCTTTATAAAGACTTGCAAGTGAAGGAAAAATCATGGGGGGAAGTTGCAGTGGCTCTTGGTGCAGATGGTACGTAGGCTAATATTAAAGTGTTTTTGACAACCTTTAGTTGGCCCACGAACGACCAAGTAAATATAGATAGGTAAATAGAATATACACAGATTAATATAGCACAAATACAATGATGAGTGTTATTTTGTCAATTTATTTGTACTTTTTTCCCGAATTTTCTAATTTAGCCTACAATATACCATTAAGAAGTTTGCTGTTAGTTATTACAGTCATTTGTAATTATCTTTAAGATGTTTATGATGGGTAATGTATGTAAATTCAATTGTATGTAAATGTAAACACTAAATGCTTTCCTTATGTTTCTCTCTTTAGCAGAGCGCTTTTTATTGACGTGAGAGCTAATATGTAATAAATATAAATAGTATATAATAAATATAATTCAGGTATGAAAATATTCACAATTTATTTACTCTAAAGAATAAACAAAAGCTGTCAAAGTACTTACAGTTCTGGTTTGACCGCAACCTCAAAAGCCTGCGACTGTGCTAATAAATTTGCAAAAACAGTTTGTGTCGGCCTCAGCTACATAAAAACCAATTTGTACTATTTTTGCATCATTATATTTTTTCAAGAAATGACAAAGTGATTTAATTGAAGTATTTATTTACAATTTGTTAATTACACAAAATAAGCACACATGAGAAGCAGATGATACATACTTATGCACACACACACACACACACACACACACACACACACACACACACACACACACACACACACACACACACACACACACACGTAAATGCAGGTTTCAAGTCGAGCTGGAAGTTAGGCTATTAACCATTTTCAATATACAGAATTTTACATAGTGTATTAGATTTGTTTTCAGAATGTCCTCTTTGGTAGATAAACTACGCCATATTGTCTTGCCAGGACATGCTTCCTTCAGAGGAGCTGAAAAATGTGCACAGCTTTTCATGCACATCGTAAGCTTCTCTGCATCCCCTGTTTCCACCCATGCTTCTAACAGGTTGTAGCACTTCCCCTCTCTCTTCAGCCTCATCCAGCCACCTCTGATTTTCTGATGGGCAACTGAGGTGATTGTGTAGGATGCATGCTGCGGTGACTATAGAGTCAGCATTGTCTGGCTTCACATTCATCCTAGTATGGAGAACCCTCCACCTGGATGACAGAATGCCAAAGGCACATTCCACAACCATCCTTGCCCTTGACAGTCTGTAATTGAATATTTGTCTCCATCGTGGAATTCTGTTCCCTGGAAAAGGTCTCATCAAATAGGTTTTTAGTGGGAATGCAGCATCACCCACCACGGTGTATGGCATTGGGCCTTGTACACCAGATCCTGGCAAAGGGCAGTCTGCAGGGACAAAGTTTTATCCTCCATGGCTCTTCCGAGAGCAGAACCACTGTACACCCCACCATCGCTTGTTCTGCTGAAGTCTCCGACCTGGACAAATGTAAATCTATAGTCTATAGAACTATAGAGAAAGTCCTCTTGTAATTGAAAAACAAGCTACCAGAATGTGCTAGTGACACAATGGTAACATGTTTCCCATCAATAGCACTTATGCAGTTTGGGAAGTTCCATTTTGCCCAAAATGTGGATGCTATGGCTCTCCACATGTCCTCTGTCGGTCTAGGGAACTGTGATGACATCATTTGCTGCTCAATTGCTCTACATGTCATGTGGACAGACTCTGCAACGGTGCTTATCCCTAGACGGTACTGGAAGGCCAGGCTGGTGAAGCACTCTCCAGTTCCCAGACATCTGTGGGAGACATAAATATATATAACAAGTTTTTATCTCTCTCTCTCTCTCTCTCTCTCTCTCTCTCTCTCTCTCTATATATATATATATATATATATATATATATATATATATATATATATATATATATAGTTTTTTTAATGTATTATTTTACAGTGAATGAATGCAAACGAAAATGGAAATTGTTGAGATGCTTTTGTCAGAAACAAGAAACAAAAAAAAAATTGCCCAGTGGTTCTGCAGGTGTCACAGTCAGGGAATGGAAGACAGAGTAATGCAATTTCTGTTGCCATACATGCAGCCTAGAAGGTTAGTAGTATATCACTGTTGTTGACCTCATATTTTAACCTTTCTATTTAGGTTTCTAATTTTATCTTAAAGACAATTACTAAAAAATATTGTTTCATTGAGCATGAATATAATAGTAGCCTACTTGTGTGTAGTGTACAAAAATAATTATGTTTTGGTGCCATATATTAATATCATATATTAATTCACAGTTCCAGACACACTTTGCTGAGTGAGCAGGGACCTCTGGACATGACTGTGGCTGAGGAGGATTTGGAACCAGAGTTATCTGAACTCACAACAAATTTCAGTCCCCTTCCTGCCATACAGAGGCCTGCAACACCTTTACTGGCAGGTGAAAGATCAGCTACCCCCACACCACAAATAACAGCTCAAAGAGCTGGCACCCTAACCCCCCCACCATGCATCCCAGGGTTCAAGCACTGATGACTGACAGTCAACAACACAGACAGAAACGGAAAAGAACAGTTTCCCCAACTACAACTGAGCAACAGTTACTGGACCTAATAACACAAGCCACTACTCCTGTACCACCAAATGTCCCCAGACAGGAGGACAACATTTATTATTTTGCCCTCATTTTAGTTCCAAAACTGAATCGGATGCTTCCCAGAAACCGTACCAGGGCACAAATACAGATAATGACCTACCTGGCTGACCTGGAGTTAGAAGATGTATATCAGAGGCAACAAGCAACAGCAGCCCACACAGTGTTCCCTACCAGAGGTAGCCAGCCCAGCACCCACAATCATCTGGATTTCAGCCTATTCACCCCACACCCACCTACCATGAGAAACAAGCCCATAACCCCCACCACGTCACACCTCCCCCAATGTCCATCATGCCTGAACAGCATTCCTCTGTTTACCGTCAACTGTAGTATTACAGTTTAACATTACAAAGGTTTTATTTTTATTTATTTAATTCAACCATATGTTGTAAATAGTTCAGCAGTTTCAGTGTAATAATGTGTTTTGAAGTGTTATTTTTGGTACTATTGTTCATGTATCCATATTGTTAAGCCTGTAGGCGAAGCATGATAACTTTCTTACTTTGTGATATTTGAATAAACCTTTTTTACTTGATACCAACAAGCAATTTTTTTTAGTGTAGTTTATAGATTGCCTCATGTTTGCAGGTTCCCTATTGCAGTAGGTTTAAATCTAAAGTATTGTCAAATTGGCGCTTTTAAATTTTTTTTACATCTTCCGTGGTCACCTCACTCTCATCTCGCAAATTATTAATAAATGAATGCAACTTTACACACAACTGCCAGCCTGCATGGGGAGGATTGTGAGACTCCAGAGAAAAAAGCAGCTGCAAATACCCATTTGCTGCTCAACAGTAGTTTTTTTTTTATAGTTGCCTTTTAATACAATTAATTTGTTTTGTGTTTAATATATTTATTGAATTTTAAATGTTATACTTACAAAACCAAAACAATACACCAAAGAAATTAGGAACCCTCCCACAAAAACACAATCCCCTGTGCCCGCCGTCAATCATATACACACAAAAATACAAATGAACAAAAAGAACAAACCCACAGTGATAATCAGCCAGAATATACTATACAAAACTCTTGTTACTCTTGCACCTTTGTAGATGGTTGATCAAAAAAATGTAAGAAAGGCCTCCAAACCTGATTAAATTTATTTTCTGAACCCCTCAAGACAAATCTAATCCTCTCCAGTTTTAGATGGAACAACACATCTTTGATCCAATGTGGCACCGTGGGTGGGGCAGCATACTTCCATTTCAGAAGGATCAAGCGTCAAGCCAACAGAGTTGAAAAACAATGAGCCTCTGACCCCCAGCAAGGGCTGTGCCAAGTGTGCGACCTCACAGAGCCTCGCGCAAAATAAAAGTGACAGCTGACTTGATGTACAAGCCTATAGCCAAAATACTATAATAGTTAAAAGACATAGCTATAAATGTGCATCGTGATGCTGTATTATTCTGCTTGTTAAAAATGTATTATGCAGTAGCTTACAATATTTCTCTTTGCGGGAGACTGTGCGTGTGCCGCGTGTCCATTACCCTTCAAATTGCGCAAATTGAAATTGCGAATTGAAAATACGCCCAATGGAAACGCGCCAATTTCGCAAAAACTCCCATATATCGCAAAAAAGTTTTTACGCTCGCATGAGGTAGTTTTTCAGGCAATTCGAAAAAGGAAATTTTCGCAAAACTGCAATGGAAACAGTTTTTTCGCATTTACAGGTCACCTGGTACGGTCACGCATAGGGGGGTGCCTACATATTATTTTTTTCCACTCAAGTACGAAATCTTATGTCGTTAAAACGACATATATTTTCTCCCAATAAGGAAAGTGGCGTAACTTTATAATGACAGATCCTGGTGCAACCACAAATATCATAACTATCTATAGGCCTACTGTAATTAAGACATATTCAAGAAATTTATTAAAACAGAAAGACGCTGTAGTTTCAGCCTTGCTCAAAGACTGAGGAAACAGGCCAGTTACGCACATTCCGTTCCTGACGATTTTGGTTTGCTTCTTATTTTTTAAATATACAGTCAAATAGTTGATTAAACATTGATCAAAATTAAAATACAATTTATTCAAAACGAAATTAATTTGAAAGAAAGACTTTATAGATAACACAATTAAATTGTGCTCAAAATCCATGTCTCCAGACATATGTGCATCTGATTGGGCCTTACTCATGCTGCTCACTTTTCATAATCAACATATGAAATTAAAAGATTATAATATTTAGACATCGCCTAACTATATGAAACTAAATAGGCTACGTTTTCTTTAACCCTCTGTCCGACGAAGTCGTCTGCGCCTTCTGATGGATTTTTTCCTTATTCCAGCGGAAACTCACAATACTCCATCATTTTTAGCCATACTACAGATAAGTGCAAGACATAATTATAAACAGTAAACTGTCTACTTTTATTTGTGTACACTCAATAACAGCAAAGGCCTTGGACTCAGGGAACGGATTATTCTGCACTCCAAACGCTGTCTTCATTTCAAAAATATTTTGTTTATTAAACGCAATGTTTTTTATTTCAAAAGCATTTCTAAATTCAGTTTATATTTCCAAGAAACTAAACTCCGAGCCAAAATAACGAAGTGGTAAAAAAAACCTTTGAGTTACACCATCAAATTCAAACTTTTCGCTCGTCTCTGTATGTGTCAATGCGTCACAATAACCTGGCGTATGTAAAAGTCGATCATTCTTTACAGATGATGGTGTGTTTGGACAGAAGACGAGTTCTTTATTAAACTCGTAAAAAAACAATAGAATATAAAATGCCACAATTTATCATAACACCTCATATGTGCCGCTCAAGTATAAGGTGCTTTCCTTGCCATCAGTGCTTTGATAACACACACGTCTCTTACCTTTAAAAATAATGGCGTGCAGTGGCTGGGACATAAACCTAACAACATACGTAGCATGATTTTTGGAATGATTTATCACGAGAGGGAAAAATTTTTTTTAGTCGCATAACATCAGTTAATTGAAACGCTGTCATTTCGCAATATTTTTTTTATAGACTTTTAGAAAATATTGCAAAAGTTTTGCGAAAATCTGTAATGGAAACATGGCTGATTCATGCGCATAGCCTACATGTCAGTCAGCGGGCATCGCACGTCAAGTTTGTAGTTTGCAGTCCATTCAAATTCTGATCTTGGCTGCCTCTGAAATGGGTTAAACCATATATATTAGCCTACCTAAGAAGTTCAAGTAAATAGGCTACACTAGAAATCCGTGCTCATTGAAGGATGTGCATTTATTGCATGGACAGAGAAAGCATGGACACCTGCATTTCATCTGACGGTACGCACAATAGGTTTTTTATTTAAAGGGTTAGTTCACCCAAAAATGAAAATTCTGTCATTAATTACTTACCCTCATGTCGTTCGACACCCGTAAGACCTCCGTTCGTCTTCGGAACACAAATTTTATATATTTTATATATTTTAGTTGAAATCTGATGGCTCTGAAAGGCCTCCATTGGCACAATGGCACCGTTCACTCTCAAGACCCTTAAAAGGTACTAAAGACGTCGTTACAAAGTCAATCTCTCTACAGTGGTTCTAAAATAACTTTATGGAGTGACGAGAATAGATTTGTGCGCAAAAAAACCCTAAATAACGACTTATATAGTGATGACGATTTCAAAACACGGCATCATGAAGCTTCGAAGCGTTATGAATCAGTGAGTCGAATCATGATTCGGATCGCGTGTCAAACTGCTGAAATTTGGCGATCCAAACTGCTCTTTCTTCAGAGCATAGTACTGTAGTAAGTTTAACATTCTTTTCATTCGATGGCAAACAATGATAAAATATATTTTAAATAATCTTTGTTACTGATTTAAAGGTAATGCATAAAACACAGCTGCTGTGGAAAAAGCACCTAGATAACCTGAATTGAGTTTGGAAAATGTAACACTTGATTATGGAAAACGTATCAAAGCAATTTAATACTGTCTCTTACCTTTACAAAGGACTTAAGTATGTATACCTTGCCTGTTGTAATTCCATATGATCAATAACCATTTACACAGTTTATCATTTTTCATTTTAAAAACATCCATTGCCAGGTTTGACCAACTTTCCTGACTGATTTTATCTTTTTTACTAATATTATGGGCAACAAATGCTTCTACAGGGAGTGCAGAATTATTAGGCGCGTTGATTTTCTGATCATATTTTTTTTCCAGGCACATTTGACCAATTCCAAACCACAGTAATCCTAATAACTACTATTGATTTAGTATTCAATAATGTATAAGTGATATATAATTGTTCATGAAGGCTGGAAATGAAAATCACCTTATATTCAGGTGTGCAGAATTATTAGGCATGTTTCCTTTTACAGATAAATTGAGCCAAAAAAGAGATTTAACTCAGACTGAAAAGTCAAAAAGTATTAAATGTCCATGAGAAGGATGCAATACTAATGCAATACTAGACATTGCAGTTAAGGCGTGACCATTGGACAGTGAAATGCTCGTTGGGTCAGCAGGATCTGACAAAAACATGTGGCGGAGAAAAGACACCTATTAACTGCAAAAGAATTAAGAATTAAGGTGAAGAATTAAGGGTGAAACCATCAGGAACCCTTTAGTCTCCAGCGCCACCATTTTCCAGAGCTGCAACCTACCTGGAGTCTCCAGAAGTGCAAGGTGTCAGGATCTCAGAGACTTCAGTTAGGTAAAGAATCCTAAAAAATGACCCCCACTAGATAAGAATCATAAGCTGAAGTGTTGTAAAATACATGAAGAAGGTTTTTTTATAGGCTTTATGGACAGATAGGTTGAGAGTGACTCTTGAAGGACCAGCACCACATCCTCTAGTACCACTGTTTGAAGAATTCATCTTCCAGAATCTGGCAGTACGTTAGGCAACAGAGCCGCCATTACCCGACTTAAGAGATGGGTTTAAAAAGAACCCAGCCTGAAGATGAGCTTTCAGTCTGAAGGTGAGTCCAACCCGACTACTTCCTTCTGCGTTTCAAAGAAAAGAAAGTGCTTCCATCCTCCATAAACGTACTCCACATGGCTCTGGGGGGTTAATAAAGCCCTTCTGAAATGAAGCGATGAAATTTTGTAAGAAAAATATCCATATTTAATCGGTCACAAAGGCTCATTGATACACGTGGGGAGTGAAGGCTGGCCCGTGTGGTCCGATCAAATAGACGAGCTACTGGAGCTCAAATTGCTCAAGAAGTTAATGCTGGTTCTGATAGAAAGGTGTCAGAATACACAGGGCATCACAATTTGTTGCATATGGGGCGGCATAGCCACTGACCAGTCAGGGTGCCCATGCTGACCCCTGTCCACCGCCGAAAGCACCAACAGTGGCACGTGAGCATCAGAACTGGACCACGGAGCAATGGAAGAAGGTGGCCTGGTCTGATGAATCACGTGGATAGTCGGGTGTGTGTGCGTCGCTTACCTGGGGAGGTAGTTTGATGCTTTGGGCAATGTTCTGCTGGGAAACCTTGGGTCCTGCCATCCATGTGGATGTTACTTTGACACCTACCACCTACCTAAGCATTGTTGAGGTCATGTACACCCTTTAATGGAAATGGTATTCCCTGGTGGCTGTGGCTCTTTCAGCAGATAATGCGCCCTGCCACAAAGCAAAAATGGTTTGAGGAGCACAACAACGAGTTTGAGTATGTATGTGTGTGTGTATATATATATATATATAGTAAACATTGTAAAATAATTTTAAAAATCCACGCCATGGGACCTTTAATGTTAACCTTGTAAATAATTGAACCAACAGTTGTGGGGCTTTCGTACTAGGGGCTTTTCGAATAGTGAATGCGCACGTGAACTTCAGCGTGCTAGATTTTACAGGCTATGGTTTGAAACAGAACATTTTGAATGCGCTCTTCCCTTAACAACGCTAATACACGGACAACAAATTCACACAGAAACAACATTTTATTAAAATCCTGTTCTCATTATAATGCTTTGACAGATTGACTCTACACATCATGCACTTCATTTTATTATTCAAGATCGAAGCGTTTACAGACATCACTGCGCGTTTTCGAACTCATAACGAAAAAGCTTTAAATAAACTAGGTCTACTGTTAAAAAATACGAGGACAGTATAGCACTGCTGCATTACTAATATCAATGATTCGGAGAAAGAAATAGCCTATCTGAAAAGAATATGACCGTCTCTAACCCATGTTGAGCATGAAATATGCGTTTGAGCTGAAACTGAATAGAATGAGCAACAGCCGGTATAATGGCAGCGCTTTGCTAGATTATTAAGCTCAACCAAACGCTTCTTATATTAGATTAATCAGATATAGACAACATTAAAGTAATCTTACAACGTGCATCTGCAGAAAAGGACGCGAATGCGCACATGAACTTCACGCGCTAGTCTGAGTGTTCTCGCTAGTTTCTCTGTGGATCAGCTGATACACGGGGAACTAAGCACAGATCATTTACAGCATTCTAATTTCCATCGTGTTCTCATTATAATGCTATGTAGACTATGACAGATTGCTGCTGCACATCTTGCACTAACCATTCAATGATCACAGTGATTCCAGACATCACTGCAGTGCACGCCTCAGTTTTAATTTATTTCGCCGCGGTCTGGAGGCGTGTTGTATAACGCTAACCAATCAGACCTCCGGTACCGCGCAAAACGACGCAATAACCAATAAAAAAAAAGAGACAAATATATTTTTTCAGGGTGTAACAACAATAAGTTCTGGGGAATAATTAATTCAAATGGTATGAATATTCATGAGTTTATGAATATTATTTGCTTGTTGTACAGTAAAATTTACGTATAACGGAACCTTTAATCATTTAAAAGTAACCTATATACAAATTGATTTCTTCATCAATTATCAATCTTACAAACCTTAAGAAACATTGATCTGTTAGATCAGGACAAATAATATCTCTTATGTTTGTACGATCTGTACTACTGAAGTAGTAATACATGAAAATCAAGCTTAAATGGGTAGCTTAGATCTTACGCTTCAGTGACTTCGAGTTTTGTGAGCAAAACAATAAGGATTCAATTTAATGCAATTATTGAGTTAATAAAACACTATAGAATACAAAGCTACGAATCACACCGGGGTAAATATGCATATATATATATATATAGGAGAAACAAACGATATGGTACAAACAAGGAAAAATCAAACGTAACAAATAATATCAAAGGGAAAAGAATGATGGAAAGAGAGAATCCACGAGGGAGGGAGAGAGAGAGAGAGACAGTTCACCACAGCCCTTCAGACATTTATGATTTCGTGAATCAGGATTAATTTAAGACAACCTCGTACAAGCAGTTTAAGGTGAAATATAATACTTGCATTAGGCTCTCTCGTGTACGTGTCTGAGTTCGAATCGTCGTGGAAGTTCGCTACGGAGGTGAGTGTCCGGGAGAATAGCGGTGAAGTTCAGGAAAGTGGCTCCAGAAGTTTGCAGGCCTCTCTCTCTCTTGGCTTGGTGCCAAAGGAACCCTTCTCTCAAGGGGAGGGGGCGAAGGCCAGGGTGGTCCTAGTAGTGGCGAAGTGCGCGGAGTTAATGATAAACTTCTGCTCTTATAGATGGAGTGGCCGAGCCCGACTTATGGAGAGATCCAATCACATCCGTGGAGAGAGCGAGTGCGCGTGTTTCATTGTTCTCTGAACCCCCTCCTCTTCAGTTAATCGATAGGGTGTAAATTCTAAGCCTCTATTTCTTTAGAAAGCTGGTATTTCTGAAATTATGCATCAAAATCTGATTTTTGAACCAAATTTGGGCATAATCAGATTTTTGCGATAACAGAGATACTAAGAACGGTCATTCTGCGATTTGCGCATCCAGATATACGAGATTATCACAGTTACTGGCATACAGGTTTTGATTTACAACAGTAAACATCCTAGTTATTCTAATACATTGTGTAAAGACATGAAATCAACGGATTATATATATTTGAACATTATTAAGACAGTTCTTTAAGTCCCATGTTTTAAGTAACACGTGTTGTGCAAGAATTGTCTTCTTTCCTGCGTGCTATGTATGTGCGCTTGCGGAGTGAAGTCATGTGAATGCCTTTAGGCGGTACCATGCGCTGGACATCATGGCTCCATTCTTTGTCCGGGTTGTTAATTAACTTGATATCCTGATCACACACAAAAGTTCTTTGTTTGTGGTTGATTTGATTAGGAAAAGTCACGAGGGACTGTGCAAAGGCCCATCGGTGACGTATGCATTCGGCCAAAATCTGATTGAATCGGGTCATTGTTGCTACAAGGGCGATCTTCGTTCTCATGATCGATGATCGCTGTCACGTTCGAATACTCGATTACTCGACCACTGTTGCCCATCCCTATTTCGTACTACTGGTAAGGCATTACACAGCTTCATAGCCACAACTTGTTTTTTAATGCAGCATTTTCTTTTGAATACATAAATGGGCTTCTTTTGTTTGGAATTAAATATTTTTAATTAATCTGTCCAGAATGCTCTTGCCCTGATGAGAGGCATCAGTCCAAGCCAGCTGACACAACGCCATGCAGTGGAAATGAGGAAGTTTGTGCACCACAAACTCAAACAAAATGCATTAAAGGGCTATTTCACCCAAAAATGAAAATGTCATTAATTACTCACCCTCATGTCATTCCACACCCGTTCATCTTCAGAACACAAATTAAGGGTGTACTCACACTAGGAACGATTACCTTTAACTGAGCCTGAACGCAATTGTCCCCCCTCCCCACTCCCCTGCTGGCCCTCACTGACACGTTTCAGGTCAGAGCACGCTTACGTCATATTCGATGTAACTTTTTGAATGGAAGAAAATGGGAAGAAACGCACTTTCGAGATACTGCCAAATATAGGCTATTTATAATGCCACGAATTGAATTGACAATAATTGAATTACAATAATTGATAAGTGTACTATTAAAGTAGTAATAAAGGTGTTTGCTGTCATAATGATAACAGTAGCGCACACAAAATTAGCAGCTGTTCCATGCTCTGGCAGTGCCCTCAAGCCCAACCGAACCGCTCTCTGGCCCACCTCTCTCGTCCAGGTACATAACGGAGCGATCATACTTGTCAAACGAACCAGGCTTTGGGGGTCAAACGTGCTCTGGCACGGTTCATAGTGTGAGTACAACCTAAGATATATTTGATGAAATCTGAGAGGTTTCTGATCCCCAAAAGAAAACAACACAATTACCACATTCAAGATCCAGAGAAGTAGTAAAAACACAGATAACTGAAAAGTCAACGTGACTACAGTGGTTCAACCTTAATGTTATGAAGCGACAAGAATAGTTTTTGTGTGCAAAAACAAAACAAATGACTTTATTTAATTTCTTCTCTTACCTATCAGTCTCCTACTCTGTTTATGCTGTAGAGACAGCGCAGTGCTTCCGGGTTCTACATCAGAACGCCGGCTCATTATTGGCCTGCCTCAGTATCCCACACATGCGGCGTGTTGCTCACGTGAAGAGCATCGGCCAAATTGAGATTCGCCATTCCGACGTAGAACCTGCAAGCGCTGCACTCTGCAACTCATGTCTCTACATCGGTCTCTGTAATTAATGACAGAAATTGTGTTTTTGGGTGAACTAACCCTTTAATATTTGTTCTTTTCTCTCTCCGAGTGCTTTTCCTACTTTTTATTTTCCCTTTCATAGTGTCACAGCACTCACCTGACCCGGTGTTTCCTGTGATGTCACTGACCTGGTCTCCAATGTGTTTACTGCACCGTGGAGTCAAGACGCCACTCGCAAGGCCTTCTGTTGTCGAGTTATAGCCTTTCTCTTTGTTTTCTAGGGACTACAGTGTTAGGGTTGCCACCTTTGGTGTGGCAAAATAAGGGACACCCATTCACGACCCCCCAAACCACCCCAACTTGACAGCTCAATAATAAACCATAAGAAAACATGAGATCAAGTATGTGAACTTGCAACAGAACACATTTTATATTATTTTAAATTTGATTATTTTATTTATTTCTAAAGAACTCTTTAGTAGCCTATTTGGTGCACTTTAAAGGGACAGTTCAGCCCAAAATGAAAATTCTGTCATCATTTACTCGCCCTCATGATGTTCCAGACCTGTATGAGTTTCTTTGTTCTGCTGAACACAAAAGAAGATATTTTGAAGAATGTTTGTAACCAGGCTTCTTTGGGGGCACCATTGACTTCCATAGTAATCTTCCTGTGTGTTCAACATAACAAAGAAATGTATACATGTTTGGAACAACTTGAGGGTGAGAAAATGATGACAGAATTTTCATTTTTGGGTGAACTGTCCCTTTAAGCAGCCATTCTGAACCAGTAATCACTTTTTTGAATTTCAAAAATTTCATTTTTAAAAAAAATTAATTTACTTAAATTATGACTATATTATCATGTAATTATTTGTCCCATTTTTATCAAAAAATTTTTTTAAATGTCAAACTTTATATGACAGGATTATTGGTTATGTATGATTATAGCGTAGCTAAATTATAAATTAGTCTAATAATTACATTTATTAGGCTATAATCTATTAATTAACCTGTCTAAAAAATTATAATTCTGTCTGCCAAGCTCTGATTATGTATGGAATATTATATTAATATATTATCCATTAAAAAAAACTATAGGCTACCTTTAGAAGCACAGATGTGTCTGTCACTGCTGTTGCTTTAAGTAAGTCAGTCTGAGCAACTGAAATGCTTCTCACAAAGTGTGCAGTTGGCCTGAGGTTCATCATGAGTTACTGGACAGACCCATTGACACCTTTTTGATATTCAGCTCTATATCTGGAGATCCTCTTGCGTTTAAACGGTGGACGCACGCGACGCGAGCTCGACATGTTTTTAAAAAAACGCGCTCAAAAAAGCTCAAAATCCTTATAATAACTTTTATTTCAATACACGCAAATGCATTGGGAACACTGCACATTCTATTCTAAATCAAAACATGAAGAAAAATGTATCACATTTGTTATTAGTTTACAGAAAGTGAAGTAAAAGGAATATTAGGCTGTTCAAAAAATAGCAGTGTCTGCAGTTTTCTTTACAAAGTCAAACATTTACTGTATAAACTGAAGAATGCTTAAGGATTTAACTTTCTTGTCAATCACTGAACTAATATTCACCACGGTTTCTAGGAACTGCTTCACATCTGTGTTGCATGGAGTCAACCAACTTCTGGCATCTGTGAACAGGTATTCCAGCCCAGGATGATTTCACTACATATCACTTGGTTTTGCTGCAGAAACAGCATTTTTGATGTCACCAAGTTTTCTAATGGGCTGGCCACTCCATAACGTTAATCTTGTTGGTCTGGAACCAAGATGCTGCTCGTGTATTGGCGTGTTTGAGGGTTGTTGTCTAGTTGAAACACCCATTTCAAGGGCATTTCCTCTTCGGCATAAGGCAACATGACCTCTTTAAGTATTTTGATGTGCTCAAACTGATTCATGATCTCTGGAATGCGATAAATAGGCCCAACACCAAAGTATGAGAAACATCCCCATATCATGATGCTTGCACCACCATGCTTCACTGTCTTCACAGTGTACTGTGGCTTGAATTCAGTATTTGGGAGTTGTCTGACAAACTGTCTGCGGCCCCTAGACCTAAAAAGAACAATCTTGCTTTCATCAGTCCACAAAAATTGTGCCATTTCTCTTTAGGCCAGTCAATGTGTTCTTTGGCAAATCTCTGCAGCACGTGTTTTTTTTCAACAATGGGACTTCTGATGGGGCTTCTTACCGAGAGCTTGGTTTCACGTAGGCGTCTTCTAATTGTTACAGTACTCACAGGTAACTTTAGATTTTCTTTGATTTCCCTGGAGTTGATCTTTGCCATTTTGGCTATTCTTCGATCCATTCGATTGGTTGTTTTCCGTTTCCTTCCACGTCTTTCTGGTTTTGGATGCCATTTTAAAGCATTTGATATAATTTTAGCTGAGCAGCCTATCATTTTCTGCATTTCTTTATACGTTTTCCCCTCTCTAATCAACTTTTTAATCAAACGCTATTCTTCTGTAGAATGTCTGGAACGGCCCATTTTACTCAGATTTTCAGAGAGAAATGCACAGGACAACATTTGCTGCCTTTGTCCTTAAATAAGGGCCACTTGCTTGACACCAATTTCTTCACAGAATAACCTCTAATTGATCACTCATTGAACTCCACACTGCTATTTTTTTGAACACGCCCTTTTCAATTAATGATTCAATTACATCAAATCAGCAGCATGCATGTCATGACTGCTGGGTCTGTTGGTTTTCTATTACTCTACTAAACCTACTAATAAAATATTTGCCATGTAAATAAATAATTTCTACCAAAAGCAGTGACTGGTTAGTGATGTTGGACTGCTATTAATAATATATACACTGACATTTTTGACTCTGGCTTCTTTACTCCTCTCACAGTCACTGGACAGGACACTGGACATTTAGGCCCAATCCCATTTTTACCCCTTAGCCCTTCTCTTTCCCCTACCCCTTCGTTTTGCGCGTTCACGTGAAGGGGTAGGTGTGTCTCGATTCTTTTTTGGCTGGAGTGGTAGGGGTAAGGGGAAGGGCCAGATAGCCCTTCAAACGAAGATTTTTCAGGACCACACTTCGAACGAAGGGGTATGAGGAGTTTCCCTCCACCGACTACCGTGCTGCTGGAATGTGTGTGTGTTGCCACTCGGGATCGATCACTTGCGTGACGCCTGGCTGCCGTTTCTCCGTAGCTTGCTAAACGCACTATTTGCGGGATTTTAACACATAATAATAGTTAAAAAATATATATCTGGTCATCCTTCATAACGCAGTCGATATTTACAATACATATCATCTGTAAACTCTCGCGTTACCAAGGCAACGACTGACTTGACGTATAACGTATGAACATTATCGCAGCACCACAGTAGATAACGAAAACATATCCGTACCGGTCGGCTCGGATCAGCACGGAATGGAACGGTTAATAAACAAAGAGAACAGTTTGGTCCAATGGAAAAGCGGCTTCACTAGTTTTCATCTTAGGAAACTCTGGCTCATATGTTTTTGAACTGAAAACGAGCGGCATTTTATTAAGTCCAAATACGGCGCAAAACTCTGTTGGGAGTGAGTAATTTGTTAAACGTGCTCGCGCCTGATTTCTGTTAGATATAGCCTACGCACTTCATTGCTGTTCATACTGGTTAAATGTCACAGGATTTTATAATAAAAGAAAAGGGGGAATGATGAGGTGTAATGGTATAGTAGTGGTGTCCCATTTCTTAGGGGAATATTTTCATCCCTACGCCTTGGGACTCTGTTTCAAGGGGCAAGGGGAACGGGTAGGTGTCGGGGTAGGGGAAGGCGAAGGGGTATAAATAGAATTGGGATTGGGCCTTAGTACCATAAAAATAATCAGCACATTATACAGTCTCTCAAACATGAGGCGTTTTCTGTCTGTGAAATTCATACCATACTGATGACATATAAAACCAGTTCTCTCATAAATGAATACTCATGTGGTACTTCAGGGCTATTTTATACTTAATACTTTTCCTACCACATGTAAACAGCTTCTCTCCAGTGTGAACTTTCATGTGCCTGTTAAGGTTTCCTTTTCGGTTGAAACTTTGTCCACACTGTTGGCAGGTGAACGGCTTCTCTCCAGTGTGAACCCTTATGTGGTCTACAAAGTGATGTTTCGTAGTGAAACTCTTTCCACAGTGAGGGCATGTGTAGGGTTTCTCTCCAGTGTGAATTCCCATGTGCCGGTTAAGGCTTGCTTTTTCAGCAATAGTCTTTCCATACTGTGGGCATGTTAAAGGTTTCTCTCCAGAGTGAATTCTCATGTGGACTTTAAGGTTTTCGTGTTGTTCGAAACTCTTCCCACACTGTTGGCAAGTGTAAGGCTTCTCTCCAGTGTGAACTCTCATGTGCCTGTTAAGGTTTCCTTTTCGGTTGAAACTTTGTCCACATTGTGGGCAGGTGAACGGCTTCTCTCCAGTGTGAACCCTTATGTGGTCTAAAAAGTGATGTTTTTTAGTGAAACTCTTTCCACACTGAGGGCATGTGTAGAGTTGCTTCCCAGAGTGAAGTCTCATGTGGACTTTAAAGGTTTCACGTTGATCGAAACACTTTCCACACTGTTGGCAGGTGTATGGCTTCTCTCCAGAGTGAATTCTTTTGTGGACTTTAAGATGTCCATGTTTATTGAAACTCTTTCCAGACTGAGGGCACACGTAAGGCTTCTCTCCAGTTTGACCTCTCATGTGCATGTTAAAGCTTCCTTTTCGGTTGAAACTCTTTCCACACTTTTGGCAGGTGTAAGGCTTCTCTCCAGTGTGAACTCTCATGTGCCTGTTGAGGTTTCCTTTTCGGTTGAAACTCTTTCCACACTGTTGGCAGGTGAACGGCTTCTCCCCAGTGTGAATCCTTATGTGGTCTACAAAGTGATGTTTCGTAGTGAAACTCTTTCCACAGTGAGGGCATGTGTAGGGTCTCTCTCCAGTGTGAATTCTCATGTGCTGGTTAAGGCTTCCTTTTTCAGCAATAGTCTTTCCATGCTGTAGGCATGTAAAAGGTTTCTCTCCAGAGTGAATTCTCATGTGGACTTTAAGGTTTTCATGTTGTTCGAAACTCTTTCCACACTGTTGGCAAGTGTAAGGCTTCTCTCCATTATGAACTCTCATGTGCCTGTTAAGGTTTCCTTTTCGGTTGAAACTTTTTTCACACTGTTGGCAGGTGAATGGCTTCTCTCTAGTGTGAATCCTTGTGTGTTCTACAAAGTGTTGTTTTTTAGTGAAACTCTTTCCACATTGAGTGCACGTGTAAGCCTTCTCTCCAGTGTGAACTCTCATGTGTCTTTTAAGGCTTACTCCTGGAACGAATCTCTTTCCACACTGTTGGAAGGTATAACCCTTCTCTCCATTGTGAATTCTCATGTGCCTGTTAAGGTCTTTTTTTAGAGTGAATCTGTTTCCACACTGTTGGCAGGTGAAATTACTTCTAGTTCCCTTACTTTTAGCCCTTTTTCGTGACAATGTCTTTCCAGCCTGTGAGCAACTAAAAGTTTTTTCTCCAGTTATGAAATCCTGATTCCTATATTGATCTTTCTCTTCCATTTCATTCAGTACTTCACTCTCCTCTTTCAGTACCATCAGGTCTAAGGGGAAAAGAGAAATGGAAATCAACACCAATTAAATGGCAAAAAGCAACAGACAACAAAACATTTAGACATGTAAATGATCAAAACCAACATACAAGGGTGTCGCACTGGGGGAAAATGGGGACAGAGTGCAGAAGGCCCAGGAGTTTATTTGGGGGACATTGATATCCTATCCATAACAATGTCCTTCGAAATAGCTGAGGAGCACCTTCTTTTTACCCCTAAAGCTGGGCATACACTGTGCGATTTCTGGCCGATTTCAGCAAGGTTACCTACTCACACTGTACGAGTAGATCGCATGCGATGTAAAGCCAAAGCTCACGGTTTATGTGCTCACACTGTGCGGTCCGATCGTCGAGCGCGACTTGTCTGCTCACACTGTACGAGTGTAATATGCGCGAAAAAACCTATAATAGAGAGATAGACTATCAAATGCATCAGCTATCCATATCAAGAGCATTTAGCATTTACAATTTATGTATATAAATGAACATTATTATTAGGGTAGGCCTACTTTTATTATTAAATTGATATTACATTTATTGCCCCGCGCAAATTTTATAACATCAATGCATAACCGATACTCTGCATAATAAAAGAATAGATAGATTAGCTTACTCCTCATTATTTAAATACATTTTGCCCAATTAAACAGGGAATTATAGGCCTATAATTAAAATGATTATCAGTCTAAAATATTTCATAACACTGCAATAATATCAGAAAGTAAGAGCAGCTTTATTTCAAAAACAACTTGTTTAACACGAAATGGGCCTATACTTCTCTTCTAATTTGTTTCACAATATGGGCCACAAGAGAAATATTAAGAATATACATTTTTATAAAAATATAAAAAAAATAAGACAGTTATAGGCATATCCGCATATTTTAAAGAAGATGAATCTTGTCTCTGTGATAATATGCGCCGAAAGCTCGTCAGATTTTAGTTTCACCTTCACAGACTTTCACGCACATTGCGTTTTTGTGATATCCACTGACTCGCATTCATGATTTAAAACGAAAAGTTAAAAAAAAATCTATATTGCGCCGTGACATTTTGTCATTCTTTTCTTTTGTCAAATGATGGACAACGGTTCACATTATTCCATGATGATAAAATTAAGTAAATATTAAATAATAGTAAATAAAATAATTTGTGAAAGTAAAACAAGTAAATTAATATTCATAGTAAAATGAATAAAAGAGGCACTGATCATAGGCTAAACACGGCGGTTTGAACGTCTTAGATTATCCATTTTACAACACGAACTGGAGGCAAGCAACAGTTTGCTAATTACTGCTATTTGATAACTGCTTACAGAACTTAAAGATCTCCCTCCTTTCGTTTTCTTTCTTGCTGCATTAAAGATGAAATGGTTCAACTTCTGCTTCCGCGCAGGCGCAGTGATGAGAAATAGCTGAAGCAGAGCTACGAACTGATTGCTCTGTTTAATAACCTCACGAGGAGCCAGAAATTCATCCGACCATCCGATTGCCGATCGGGAGAGGTTTATCGCGTCTCGTTTCCCCCTGTACACTGCACGAACACCTCACGACAAACGACGCACGATAAAGCTGAAAATAATTTTTTAATTATTCAGAATTCGACTCGAAATCGGACGAAAATCGCACAGTGTATGCCCAGCTTAAGAGAAGACTGAAAAAGAAATTCGCTCCGATGCCTGCAGCGCCACACATCATCTTGATAAAGAACAATGATTCACCATGGAAACAGACGCTAAGAAAAAGCATGCCATTCAACTTCCTTCTTCTTTTGTTTAATGAAGGGGCGGCAGTGGCTCAGTGGCTCAGTGGTTCATGTAGGTTGTCTACAAACTGGAAGTTTGGGGGTTTGATCCCGGGTTCCACCTGACCAAGTGTCGAGGTGTCCATGAGCAAGACACCTAATCCCAGCTGCTCCCGACGAGCTGACGCCTTGCATGGCTGACACCGCTGTCGGTGTGTGAATGGGTGAATGTGAGGCCCTGTCCACACGAACAAGGGTATTTTCAAAACCGCAGCTTTTTCTACGCGGTTTGGCTGTTCGTCCACACGCAAACGCAGTATCCGGTTACTGAAACCGGACTTTTTTAAAAACTCCGGCCAGGGTGAAGTTTTTTAGAAACTCCGGTTACAGCGTTGTCGTGTAGACGGTGAAACCGGAGATTTCGGCTTGTTAAGTCGAAATGTGCGCCGTTATCGCTTTTGTTTATACATGAGTGGAGTCTGTGCAATGGCGGACGTAACTTTTAATAACTCTGCTAACAGCGCTTATTACATATACAGATACATGCGCAGTTATCTCATTGTATTGCAGTACAGAGGCGCCAGAATACAATAATACAACATAGTAAGGCAAGTGTGTGAAGCAGTCCACTTGAGCCCTGCCCCTTTGTATATACAGTTACCGGTCACTGATTCCAAAGTAAACTTGTAGAAGGGTTTCACTGAGCCCATGGCATCCCTCAGTGCATCGGTGCCGTGGATGGGACCCATGTGGAAATCAAGCAGCCAATCATTGCGCGGTTTTGCGTTTTCATGTGGACGGAGATTTTTTTTAAACAGTGCTTGTGTGGACGCGATTGTTTTTTAAAACGGAGGAGGAAAAACTCTGGTTATAAAAATACCCGTGTACGTGTGGACTAGGCCTGAGGCAAATGTAAAGCGCTTTGGATGGCCATTGGTCTGTTAAAAGCGCTATATAAATGCAGTCCATTTAATGGTGATTTACATAACCTACTTAGTGCATATCCTATTTGGTGGTTGTGCAATACATTTTTCAACCTTTTTATTTGATAAATAATCTTTATTCACTGAATAAGGATTATATTGTTTGTTTGATGCTAATTAATTGAATGCAGATCCATGTGTGAGATGACAATAAAATACAATTAAATAAAATAAATTTTGAATGAATACATAATACTGTATAATTTATTTTGTATTAATTAAGGATGGACCGAATCCAGATTTTTGGGGTTCGACCGAATACCGAATCCACTGGTTAAGAATCTGCCGAATCCGAAACCGAATACCAAATCCTACTCCCATCCTCAGTCCATTATCACTGTAAACACATTAATGAAGTAAACAACGTCCACAGCAGTGCAGGGATGCTCATATTGACCGTTTAACCGTTAACTGAAAGTAAGAACTTTGACTGATTAATTCTATCAGTTAAACGGTTTAAAGATTTTTTTAACGCTTTTTGTTTGTTTGTTTGTTGCATGGTTAAAGAAAAATATGCTGTAACGTTATTTGTTCTCTCTGACCAGACATATTTTACAAACTGAAGCAATGGGAAAGAAGAAGCCTACTGTGTGGGACCATTTCGACAGAAAGGGCGATGAAGTTACTTGCAAAATATGCTACGCGGTATTAAGATACAGCAGAAGTACAGGCTCCTGACTGGTGGAAAGCAAATCAAAGGCGCTGTCTACTCTAGCGAGGTGTTATCTCTGTATTCCCGGGACATCTGTGCCATCTGAAGCCTTGTTTAAAGCTTTTCGTAGTGTGGTTTTGCTCAAGTTTGCTAAAGTAAACATTGTCACGTATATTCTTCTCGCCGCTGTTTCCTGATGGTTTATAGAACAATTACCCCGAGTCGCCCTCTTTCGTTTCACAGAACAACACAAAAGGCGCGCGCTCAGTCAGTGGAGGCTTGCCCTGTGGATACAGACGAAAGTATAAACAAAGTTGAGAGGGTGTTTTCTGCCGTGGGTTTAACTGTCAACAGGCTGCGCTCCAGACTAACCCACATCACTTAAGACATTATACATAAAAATAAAAAAACACATATACAAGGTGTGGATTGAGGTAGGCCTGCTACTCTTTTTTGACAAAAAAAAAAAACATTCCGGTTCTTCAAAGTAATTCAGTGTATTTTCGTTTTGTCATCTTAATTTGGTAATTATTTAAGTGAAAAATATTTAGTGTAGGCCTATTTATTTTATGTTTTTTATTTATATTTGATCTGATCTGTATGCTGCCGTTTGCATGGTAAAAGAAACCTGTGAAAAGAAACCTGTCTTTTTAACTTGTCAATCATATTTTTATTTAATTCCAATTCAATACTAAAATCTTATCAGTTAACTGTTAATAATCGGGGAAATTAACCGAAATGAGCATACAGCAGTGTATTTTTAATTTAATTTAATTTTGATTAAGAATAGGCAACATTATGCCAGGATGACTGTCCTTCCGTCTGTAGATTTCTTCAAGCACAACTCATATTCTTTCGGATATTTCATACGCAAATGTTTTAACAGCGGCTATTGTTTGGGGTCCTTGCCACCACGAGACAAATCGGCATTGCAAATTGAACATGTAGCTCGACTTGAATCGCCTTCTTTTGACTGAAAGTACTGCCAAACTACACGTTTTCTGTTCACGAGTTCCATTTTCACTTTCTCATAGCCTACTCCCAACTGCATTCGAATGGTCCACCTAGTAAACACCTTCCTGTAATCAACGGCGGCGTCATTACGTTCATAGTACAAGCATAGGGTTTGGTTCAGAGGAAAAAAAATTCTAAGGTTCGGCACAAACCGAACCCCGTCAAAAAGCCCAATATTCGTCCGAATCCAAACCCAAATCCTGGATTCGGTGCATCCCTAGTATTAATATAACTATATTAATTATATAGCATGCATCTGAATACCTCTTAAGCAAACTAACCCAGATCTGCCAACCTTGAAGAAATGTTATGAGTACAACCATCAACCCAATGCTTTCTACATTGTGGCGAGACGCGACACAACACAACAAATTTCCAAAAGTAAACTGAGCGTTCTATTTCTAAGGCACTTCAATCACTGGGCGAGGGAAGATGCGGTGGAGCGGAACGAGTCGGATTATGTTTTTATGGGGGGTTTGCTTTATTTAATATTTCAATTGAATAGTATTAAAATAGTATTAATACAAAAAAAACTCCAGTTCATGTGCAATGCAAGATCGTTCCGGCGCCACCATGTCTGATATAGCTTATTTGCTTCTTATTTATTGAATCCAGGCAATTGGCTGATGAAACATTGATTAACCCCCTCGAGTCGGCGGTCGCGCCGGCGCGATCGACTCGCTTTTTTTTTTATCAATGCCAAAGAGACTCAAATAACTGTCGTTTTTTTAAGTGTTATACATCATTATAATCTGTTAGGTTTCTTTTTTTTGTGTACAGTCACAATAAAAACAAAATGTTGTGCTTTTTGCTAAATAAAGAAAACAAAACAGGATGCGCAATCTGCAGCCTCTCTGTCAAAGACATTCATTCAGATAGTCTTCAGAAAATGAACTCTAGCTTAGTGAAGACTTATCACACAAACATGAGATATATGTCTAAAGAAACGTTGAAATGTCAGGGTTTAAATAATATAAACCAAATCGAAAACAAATATTCTGTGTTTATGTAATCTGTTTGAAAACAGAGAGATGTAAATCGTTCCTGAGTGTCTCATTATACGCTAATGCGACCATACCCACAGAGCGCACATTCTATTGAGATTCAAATACTGAGGCGATCCAGAGTCGACGCCCACACATCAACCCAAATAACTCAACTCAACTCAAATAAAGTGCAGCGCTACACTCCAGCTACATTGTTTTGAGACACGTTGAGGAATAATCCTGGAATAACCTCATAAAAAGCTGTTCATTTCTGAGAGCAACGGATTCCGCCGCTGAGTTTGGGGTAAGTTTATTCTGTTAGCATCTGTGAATATTAAACGCAAAAACTGCGCGAGGACGCACTGAAGCTTTCTTTGTTTAAATTAGCTCAAAATTACTGTCAGATGTAAGTAATTACCTTGACAAACTATACACCATTAAAAAGATCTAAGACTCAAGCTTCCATTTTTTTTAGCTCAAAAGTGTGCAGATGAGGAGAAATATTGATAGATTCTCATATGACTGTGTCAAATTTCTATACAGAGAAGTGTTATTTATTCAATCTTTACCCAAAATGAGCAGATGTAATCATTATGAGCGCTGGATACTCTGATGTGTTGTGTTTTCAGTTCATACTGGCAGCCAGAGGGCACTCCATGCACATGTAGTCCATATATGGCATAGACGAAGAAGATATATACCATGTGACATTCTCCCTGACATAAACAAAGCTTCCTGAGATCGCTCTAACATGCAGATAGACACGTTTAAAGACAATAAGCACACAATCACGACAATATATGGTTTATCTGTGTTCTATACCATGTTGGGTGTATTCATAATAGATTATATTTATAATGCAATGTTATTCGACATAGCTTTTATAATTGTAAATTGTATAATGATATATTTTCTGAGCCAAATGAGATCACAGAAGGTTATTTAAAACATTTGACTTGATATAAAAGTAAGTTTGGAGTAAAAACATGGTTTTAATCTCATAAATTGTTGTGTTTTAGAGCAAAAACTCACTTCATTTTGATTTTTTTTCCCCCCAGAAATGTTACTTATCTAGTAAATGAATCTTGATTTAAGTATTTTAAATATTTTGACTGGAAACAATTAAAAAAACTAAATAAGAGCATTTTTGCAGGGTAGTCAAATCTTTTGATCATTTAAAATATGATAGGCCTTTGTTGACTACATTCTAAATAAACTACAAAAAATATAAATTTCCTTTGTTCTGTTGCTTAGCTCCCTCTCAGTCACATACCTGAAGCTCGTTCACGCCTCCTCGCATACTGGCTTTGTAAAGAAAATGTGTCTTACAAATTTTAAATCAGTGTATTGTTTTATGTAAATGAGTAGGCTCAATGATTCTCAGTTTGAAGCAAAAACTCTAAGCAACAACACCCATGAGGCCCCGTTCACACTGGCCCAAATCCGATTTTTTGGGGTCAAGTGACCAGGTCAGACTTCTTCAGAGGTAGTGTGAACACTCAAATCTTGCCCAGATCTGATTTTTTCAAATCAGATTTAGACCACATACATATGTGGTCCTGAATCAAACATAGATGTGATTTTTTTTCAATGTGGCCGCAGTGTGAACAACCAAGGCGAATTTGATGCGACTTTTACGTCAATCTACGTCGACATTTGTCACAATTATGCGCCGGCGAGTTAGCCCTAGACACAACAGACACAGACAGTAACATTAAAAACTTGACTAGATATGGAGAACAGCGATGGAGCGTGTCAATGGAGGGAGAGTGAGGTGTTAGACCTAATTAGTATATGGGGAGATACTTCAATTCAAGCTAACTAGAAAGATCCTACCGTAACCACTCCGTTTAAAAAAAAAAAAAAAAATAGCACACGAAATGGAAGAACGGGGACACAGAAGAAGGAAAGTGAAGAGTCTTAAAGGTAAATTTAAATTCTCCATAACCTCCCGAACTTCAGTGCAATAGCGTGCTGCGTGCTGCGTCTGACGTCATTGTTATTGTTCTTTTGCGCATGCGGGTTAGTTTGAAACCTCAAACAGTTCACACTGGAATCAGATATAGGCCACATTTTAAAAGGTAATGTGAACAGCCAAACAAAAAATCGGATCAGAGCAAAAAATCTGAATTGAGCATTAAGACTTGCGATGTGAACGGGGCCTTAGTCAAAAGTCTTGTGGACACATATCTATTATGTGTTTTGAGGCCTTAATTAAAAAATAAAAAAAAAATCATGCATAAACATTATTCTCTCAAAAATACAAGCATGTACATACATGTTGCTCACATATTATGGTAGTCCAGTTTGTGCTGAATACAGTGTAAATACACTTTTGCCATTAATGTGTTTATAAGCAACTGAAAAAAGCACAAATGTCAGAGCATGTCAAAACTTCTAAAGGGCCCCAAAACAGCTCAGACTCCTAGGGGTTAAAATTAAGATACAATTTATACAAAACGAAATTCACTTTAAAGAAAGGCCTTCTACCAAACAAAACTTAATGAAGTGGTCAAAATAATTTCTGACCCACTCGCATCTTTGCACTTTTCATAATCAGATGACATTTAAAAATAACATTATAATATATATGAAACAAAAACATTGTTTAATGGCTACAACTATAGTAGGCTACAGTACAGATACATTTCATGTCTGAGTGGGATTTGAACGGACTGACGTCTCAGAGCGTTTCTGTTCAAAATGCTATGCTTCCTCACTGCATGTGCTGTGAGTTTAACCTGATTCCTGAGTATTTCATTTAAGTCGCATACATTTTGTTCTTGCACTGATGTTAAACGTGTAGCCATTATGCACTTTGACAACCAGTTTGAGATATAGGCTATATTTGAGTATTGTGTGTATCAGATAGTTTTCAAAATCAAATGATTCTGACAGTTTTTGCCATTGAAATGACTGGGGGAAAACTGTCCCAATCAACCTGAATTCACCCCATACTTTTTGAAATTATAATTACATTGCATTATGTAGCTTGAAACTCCAAATATTATAACATTCTTCATTAACAATTATTCAGTTATTTGTAACAATGCCATTGTAAAAGAAAAAAGAAAAGTAGTTTCAATGTAGCTAGCTACTTTTGAAAGTAACTTATAGTGTAGTTAACTACTTTTTCAAAATTGTAGCTTGAATGTAACAACAAGTTGCTTGTAAAGCTACAGTTTCAGCGTAGAATGCACAACACTGATGATTTTCGTTTCTGAACCTTTTTTTGAGGCGGTTCAGCCATGGCATGCAAGTTGCTCGGCCAGCCTGGCTTTCTTGAGGCACTGAATTTAATTGAACGTGCGAAGGTTTCACATCTGTGATTGTGAGATAGTGAACAAATACCCACAGCTGGATGGGCTGGGGGTATTTAAATGCGTGTAAATGGGCGTATTACAGAAACATCTTAACTTTAGAATCCTATCTTATCTGTTTGGTAACCATGGCAATTTCAGTTAGGACCGCATTTAGGACCAAGCCTATTACAGAATGACCTTTCTTAAGTGCTTAATCTTATCTTAACTATGGATAGGAAACGGGTATTACAGAAGCATCCTAACTCAACAAAAAATCCTAAAAGCTGTCTTAACTTTAGGACAACCCCATTGGTGTCCTAACTTCAAACCTTTTTGAAATCCAACTGTAAAAGTCACAGTCCAAAAATCCTTTTTTGTGTGGGGTTTGGTGTTCACTGGCCACTGAGATAAGACATTCTTCAAAAATATCATTCATTTCAGAGATTTAAATAATGACAAATGACTGAGTTCAGCTTTGAGAATGAAACCAACCTATTTGTTCCTCAGTTTCTTCATCTTTGACTCTCAATGTTTCTTCAATCTTCACGTCTTCACTCTCCTCTTTAATAAACGTCATCTTTATAATATTGTGTCACGTGGATCTCAGTCGCTTCACCAGGAGTTTCTGTGTTTGTCCTGTTAAAGATGAGAATAATTAACAGAAAGAAACAAGAAACAAAGATTTACTTAAAATGAAAGAGCATCACTTATAAATTGAGACATCTCATATCTAATGTGTCTTTCTCAAGATATATTCTGTCAACAATGTTAAATGACACTTCTTTGGTTTTATTTGATACACAATACCGACTGAGAAATCCCCAAAAAATTTCCCAGTCAAATGAGGAAACATATGAACCCAAACTAATTTAGAGAAGAGATTTAATCAAAAAGAGATCTAATCGATTGATTATGGCATTTATCATTAATTCAATCAAGTTGATCTAAAAAAACAAATGTTTGGAGACTTAATTTTTGTATTAAATATAATTGCTCTGTTGAATATTTTCACTAACGATTTAAACAACTTGATGGTATAAATTTTTTCTTAGATGCAGTTTTGATATTAACAAAACACCTTTTCGATTATCTAATTTTCACAGGCCTTTTGACACAGTGTTTGGTTTTTAAGCATAACTTCTCTCCTCACTCCTTTTTTAATTTGAAATAATAAGTATATCACACCAAAGAAAAACTTTAGACATTGGTTTGAGTCAATATATTAGTTGGTTGGTTGTTGAATTCTGATGGTCAGCTTTTGAGTATTACTGAACTATGTCTTAAAGTGTCATATTTCTGTAATTTCATGAATTCTATTTCTGCCAAATGATATATTAATCAGTCAGAGCGATTAATGGACCTAAATTATCTGATTAGACAAAAACGCTCAAAACTAACGCTACAGATTAATATAGTGATTCAAATTATACAGACCCTTAATATATTAGTCAGCTTATTTATTTAATGATTTGTAGAAATCGAAATATAGCACTTCGAGTCAATGAATCATTTGTTGTGAATCAATCGGTTCAATTGACTCGGAGAGTCTAAAGCCCGGTTCTCTCGTCCCTCGCCAGAGACTGAATTCATGTTTGAACCACTGATCTATATAGAGAACAGTGGTTTGAACTGATTCACGATAAAGATTAAAATGAGACGCTCCACTCATGAGTTTATGTTACTTTACTCACACAACGCTGATAAATGTTAGATAAAGCAATGCAGTGTTACATTTAATAATATATAATTCATTCTGTTTCGCTTTAAACACTTTAAACACAAACCTTCCTTCAGGCGAACCTCAACAGATGGAGGGGCGCGGCGCGGCCTTATGACGTCACACCACCACAACAAAATAAAAGTCCCGTTCACACTCTGCTGCTTCTTCTTATTATGTTTTTATTGGCGGTTGGCAAACCAGCTTGTTTGTGCTTTACCGCCACCTACTGGACAGGAGTGTGGAAAAGAAGATTTGGCAGGATGTGAGAGAGAGAGAAAAAAAAGAGAAAGAAATTAAATTAGCCCTTACTTTATACTCGCTCCATCAGACCTGTTTCTTTTAAAAAATATATTGTGTATGTATTTTCCTCAATGCTGTTCCAAGGATGTTTTTTAAAGTGAAATGTATTTTTAATTTGTTAAGTACTTCTTTTAATTCCTTTCTTTCCTTTTCATATGCATTACAATCCATCATCACATGTTGGACAGATTCTGGTTGATTGCGATGTAAACACATTCCATTTGTATGTCTACCTAACAGATGAAGTGTCTTGTTAAGCCCTGTGTGTCCTATTCTGAGACGTGTGATAATCCTTTCTTCACTTCTATTTTAACTCATCTCTCTTTTCATGCCAACAGAGCTTTGAATATTATAAAAATGTCTTCCTGTGTCATTAATATCCCAATATTCCTGCCATATTTTTTTAATTTGATCCTTTATGATTGTTTTAGCCTCAGCTTTACTTAATGCTATCTGCAAATCTACTGTTGGTGACTTAAGAGATTGTTTAGCTAGCATATCTACTTCTTCATTTCCTTTCACACCAACATGTGCAGGAACCCAAACAAACCATACACTCAATCTTTATTATGTAATCTGTATATTGTTTGATATATTTCGATTAGCATATCAAGCCTGCATGATTTTCCTGATTTTATACTTGTGACTGCAGACAAACTACCAAATGCAATTAAAACCTCTCTGCTGCTTCCAAAACCACACACGTTTTGAATGATTTGATTGTATTGTTGAAATTAATTTAATAACACAATGGGAAGTTAATAACACAGTTCACATGAACAGTTAATGCAGTAGCAAATAAATAAAGCAATAACACATTGCATTAACATTTTTGTGTCTTAATGAAGTACATCTTATTATTTTTCACAGTATTTGTGTTCATTGTCCCATCCAGACGGTTCAGTCACTATAGCCTTTCCCTGAGATTGATCCACTCCACTGTCTCTCCAGTTCATCCACTCTCCCAGAGTCATCCATACAGTCAGATTGGGATATGTGTTGTGTTTTATGTCTTCATATTTACTGTTGATGTCATGTTGTGAGGGTTGGGTGAAGATCCAGGTTTAGTCAGACTGGGCCATTAATATTTACTTAAAAAAAAAAAAAAATACTGATAAAACCTACATTGGTTATTATATTTATTTGATTTAAACCCCAAACCTTTTAGTTAAACTTCTAACATCTATTTGAAGTTTACTTCACTTTAGATGGGTTAATAAGATTCATTTTAATTTAATATTTTAATATTATTTATTTATTTTTTCAACAGATTTGCAAACATGACATCATTTATTCAGCTGTGCCAAGCCTGGATAAATGTGCCAGCTGTAACGGGCCCTATTCTGCATTTAAGTGGATTGGTGTAAAGTGTAAGAGTAAATACTATGTTTTGACTAGTAAAAGATACTGTAATGTGTAAGTGTAATGTGTTACCAGTCTCTATTCATTTATTAATTTCCCAACCCTTTTGGTGGATAACATCTAATTTAGAGCAAATCTCAGGAACCAAACTTATATTTATTATTCTGTTTGCTCATGTTTCTGGTATAAATCTTGCTACAACAAGAATGTGACGCCTTACCCTGACTCATTTAAGTCAGTAAGTGAATTTTATCAAATAATCTTTAAAAGAATAGTTCACTAATAATATATTTATAAAGTTTGTAAATATCTATTTTAATTAATAAACATTTATTTTCTATTGTAGAATTCTGAAGAATTAAGGTCAGATAAGGACTATGTTCCCAGTGGTTTTTCAGGGGATTCGGAATCGGACATGGTGTCTTCAGAACCGGAGTCTCCTACCTAAACCACTCTCCAACGTAGACTGCCTAGAAGATTCACTACCTGAAGATGCAAAAAGTCATGCAGGAAAGGCGAGCAAGTATTCAAAGTTTACAACAAAGTAGGGGTTGAAAATATAGGAGCTGAGGATACCACAGAATGTGGGGAAGGTTCATCAGTACCGTGCTCTGAAATATCCACTAAGTACATAAGAATTACTGTTATATTAGTGGAAAGCCCCAATCGAAATTCACAAGACACTTAAAAATTCATGAAAACACAAATGTGGATGTTGCTAGGGCTCTGGCCTTCCCGAAGCATTCCAAGGAACATAAGAACCTGATGGACAAACTACGAAATAAAGGATAAAGGATTATGAACATAATACAAGGGTTTTAGCCAGTGGATCTGGGCAATTATAACTCAAACGTAAACTGAAGAAAAATTACAATCCAAGTGATTATGTGAATTGCATGTATTGCCATGCAATGTTCCTACGCAGAGATCTGTGGAGACATGTACGGAACTGTCCTTCTAAGCACTAGTGTAGCTACAGGTGGGCCTGACAGTTTGCCCATCCTGTCAGATCCAGGGAAATATATATATATATTTATTTATTTATTTTTAATAATACTATTTTCTAACGTTTAAGGATTCTTCAATAATTATTTTAAATGTGATTTATTTTGTCATGCGTTAGAACGTTATTCTAATATTAATACAAACATGCTAATTCGTCTCTTCAGTTACGTCACGCCAGTAGTAATGTTATGTTCTTCTTCGCAATAATATCCGGATTCAAATCCAACTAGCAGCGCCTTTTTTGTCATTAAAAAATGGCTAAACTGCCATTTATGACACATTTAAGAAAGAAAAACGTCTTGACAAAGATGACAGGACACCATAACACTTTTGTCGTTTGAAAAGTGAACTAACTGATACCCAGCCAACTCCGACTTGTTTAGAACAGACATCAGCCATACAAGGTAAGCTATGGGCAGGTTTTTAGTCTGGCCCGTCGTGGCATGGCTATGCAATATTTGCAAGCAAGTTTATAAATGGCAGGTTGTCGATACAGGACATTGGGATTTCTCTTCGTGATATAGTTATCAGGACTCGGATTGGATCTCTCCTGCTTTTTTTTTTCTTTTTTTTTCATGTTGCAGCCGCACACACTTGATTTCTGAGACACTAGTAGCACTAGCGGAATTTTAAAGCAAACTTGCAAACAGTCTTTCCACGCGTCGCAAACACAAACATCACAAACACAGCTCATACGGGGGCTTGAGAAGGCATCACCATGTAGAAGTTGACTATATTAAAAGACAATAGACAATTAAAGGTCCAACATATGCAGAACATTTTTTATCTGTTTTGCTATGTTTCAGTCGGATTTTTGGATTTTTCTTCCAAATTAAGGGGTAATGCGAATTATTCGGGCCCACCCATCATCAAGTTTCTGCCTACGCCACTGCTTCTAAGTAAGTTGATCAGGAACAACCAGGAAGAAATAAGGTACTGGCTTTAGCGACAATGTCACAGAGTGTTTGGAAACTCCTAACACCAATGAAAGATGATGCAATCTCTGCTGTTGTGCGGAGCGATTTCACTATCCTACAGCTGGCACAATCATTTTTTAATAAACATGGCCAATATCCGTCTAAACATGATTACATCCGACAGAAGCTAAGAGAGGTTGGAAGACTTTTGTTTATCCTGAGAAAGCAATTTTCATTGCATACGATTGAGGATGCTGTTAAGCCTGCACATTTTCGGATGGTTATACAGGCTGTCAAAAGAGTATCTGGGTATGATGCAGCAAAACACACTTATCACACTCCAAGCCTTGCTCTTAAACTGGGTCACTCTTTGAACAAGTTATGTGACATCATACACTGGCTGAAGATGATGCAAGGATTAAGTCAACTCAAACTTTCAAAAAGTTGTATGATTCTAAGTGGTCGGAACTTGTGTCTCATGGAGCTTTAACCACTTTACATGAAGGACATTTTAATAAACCATCCACACTCCCGTTTACTGAAGATGTTCAGCGTCTTCATCAACATCTCGAAACAGTCGCTGATGTAGCTTCTGGCAACTTGAAGACTGCATCAACAAAAGTCTATGGAGAACTGTGCAGATCGACTCTTGCCAAAATGATTCGGTTCAATCGAAGGCGTGGGGGAGAAGTCGCAAGTATACACTTAAAAAGTTTTCTAGAGAGGGACACAGCTCCTCTTCACAAAGATGTTGCTGTTGGCCTTACAGCGTTTGAGTAGAAACTTTGCGCACATTTTAGTCGAGTAGAAATTAGGGGGAAAAGTAACAGTTTTGCTATCGCCAGACATGGTCGATGCTTTAGCACTTCTCATAAGTGTAGTACCTGCCATGCAGTATACCTTATTTTAAGCCTGACTACGCCACCCCCTGAAGATGGGCAGGAGGAACCCCAACTCTTCCCGTGAATGTAGTGTGGCTAATAATACGTTTATCCCCGCAAAGGGACAGTCAACAAGAGGCAGAAATGTAAATGTATTCCAAAATTTATTAAATTAGTACAAAAAGACGTAGAAAAGTTATTTAAAACTAATCTTAAAAATACTGTGATAAATGACTGGTGGATTTTCCTCAATCTAGGAAGGTCGGATCAGCCAATGCAAAACCCCTGCTCAGGAGGCCCCTGGAGAGACAGAAACAGGAGACAGCAACCCAACACCAGTCGAAGCATGCAACACAACAAGCAATACACACTTAAGATCTATATATACCACTACAAAATAGCACACCGTGTTGTAGTTATAAGTACACACCAATACAGTGTCTCTCCCAGTGTGGTCCCCTGAAGAGAAAGGGCAAAGCATCAGTGTGGATCCGGCCTTGTACAAGGATAACCTACGCAGAAGACATTTAGAGAGGAAAATCACCAGCATAAATGACAACACTTAGTCAAAATAAGAAATACTATAAATGTAGCACATGAGTGGCAAAATTATGGAGAACCAAACAAAACAACAACAAAAAATCAAACAGGAAGCAATAAAGAAATGCCTAATAATTACAGGAAAACAGTGGCTGGCCTGGTCCCTTTACAAAAGAAACCAAGCATGTTAGTTAACAACCTCATTAAACAGCATAACAGTCAGTTAAAACATAACTAGAAAATATAAGCCTACTTTTTAGTATGATCAACTGTCCCACAGCGCATTAACACATGCAGAGAAAAGGTGAACGTTCCGTTGCTACAGACAGAGAAAGTCGTTAAAACATGTTTCAATGCAGTTATAAAACATTCAATGGAAAATGTAAATAAGACATTTACCAGTGCAGTTCAGCAGCTCGAGACACATTTGGGTGATTACATAAATGTTAAAACTCCATTCAGCAGCCTGTGTCCTCCGTGAAGAGTAGACACGCGCTTCTAGAATTACCCTAATCAAATAAAATAAATAAGTATTAAAATTTACTGGCAGTAGATTAAACATGCTCTGCAATGACCAATTTTACCTGCATGAAAAAGGGGCCCAACTCACACAACAGTGTCTAGCATCAACACGAAAAGAGTCTGCCTTGCAGCCAGCAAACATTTATCACTTCCTGATTAGTCATGTGACCTTACAACAGATCACATGATTGATTGAGTGAATGTGGTGCAGCTGTGTTGTATGCCTGCCTAAGTAGATCCCCACATAAGCAAAAGACAAGAGTGTGGAGTTCCACAAGACAATACATTTCTTTTTGCAAGACCCAGCTGTTTGACTTCGTGTCGAGGTCAAGACTGTCTACGGATTTACGCAGATGAGTGTGGTGCTCAGAACCCTGAGATCCTCTGGTCAACACAGTTGTGAAAGCATGTTACAACTTTGTCAAAGGTCCTGAACTTAAAAAAAGCACGAGTTGGATCAAGTGGCAGACTTCTTGGGCCATGATATATACGTGTCCATAGAGAAAATTACAGGCTTCCAGAGGCTACAACCCAGCTGGCCAAAATTTCTAAACTTCTACTTGCCACGGAGAAAAGTTATCTTCAAAGTCTTCAAGGCAAAACACTTTTGTTCATCTTTGTAAAACTTTGGTGGAAAGGCACCAGTTGCTTCAGTCCTATCTAGCTTGTGGCAATTTATTCCCCAATAAAATGCAGTCTGTCAGTGAAGCACGCAAACACAATGGGCCTAATTCATGAAATGTTCGTAAATATATGAGCAAAATCGGAGTAATTTGCATGTAAAATGGACCTTTAAGAAAACTCTCCTCCAGATTCACAAAAGCTTCGTAAACCACGGATTCGGTAGTTAAATGTGTGTATATTAATGAATTCCAAACATTCGTAAATAGGATGCACATGCACGCTCATTCATAATTAGCATAATGAGTTGCAACTGCAAATGACATGCCCAGGAACGCCGTGGAATTTTCTGTGGTGCGTTCCATTCGACCGTAAGTAGTGGACTGCGAAGTGGACTTCAGAGGGTATTCTGCCATCTTAAGTGAGATTCCAATCCAAATGGAGCGAACATGTTCAGTCCGAAGGGTACTGCGAACGTCGTAGGGAAGAAGGGAACATCGATACATCACTTCACAGGAAGTAGAGAGTGAAAATCACCCAAATGTCTTTGCGCGTCGCGTGCATGACCTGTCTGAACTAATGATGGTGTAGAGCCGTTGGTTGGAAGAGTTTTTAAACAGCTCTACGATTAAGGAGTTTTCATATGCATTTGAATATTCATAGTTATTATACAAACTAGAGTATTTATGAATGGTTATAGCAATAACTGTTACATTTGTATATTATATTTGATGAATATGTAAACAAATTAAAAGTGTTGAGAAGCACCTGAGGGCTGTCATGTTTTTTATTTTACTTTATTTACCTCAGGAATGTTTACTGGGCAGCTGCACTTGGGAAAGAAAGCGCACAAGATGAGACCGCTACAAAGACCATTAAGAATAGCCTACATACATAGTTAACCAAATCAAAGTATTTTCATACTGAATGACAGGTGCAGCTTCAAATCTGTTCATAGTCAATACAGGTTATTAGTAAACTAATAAAACTAATGGACAATGTTTTGATTATATGTTTTAGATAGCCTATACTGAGTGTTTTGTAACTGTATATGCTTATTATATGGTTTTCAATTTGAAAGTAAAGTAAATTACAATATTAATTTATGTTATATCGTAATCTGCACCCATCGTTGCCTTTCTTTTATGACATTGCAGGGAGTTCCAAATGAGCGATTATTGTAAGCGAAGTCCACTTCAGCTGATATACCGTGCTCAGGGAGGAGGGAGCAGTGAACAGTAGTGGTGTCAACAATAATCGATTCGGCAATGCATCGCAATGCGGGGCATGCACGATTCAGCATCGATGCGGCTAAGTGCCATAATCGATTATGTCATCGTTTATTTTCTGGCCTTGAGTTGGACAATAAAGTTGTGAAGTTTCAATTACTTCCGGGGTCATAACAACAACAACAATCAAGATGGCTGAGGCGGAGGGAGATTACTGATTAATTAAAACACTTATGTTCACTGCTGGAAAAAGTTGGCTGTTGTTATTGCTCTATTTAATTTCAAATGGTTCTAAAGCAGAGAAGAGAAACATTTCTCATTCAAAGCACTGGAAGCAGTGATTTATGTTTTCTTTTTCAGGTTTGAAAATGCCATATCCAATACCCTGTACCATTCAATTTTATTTTATTTATTGACATTTATGTCAAAGATACAGGAGAGTGATAATACACACATAGCAGCCAATAAAATCTGTTGTTCAATATCTGACTGCTTGTATTGCCTCATGACTGATTAAAAATTTGCCTTGTTGTGTGCAGTAGAATTTTGATGCATCGCAATGCATCGTAGAATCTAGTTGAATCGAATCGTTACCTGGTGAATCGTAATCGAATCGAATTGTGAGGGCAGTCCCAATGCACACCCCTAGTGAACAGTGCGTAGGGACCCTGTCGAATGGAATGCACCCATGGACTTCTTTCTCAGGTCTGGCTCCAGTATTTTGCATAAATACTAAAGAGACTAATTGGCCATAAGCCTAGCAATAAATATTCAATTATCGTGTGTCCACCAAAGCATTTTAAGCCGGCTAAAAAACACCTGGGCCCGCATTCATAAAGAATCTTAATGCAAAGAGTAGCTCCTAGTGACAAAATTCTAAGAAAAATCTTTGAAATGTGGGCGTTTACTCTTAAGATTAACTAAATAATCCTAGTAAAGAAAAAAGTAATTCAGAAAGCACCTTAACCCTTAAAAGAGATCTTAAGGTCAAATTTGTTAGGAGCACGGACGAGGACTTTTAAGAGGCTTAAGAGTTTCTTTAGCAGTGGAGAAAATGTCAGAAAGACGAAGAGGGAGAAGAAATGTGTTGCAGACAATGGATGACAGTGACTTAATAAGACAATATAGATTGTGCAGGGATCCAACTTTTAAACCACCAATTAAATAGACATGCCAGCAATCAGTGTAATTGGAAAGAGTGGAACAATGTTTATAATTCTAAGCCAATCAAATACCTTACTGGAAATTAACAGCATGGTAAATAATAAAAGGATTTATATACATATATATATAATGTGTGTGTGTGTGTGTGTGTGTGTGTGTGTGTGTGTGTGTGTGTGTGTGTGTGTGTGTGTGTGTGTGTGTGTGTGTGTGTGTGTGTGTGTGTGTGTGTGTGAGTGAGAGAGAATGGTAAAATAGGACAATTTGCGCTTGTAATTTCAAAGTGAAGGCTTAAAATAGACCCTATACTTAAAAGTGCTCCTTTTTTCCCCTTTTTGGACAACCAACCAATCACAGTCTTCAAAAGACTGTGTCATACGTAGCAACGGGGTCAGCCCCGCCTCTTCACTAAGATAAAGTTTTTGTATTTTCCTTGTTCAGAGTTGCTCTCAGATCGGTCCCGAATAGCTCTTAAGCTAAGACTCCTACATAAAAGTTTTTAAGCTAAATTAGGAGTTTTCTGAGAGGAATCTTAGAATCTTTACGAATACGGGCCCTGGTGCTCTTCTGAAAACTGCCAGCTGGTGGAACTTGAAAGCACTTTGCAAGGGCAGCGTTTTGCAAGACTTGCTTTGCAAGATACTTTGGTTGCTATGATACAGATTATCCATGGCAGTAATGTGTTACTAGTATCTCATTTTAAAGAATATTACTGAATATAAAAATGCAGTAAAAAGCAGTATAAACTTTTCAATTGTTGTCAGTCGTTGTACAAGTAGGATGATTGATCGGTGTGGGTTTTGTCCCGCCCCTCCTCCACTGTGATTGGATGGCTGGGTAAAGAGTGACCGTGACAAGTACTGTATATTACCCAACGTTGAACAGTAAAAATAAAAATAAACGGGGCAAATCAACTCTTGAAAATGATTATGGTACATAGTGCATCAAAATGCACATTTAAATGTTTTATGCCCCATTTACTTATGGTAGGGAGCAGGTGTAGAATTCTTTTTTAAACCAACTAACAATTTGAAAATACGAACATTTTCGTGAATCCGAAAATTTATGTCAGAGCGGCTTTACGAACAATTAACACAAATTTGTTCTGCTCGTGTTTCATGAATGAGGCCCAATGACCAGTTATACAATACAAAAAAACAACATGCAATAAGGACAGCTAACTGTATCGGTCAGAGTACTTCAGAGGTGTCAGGGGTTGTTTATAAAGGATCCAAATATACCAATGGCCTTGTAGTTGTTGTAGACCACAGCAGCTGTAGGTATGTCTTTGGAAAAATATCACTGATACTTATTAATCCAACCGATATCTACTTTGTTGTCAAACTGTATGACTCTGTGCTATTGTCTGAGCTTGACATATATACTCGTATAATACACATATTATGTACATTATGTCTCACTTTCTTTTTCTGTATGTATTTTTCAAAGCATTGAGAGACCAAGTGGATGAGACATCATTAGAAATCACATTCACTTCGTTATCATCACCAGACTTAGAACAGCCATCCACTTCTTACACTCAAAAAAAAGTTTGATGTAAAGTTGACAGTTATGGATGCATTAATGGATGCACTACCTCCATGCCAGATAGAGAGACATCTGAATCTCTTGAAATGAAGAGACAGACTTTATTAGAAATGTTTCAGTCTGAATTGTCTGATGTGGACAAGCTAATGAAAGAGACTTACATTGCTCAGCGCAAAACGATTAATTCATACCCCCCTGACAGACATTAAAATGGAATGCCGAGGTCCAGGCTCTCCTCAGAGAAATTGAAGCCACACCAGCAAGCACTAATAAAACTGCCATATCAGCCATCCTACTGACAATGAAACACTTCAAAGAGAAGGAAAACTCTCTCTTCATTTTAATAGATGTAAGTAATTAGTACATTACATGACTAGTAATGAAATACCTTGAAATAATAAATGTAGGCTTGGTTTCACAGATCAGATGTGACATACCTGTATAAACATGGGCAAAGGTTTAAAAAAGGTAGTCGGATGTATGATGTCTGTCTGTGCCACATTGTACAGTCTGTTAGGGCTTGGCACATGATTGACTTCATCATTGTGAGGTATTGTGACATCAAGGATGTTCTCATCACTCATGCCATGAGAGGTGCAGAGTGCTGGACCGACCATCGTATGATTGTGGCCAAGCTCCATATGAAAGTGCGTTCCCCCTTGCGGCTGACAAAGTCCAACAAAAAGAGCCTAAATTATAACCATTTGGGAGACATAGAAGCAAGAAATGAGTTTCGACATCTCCTAGCTGAGAAACTTGGGGAGTTGGAACCTTGTCTGAGCTCAGAAAACCCCATGGAACAACAGTGGACCTATATTAGCTCTGTGCTCTATGATGCAGCAGCTCAATCCATCGGCTATAAGAGCAGGAACCACCAAGACTGGTTTGACGATAACTCAGACACCATCCACAACTTGCTCAAAGATATGCACAAAGCACACGGTGCAACTTTAGACAACCCTTCATCCACCAAGACAGCACTGGCAGGCAACTCGGAGGAAAGTGCAAAAGGAAATACGGGCCATACAAAATGAGTGGTGGACTGAAAAGGCATATTAAATCCAGTCCTTTGCCGATAAAAATGACATGTATAACTTTTATAATGCTGTCAAAACCATCTACGGTTGCTGCATTACTTCCCTGAAAACAGCAGAAGGTCTAACACTTCTGAAGGATCAGAATAGTATCCTGTTGAGGTGGGCTGACCATTTGAATGAATGAATGAATGAATGAATGAATGAATGAATGAATGAATGAATGAATGAATGAAACCTTTATTGCCCCAAGGGGAATTTGTTTTACACTCAAGAGAGCCACATTGAACACTAGCACAGATAACAATAACTAACAATAAAGTAAAAACCACACCAAATGCCAGGAGCTACATCAGCACATGTTTATGACCTTTGTCGATCTCTCGAAAGCGTTCGACACTGTGCAGAGAGAGCTCTTATGGGATGTTCTCCTCAGGTTTGGCTGTCCCAAAACATTTCTTAACATTCTCCGCCAGTTCCATGATGGGATGAATGCTCGGGTGACCATAGGCAGACATGAGTCTGAGCCCTTCCTTGTATGCACAGGGGTGAGACAGGGGTGCGTACTAGCGCCAGTGCTCTTTAATATATTCCTCCTGTGTGTCACCAAGCTTCTCCATAACGAGATTGAAAACAGCAGTGGTGTGGCAGTGAATTTCAGACTAGATGGCAACCTCTTTAACATTAGGAGGCTGCACGCAACAACAAAACTCTGTAGAGAGCAGGTCCTGGAGCTGCAGTATGCAAACAACTGTGCTTTTGTGGCCCATACTCCAGAGGATCTTCAAACTGTCCTAGCTGTGGCGGTGAGGGCGTACAGCAGGATGGGTTTAACTGTAAATACCACCAAGACAGAAGTGGACTGCAAGTGGAGTACCAGTGTCCCACCCACACTTCCTGTCTTCACTGTTGGGGATGAACAGCTGTCTGTAGTGCCATCTTTTAAATATCTGGGGAGTATTCTATCTGAGGATGGCAGCATTGACAACGAAATCCAGAGCCGCATTAAACAGGCATCAGCTGCCTATGGGAGACTTGGGAGTCTTTCACAACAAGAACCTTCATCCCTCCACAAAGGTTGCCGTATACCAAGCGGTCTGTGTTACCACCCTCCTTTATAACTGTGAAACTTGGGTAACCTACAGCCGACACATCAAGTCCTTAGAGCGCTTCCACATAAGCTGCCTCCAGCGCATCCTGGGAATTACCTGGCGTAATTGTGTGCCTCACACTGAAATACTTAAAAAGACCAGCTGCAGAAGTATTGAGACCATGATCACCCAGCGCCAGCTGCAGTGGTTGGGGCACGTGATAAGGATGCCCCCATGCCGGCTACCCCGCCGAGTGCTCTATGGCTAGTTACATCATGGTCGACGCTCAGCTGGAGGGTCGAAGAAGCGCTATAAGGATCAGATGAAGAACACCTCGAGGAAGTGTAATATCAGACCGGAAGACCTGGAGAATGTTGCTGCTGACCGTACCATCTGAAGACAGCTGTGTAGAGATGGGCTCTTATGCTGGAGATGGAGAGGACAACCAGAAGACAGCAGAAACGAGCCAGGTGAAATACAGCCATGGCTGCCACCACTACCACCACCACCACATACTGTATGTATATGCCCCACCTGCAATAGAGCTTGTGGGTCCAGGATAGGACTGTTCAGCCATCAAAGATCTCACCGTTAAAGGCGGGGACGTCGTTATCGGATTTCGATGAACAACGAAGAAGAAGGGTACAGTCTTTATTTTAATTAGCTTGTTACACAATGGAGCCTAACTTATTGTAATAATTATTTGACGTAGCCTACTTTTACACTCACGTAGTAAACTGCATTTTTATTATTGTTTACCTGCTGGAGGCACGCAATTACGCTGTGTGCAGAGTGACATTAACATTTAAGGTAGGCGTGAGAGAAATGGCACTATCAAAGAGTCTAAAGAGGAAAGGTGACCGCGAAAATGGGGCATCTTTGGGCCGCAGGATAATTCCTAAGTACTGTTAAATCTGGCCCGACTTTATATTGCACAAACCACTAATACTACAAATCCCAAAATGAACTTCCAGGACCTGGTCAATGACCTGAAGAGAGCTGGGACCACAGTCTCAAAGAAAACCAATAGTAACACACACTACGCCATCATGGATTAAAATCCTGCAGCGCACGCAAGGTCCCCCTGCTCAAGCCAGCGTATGTCCAGGCCCATCTGAAGTTTGCCAATGAGCATCTGGATGATCCAGAGGAGGAATGGGAGAAGGTCATTTGGTCTGATGAGACAAAAATAGAGCTTTTTGGTCTAAACTCCACTCGCTGTGTTTGGAGGAAGAAGAAGAAGTACAACCCGAAAAACACCATCCCCACCGTGAAGCATGGAGGTGGAAACATTCTTTGGGGATGCTTTTCTGCAAAGGGGACAAGACGACTGCACCGTATTGAGGGGAGGATGGATTGGGCCATGTATCGCGAGATCTTGGCCAACAACCTCCTTCCCTCAGTAAGAGCATTGAAGATGGGTCATGGCTGGGTCTTCCAGCACGACAACGACCCGAAACACACAGCCAGGGCAACTAAGGAGTGGCTCCGTAAGAAGCATCTAATGGTCCTGGAGTGGCCTAGCCAGTCTCCAGACCTGAACCCAATAGAAAATCTTTGGAGGGAGCTGAAAGTCTGTATTGCCCAGCGACAGCCCAGAAACCTGAAGGATCTGGAGAAGGTCTGTATGGAAGAGTGGGCCAAAATCCCTGCTGCAGTGTGTGCAAACCTGGTCAAGAACTACAGGAAACGTATGATCTCTGTAATTGCAAACAAAGGTTTCTGTACCAAATATTAAGTTCTGCTTTTCTCATGTATCAAATACTTATGTCATGCAATAAAATGCTAATTAATTACGTAAAAATCATACAATGTGATTTTCTGGATTTTTGTTTTTGATTCCTTCACTCACAGTTGAAGAGGAAGAGTACCTATAATACAAATTACAGACTTCTTCATGCTTTGTAAGTGGGCAAAACTGCTAAATCGGCAGTGTATCAAATACTTGTTCTCCCTACTGTATATGTTCAAATTATGTGACAAATTACTGTCACTGATAAATGTTGTAGAGTCTTAGTATAGATTTTATGTATAAAACTAATGAAATTTAAAATATTTATAATGTTACTTATTGTCAGGTGAGGAAAGGGATGAAGAATGACTCAAGGAAATGGGCTTTTTATTATATATATATATCGTGAGGATGAATATATGTGGTAATAATGTATTGCCTTATATGAAACATATATGACATCACTACTCGGATATAGGGACATAGATGTACATGTAATACATGTATTGTACATGTACAGACTACTGTTTGGAATTGGAAAGATGTATGAGTACACGATGTAATTGTAAAAAGTGTCGTCTGCATTGCTCTGCTGCATGCAAGTGCAAGAAAAGTGATGCAGAATGTAGCAATTGCTGAACCGAATAAGAGCAATGCTCTGTGTTGTTGTGATCCTATTGGAGAATCTTGTCGTACCATTATTAATAACATTAACTTTTATATGCCATGCAGTTCATGTTTTAGTTATTATTCAGCTAATGTTATGTCCAACTTCATAAGGTAGTTTTAGGCCAAGTTTACTGTGTTTATTTCCTTTATTAATTTGTCTCAATTCTTAATATTTACAACCAATCTTTCTGGGAATATCTTTTGGATACATAAACCAAAAGACAATTTAGTTTGGTGAAATTTCAGTCCTTAAAGGTCCCGTTTTTCTTGTTTTTTTGAAGCTTTGATTGTGTTTACAGTGTGCAATATAACATGTGTTCATGTTTCGCGTGCAAAAAAACAGTATTTTTCACACAATTTACTTATCTGTATACCGCTGTTTTCACTGTCCTAAAAACGGCTTGAGGATTTCCCTGTTCTATGAAGTCCCTCCTTCAGAAATACGTAACGAGTTCTGATTGTGCCAGCGGCTCCCGTGTTGTGATTCGACAGCAGCTTAGCGCAAGTTGCCTGGAAAGGTCACGCCTCTTACCATAACGGGGAGATGCATGTGCTCAAAGTACAGCGTCCCTGGCAAAACGAAGGGGATTTGACTCCTGGATGAAAATAACAGCGTCTCGACGACATGCCGACAAACACTCTACGAACGCAACACTTCCTCTTCTCCACGTGAGAGAGCAACAAGAACACGCCCCCTTTTTTGCGTATTCTTGTGGGCGGAGGTTAGTCAACAAACTGTTCTACTGACGTCATTAAAGCAGGATGTACAGGGATGTAGTCCAAACTGGCCGTTCGCTGTAGGCTTTGAAAGGGAACTTCTGTTAAATAAAATATCTCGCTTGGCATTGAACTTTGAGCTTTATCATTTTACAGGTATTATTTATGCTCTAACAGCAACATTACACACTAACTAAAGTTTGAAAAATGGGATCACGAAGAACAGGACCTTTAAACTTGTTTACATGGACATGTAAATGTTGAAAAGTAATTAATACTCTTAACACAATGTAATAGAAAAATGGTTTAGGATATAGGCCTTTTGCTGCCACCAGCATGATGTGGATGTTTTTACATGTTCACCAGAAATATTGTAAGACAGAATGACTAACTTGTTCTGACTATTCAGTTTGTTACCTTTACTCAATAAATGCTATATCACAATAAAAACAGTTTATCTTTGAGCCAGTTCTGAGAAATTTGCTCATTTTGACATAGTAGGCAGTCATCTTGGATTTTACACTCTACTGAATTTTATGTAAGAGATACAGCTTGGCAAACAGCAAAAATGGATTCAGATAACAAAAAAATACCCCTAGAATAGTCTATTTGCCAACTTTTCCTCAAAAATGCCTGAGGATTTTTATTTAGGCAAATATTTGTGATTTCAACCTGGTGTACTAAAGGGGTTAAGAATATTTAGATGTTTGGACTAGAAACAAGACAAAAATGCGAAGTAAGAAAAGCATTGCTTGCAGTGTTAGGGCTAATTCAGATACTATTTAGACCATTAACTGATTTAAAGTTGTAAAGAAAAAAATTGCATGACTACTTGTAAGACCAGTTTAGTCTAAGTAACTGGCCACAGAGATTCAGACAGTAAACAGAAGGTGTCCGCTGAAGGTGTTCCGCTTCCAGTCATCCGCGTAGATCCGACGCTTCTCCATGAGCTCAAGACATATTCGGTCCCCTTGCTCCAAAAGAAGACTGACGGAGTTGCAGGTTGTGTCTTCAGTGTCCAGCCCGGGAGCATTATCGGATGCTGACACCACCAACTTGTTGTTCTTTAGCAGTGTCAGACCGGTCGGTTTTTCAAAAGGATTGAAGAGCACAAAGTTGAAGAAATAAACTCCTTTTACTGGTGCAGTGAAGATTCCTGTTGATAAATGAAGAAACCTGGGCTCTTAAAAAAGTTGAAAAATTACCTGGTAAAATTGTGTTTAGAATTTGCAATGTTATGATACATGAGCAGTCAATATGCTATGGCAAATTACATTACTTATAAAATTTATTTTGATGGATGACCCGTGATGGGTGCCAATGGGTGTGGTTGACTGATGTATGAACCCTCAACCTCTGACATGGGTGTATGATTGGAATACTGATATGAGCTCTTGGGTGATCAGATTGGAAATGGATAATTTTGTACCTTGACATGGTTATTTGAGGTCTGATTTTGGCGGGAGAAATCTGTAGAGCCTGTGCCCCTGCTTCGGCATTCCGTCTCGGGGGTGTTTATAAATAGACGCTCCAAGGCGCTGTTGAAATAGAAAAGAGCTGTGAAATTCATAGACATGACTTTCAACCCCGGAGAAAGAGTGGCTCATCGAGATTTTGGAGAGTCCGCCTATGGCTCCGAGAAAGCTGTATGGTCATGTCAGTTTGACAAAGTTTCTCTATGAGAATACGGACTTGGTGACAGCCGAATTTATGATGTGCCGTAGCCGTGTATTTGGTTACATATTTCATAAACCATCTCGAGTGGTTACGCTCTACACCACTGACAATGCAGGCAAATTTATACCGGGAGAGGACCCCTGCCTGGTGTTTCACGATAAAGACTAGAGTTTGTTTTACAGATGTGTCTGGTGGGATCTGAACGGCTGTGTAAGCGAGCCTTTGTACATCGGCGAGTGGGATGGGGTGGTTCCGAATACCCGGTACCGCGTGGTCGGTAATCATTCTAAAAAGAATCAGGATGAAGTTCAAATGAAGTTGGTATACATATAGGACACATAACATTTTCACAGTTTCTTTTTTCTCTCTTATAATATTAGTAGCCATATCACCCTGTAGCCCAAGACTGGTTTCCCACTGAAGCTAAGCAGGGCTGAGCCTGGTTAGTACCTGGATGGGAGACCAACTGGGAAAACTAGGTAGCTGCTGGTAGAGGTATTAGTGAGGCCAGCAGGGGGTGCTCACCCTGTGGTCTGTGTGGGTCCTAACACCCCAGTATAGTGATTGGGACACTATACTGTAAAAAGCACCGTCCTTCGGATGAGACGTTAAACCGAGGTCCTGACTCTCTGTGGTCATTAAAAATCCCAATCCCCGGCATCCTGGCCAAATTTGCCCATTGGCCCCTGTCCATCATGGTCTCCTAATCATCCCCATATATATACGATTGGTATCATCCCTCAGTCTCCTCTCCACCAATCAGCTGGTGTGTGGTGTGTGGTGGGCGTACTGGCGCAATATGGCTGCCGTCGCATCATCCAGGTGGATGCTGCACATTGGTGGTGGTTGAGGAGATTCCCCCCTTCTATGTAAAGCGCTTTGAGTGCCTAGAAAAGCGCTATAAAAATGTAACAAATTAATTAATTAATAATATTGTCTATTGAGAGTGAGGAGAGGGGCCTTACATTACCTCCTTGTGATGTAGTAATATAATGCCTCACCAGAATATAATTTAAAAAATGTTTAACAGGAATAGAGAACTTTGTTCTCAATAGTTCAAATGTCATTAGTGTGTTGTCCTCATATAAATCGCCAAACACTTGAATACCCTTATTATACCAGTATTGTGTTATCCCATCTCTTAGTACCTCAGGAAGAGCCGGGTTGCAATGAAATGGGGTATTGTTATATACTGGTAATAGCCATTTACATTTTTTTTTTTTATCTTGAATCCCAATTTGCATGTATGTCTAATGAATGGATTATCAAACTTCTTTGTAACACGAGTCAAGGTACTTGACTATTGACAAATGTACTATTCATCTGCCCAAACCATACCGCTCTCATTTGCGCTGCCCAAAAATAAAGCAAAAAAACTGGGAGTTATAATCCACCTTTATGAAATCAATGTCATATATAATGTCTTAAGTTTAACCCTTGGAGTTCTGCAATAGGACATGCAAATTAAAAAAAATAAGCTATGAATAAAATCAGCACCCTCCATTTCAGGACAGTATATATTTACCAAAGTTATTCTCTGCATAGCAATTGTTCCTCTTAAAATAATATATCTACCAAATTTGTCTTTATCCACAGATTCCATTTGAAAGGGTATATTTTTGTCAATAAGTATAACCACCTCTCTGGATTGTGATGTAAAGGAGGAAAAGAAAACCTGTCCAGTCCACTGCTTTTTAAGATTTTGATGTTCAGAGTCAGTCAAATGTTGTCTCGCTATCACCAGACCAAGCTCAATTTAAGATTGAACATTGGTCTGGGGACTCTGCTATGTATTTTCTACTGCACAAGAGGCGTAATAAACGAGCATAATTCAAATGACTCTGTACGCAATTGGATAGCCCTTCAACAGGCCCGGATTGGCTAATCGGGAGCACCGGGAAAATTCCCGGTGGGCCGGTCTGTTTTTTTGGCCGCGAGGGCCGTTGTTGTCATGGCACTGGGTTGAAATATGGATGCTGTCCCTAAGCTGCCTGCACTCACAGCAGCCCAACTTTTTTATTTATTATTTTACCGCAGCCCCACTCTTTTTATTTATTATTTTACAGCAGCCCCACTCTTTTTATTTATTATTTTACCGCAGCCCCACTCTTTTTTATTTAATATTTTACCCCAGCCCCACTCTTTTTTATTTAATATTTTCTCGCAGAGTGTAGCCTGCAGGTTAATGATGGCGTGATTATCTTTGGACTCCCTGGCCCCGCCCCCGACACAGCACCTTGCAAGTTGCTCAAAATAAAAGAAAGTCAGATAAAAATGGATAATGAAGCACAAATGCGGCGCTGAAAAGGCCAGAATAAAAAAGAAGAAAGCTTTGGAAACTGACGCGGCCAAATGTTCTAAGCTGAGCAGCACATTTTTCCTAAAAAAAAAACAAATGAAGACAACGAGGCCGGTAAGTAAGCTAACGTTAAGGTAGTTAGGAGCAGTGCAATTTGCTAGCGACCGTGCAAAACAACTTTGTCTGCAAACCATGTTCATGTATCAAACTTTTTCTTGTAGCTCTTCAGCAGCAGCCGCCTCTAGTCCGGTTTGCTGCTAACAGTGAAGAGCAAGGCCCAGTAACGTTACCAAGCACCAGTCATGAGCCCAACACACCAGAATGGGCAGGTAGGATTGTCATTCAGAAGAACTAATAGTAATGAAGAACCCTGCTCAATGAAAAATGCCCTGAGATAATTAATGATACCTGATGATTCAGCAATACATTGATGAAACTGACTTGATTTGAAAGCTTTGTAAAAAGGGGATATTTGTGGTGAGAAATAAATGTAACAAATTTCATTTAGTGTCAGAAAGAGAGCCAGGACCCAGTTGTTGTGAAGAGACTTATGCTCTCACTGTGAAAGACACAGGTAAGCTGCTATTGTAGCATAGTGTGTGAATAAGCAAACGTTATCACTGAAAAAAATCGTATCTTACTTGTTTCCAGTTCAAATATCTAAATATTCTTAATTCAAGATACATTTACTAGACAAGTGAAATGGCATAAGAAATTGTCTTGTTTTCGGGGGGAAAAACACTCTAAAAATCAAGTGATTTTTTGTTGTTGTTGCTTAAAACAAGCTAAATCTAAAACTATTATTTTTCTTACACCATTGGTAGATAATATTGATTGTTTTAAGCAAAAAATCACTTAATTTTGAGGTGTTTTTCATACTTGTTTAGTAAATGCATCTTGATGTAATAATTTTTTGTATATATATTTGGACTGGAAACGAGACAAAAATACTAAGAGAAGCATTTTTTTTTTTTTTTTTGCAGTGATCACATTAGTTACAATATAACAACTTTCTATGCCCAAGTGTTACTAGTGACCCATTATGTTTTAATCAAATGATAGTGAATATACAAAGCCCACGATTAAAAGGGAATATGATAAAAGTAATATGAATTAAGCCTGCATATTTTTCCATTTTGAATTTTGAATTTGCTTTGATTTAATTCAATTTAATTTTAATATGCTTTCCATGTCAAATATGTTAAAGATTACAATATGCTTTTATTGTGATTTAAATACAGGTGCAAAAAGTCAGATAACAGTGCAATACTTGTTTAATTCTTTAACTAATGTTCTCATATTTGTGAAAAATATTTGAAGTTGTAAAGCAGCTGTTTCCTTGAAAAAGAGATGCTACTGTCATTAGAAAGTGCAATACATTTTATTTTAATCTTTATTTTGTATATATTTTTTCTTAAAGAAAATTGATTCTGATACTGTCCTGTTATTTACTGTTCTAATAAATCTTCACTGTGAAGCAAAACTTGGGCTACTGTTTTTGCAAAATAATTTTCAAAAATACAAAGAATTACAAGGCTGTAGAGAACTGCGCCTATTGCAGACTTATATTCTGAGGTTTTAATTACATTATTTTAATATAGTCAGTCGGGAACTAAAGTGGGCCGGTCTAAGGCATGAAACTCCAGGGCTGAAAATGAGTCCCAATCCGGCCCTGCCCTTCAACCAAACGATAGACAAAGAGAAGATCCAGTAAACAGGCAAGGTAAGCAAACATAAGCAAAGACAATGGCAAGAGAAAACGTTTGGTATGGCAGAATAAACTGGCAATACTTCGCAATGTGTTCTCTTTTTCTTCTCTTGGTTAATGGCAGATTGCCTTTCTTCTTAACTATTGCTTTTCCTTCTCCTTTTCCAAGTGGAATTGGAACTGTTATTTCCTTCTGTAATGCCTCTTTTGCTAGTTTGTCTGCACTCTCATTCCCTTTCACTCCCTCATGTGCTGGCACCCAACAAAATTGAACATCTATGCCACCCTGATGCAATCTTAACAAACTGTGATGCAGTTCAATAAGTAGGTCTTCTCTGACAGATGCCATAGACTGTATGCTTTTTATGACAGCTAAGAAATCTGTCCATAACACCACCCTATCTGGTCTGACCTCATCAACCCACTGTAACGCAATAATGACTGCCACAATTTCGGCTGTATATACAGATAATTGGTTAGATAATCTTTTGGAGATATTTATTTTAAATTCTGGGATATGTATTCCAACTCCCACACATTCCTATTTACTTTTGGATCCATCTGTATACATTTTAAGATAGTTATAGTAACTGTTTCTAAGTTAAAAGCTTGCCTTAACTCCCTTCGCAATTTGTTCAGAGAATCACATGGCTTATAAACCTACAAACAGGAAGTGAGACTACAAACAGGAAGTGTCACTAGAACTCAGGTGATGGCTCCCTCTGGTGGAGGGATGAACTGTTCCTGGGCAGAAGTGTTACTACTACCCCCAACCACTTCCACCACTTACCCAAACGAAGTGTGGAACTTTGAATCCCCATGACTGATTGTGCACCGCAACATGCAGTCAAATTCGACTTCCTCTTCCTTATCCAACCTAACTAGCTCCTAAGTATTGTCAAACCCGTCAAATGTTTGGCTTAGTTTATGTACTTTTCAAGCAAACATATAATTTTTTTAGAAAAAGCCTAGTTACACTCCCGAGATTCACACATTTTAGTTAACAATTCAAAAATCACGATAAGACGCTGACCAAAGTCCAAAATATGATAAATAAAGTTTTTCTCAAACTTTTTAAATGTATAATTCACCCTTGACATAAAAAAAACACTCACCCATGTTACTTTAGTACAGTTATTCTTGTGTGATTTTGGGTGATAACTCTAGCAGAGTTTTGTGTATCCCCCAAATGTTTTGATTTGCCATTTGCTGGTCTCCATCTGTTTTGTTTCTGCCTCGACCACTCTCAGAATTACTGATTGTAGTTCATTACTCATTTTCTCTAATGATTCTGCAAATTTATTCAGGCGTCCATCGATTAACTCTTGAATTCTGAGAAATACTTTTTCCATCTCTGCGTGGAACCATGGCGGAGGGCCCGATATTGGCAGCCTCGCGTCTTGGGCATCCTCTTTTTTGTCAGTTTTTTTTTTGACTCTGCATATTTATCGGAATGTTCAAGATGTAACGGTTATTATTTTTAAAGAAAGTACTAATTAATGTCCAATGGCATGACATTTTTCTATTATTTTATAATGTTTCCTGAGGTGTACTTATATTGTTAGTATGTTTTTTACATCAAAAAATGTCATAATTTAGAAATAAAAGGCATTTTTTCTATACTTATGTTTGCCCTTTGGCTGAATGCCCTGTTTCAAGGGGCGTGTCTGCTGTGAGACTTCAGTGAAAACGGCCACTGTTGTGATTGGCTGACATCTTTGCATTTGAAATGTTGCGGAGGGGGCGTGGTTTAGCAAGGCACTGCAGGCACTGACTGCATGAGAGAGAGACTGACTAGGCACTCGTGAAGCATGGAGAGTTGGAGGAAGTTTTATTGTAACAGACTTCATTGTAATGTATCTTATAATTTGTTTTTGTGTAAATTTTTGACACTTCTGTGCATTTAAATAGGTTTTAGGTCTGTATTATCTGTGCAAATAAGTAGGGAATTTTATTTTGACGGGTGTTGCAGTCTATGGAGCGATATGAAAAAAGAGGGAGCGCTCGTGAGAGCTCGCGGTTCATCGTTCAGTGGGTTTAAGCAGATTTAAAGTTTACAGTTTGTTTAGCACCCCCCGAAAAGACAATAGGTGTGTATGTGCTTGTTTACTGTCATTTGTAATGAGTATGTTTGTGTATTTCGCTGTATTGTTATTGATAATGCTATGGAGAGAGAGTTTGTGTAAGAGGTGTTTTTGCGCACTTCAGCAACAGTGCAACAGCAAACACGACATGGACATGAATAAAGTAAGAGCTTCGTTGTGCAGCATAACAGCGTCATTCGTTATAATGGCAGTTTGGGCAAGTGTGCAGATACACTCGCGATATGTGATTGACAGCTCCGGACATTATAAAGAGTGTTCTTTGAATTCTTTCTGTAGTTTAATCACTTAAAAAACGGATTTGTTTCATGCTACTAACAGAAATGATCGTTTTAGTCACTGGCTTGATTCACTGATGCATTACGCTTAGGGCATCAAGACGGCGATCATTAAACGATCTAGAAAGAAAGTCTGTGTGAACTTGAATGATTAGCTACACATCAGAAATCACTGATCACAGATCAGGCATTAATGAACACTGTTACTCACTGACCATATCATAAAGTCTGTTTGTAAAGCCTGTGCTGACATAAACTGAATCCATTTTCTCAGAGTGCTCTGGGCGGGCAAAGCAGAGGAAGGGGGAGGTAACCTTTCCTGTTGTGACTTCATAACAGGAAAATTCCAGATCAGCATGTCTGAGCTCTCATTTTCTCAAAGGCAGAGAAATACAGCCAGAACTCGGTTTACACCCATCAAAATTTCTAGCCACTTGGGGACCATGTACAGGCTAGGGGAACTCATATTCATGTTAAAAAACCTCATAAAATGAAATGTTCATGCCATGGGACCTTTAAGAGTCTTTACTGAGGATTTAGATTAAATTATTCAGGAGCGTGCACCACGTCTTACTCTAGCGCTGCCATTGTTTCGCTGAGATGAATGGTTCGTCTCTCAATTCATGCAGAATAGCATAGACGGTCCCTTCAATCTGGTCTGGATTGGACTTTAAACCTCAGTGGTGTAGAGCGTCAGCTATAATGGAATGAAGATTAGGTTTAAACAATTTGTGGGTCAGCTCGTCAAAGTGGGTATCGAAGAAATATGTGGGTGGCTCAAACAGGCAGGAATGTTGTAGCTGGCTAGGATGATTCTTAGTGCAGCCCTCACAGTTTTCCTTCAGCTTACCGTCGATGCGATGTTACAGCAACACAGCAATCTTAGCTTTTACGATTTTTAATCCGAAGTCACTGAAGCTGCCGTCTGTAGCACCGAAACCGTTAGAGGTTGTAGTGTCGCCACACAGCCATGTTAGAAAACTCAGGTTGTGATATCCAAACTCAGTACAAAATTGTTTCAGCCATCCTTTGTCTGTATCAAATGTTCTGGGATTGTCTGTCAGCATATGATAGGTAGCATTGTCATCAGGGGGTTCAAGTCCGCTATCGAAAGAGAGTCCGCAATTGCAGTTGTGAACATGTTCTGAATCGTTGTCTTGAGACATTTTATGTAAATGAGCTGCCGGGTGGGTTTGACTACTGGCTTTTATGGGCGTAGTAAATGGGCGGGAACGGTAGATCGTACATGCTGCGCGGGCGCATCTCTCAGGGTGGAACAGCTGCACTTTCATTTTGTTGTACCCCGCATGCATGTCACACCACTTGAACATTTTGTTTATGGATGAAAAAAGAGTATTCAGCAAACATGTATCGCCCCACTTGAACAAAAATTGCATCTCATACAGATCATGATGCTCCTCCCGTAGGATAGCTCCGGTACGCTCGGAAAGCAATGTCTTGTCTTTGCAGCAGAATATATAAATGCATTCATCCTGATTCTTTTTAGAATGATTACCGACCACGCGGTACCGGGTATTCGGAACCACCCCATCCCACTCGCCGATGTACAAAGGCTCGCTTACACAGCTGTTCAGATCCCACCAGACACATCTGTAAAACAAACTCCAGTCTTTATCGTGAAACACCAGGCAGGGGTCCTCTCCCTGTATAAATTCGCCTGCATTGTCAGTGGTGTAGAGCATAACCACTCAAGATGGTTTATAAAATATGTAACCAAATACGTGGCTACGGCACATTATAAATTCGGCTGTCACCAAGTCCGTATTCTCATGGAGAAACTTTGTCAAACTGACATGACCATACAGCTTTCTCTGAGCCATAGGCGGACTCTTTCTCCAGGGTTTTAGCCGCGTTTAAACAAGTCATGTCTATGAATTTCACAGCTCTTTTCTGTTTCAACAGCGCCTTGGAGCTTTTATTTATATACACCCCCGAGACGGAATAACGAAGCAGGGGCACGTGCTCTGCAGATTTCTCCCGCCGAAATCAGACCTCAAATAACCCTGTCAAAGTACAAATTTATCCATTGCCAATCTGATCACCCAAGAGCTCATATCGCTATTCCAATCATACACCCATGTCAGAGGTTGAGGGTTCATTCATCAGTCAACCACGCCGGAGGCACCCACCACGGGCCCCAGGGTCCAAGGTAAACACACTTCAAAGACACATGTCAAAAGGTCATCCATCAAAATTGATTTTATAATTAATGTTGTCATTTGCCATAGCATATTGACTACTTACCTGTATTGGAGTCATAAGCATTTCCAATGTTAGTAAATACATGTTCATATGCAAGAATGGTTGATTCAGCATAAGGGCCAATATATTTGGAGCCCACTGAAGCTGACAGTGTGGTTGAAAACGCCACTTTCACCCTTTCTGCAAAAAAGAAATGACAAGAAAATTATGAAGTAAGTGAAAAGAATAACAACTAGTATTTAATACTTAAAGTAATGCTATTTCTTCTTTTAACTTAACCCTTATGATATCACACCAGTGTGATCAGTCTTGGCTGGTCCCTGAAGTATACGATCACAGAACATTCAGTCCATCACGTGATCAACTGCTAAATTCATATGTGCTTTCGCGGGTGCTGAGCCAGAGACGAACGTGCTCAGCATTTGTCATATATCACAACTACTTACTGTTTTCAACCACTTAATGTTTATTTTGGGTTTCAGACATTTAAATACACGGAAATACTAGCAAAACAATACATTTAAAGTTTGTTAAATACACACTGATGTGGATGGAAGCGGATAAAATAATCCTTTGTATTGTAAATTGACGGGTTTTATTGATAACAGATACACATTGTATATTGTTTTCTCTATTCTTCCAGTTCAATGGTCACTTACTTTTATGTATTTCGGGAGAAATTGATGAATTTATGTGAAAAAAGATCCTATTCTCTAAACTGCTGCGCAAACTAACATGGCGGCACCCATTGGGCGATATAAATCAATTAACATGTTTATTATAAAGTTTTTTAAACAACAAAACGCATTCACGCACACATACTTGAGAATAAAAATATCAGATAGTTCATGATATAACTAATAAGTTTGTGAAAATTTTTAATAAAAAAGGACAAAGGAAATAAAAGTGATACATATGTCATACAGCACTATTGTGGCTGCGGTGCGTCACATGAGTCTAAACCACAATACCGGTCAAAAGTTGGAGAACGGTAAGATTTTTTTATGTTTTTAATAAAAGTCTCTTCTGCTCACCAAGGCTGCATTTATGTTATTTCAGTCCACTTAAGTCAAAACACCATAGACAAACTTTGTCAACTTTTTATTGGCATATTTTCATGAGCTCCATGAAAAGCCAAGACAGGGAACAGCAGCAGCTTCATTTTTTTAACTGGGAGGGCAGTGTAAATCCCCCATTTAGAACAGATAATGCATCAATAACAACAGAATGACATTGATTAACTTGATTAACTTAAAGAAATTAATACGTTTATTCAACAAGGATGCATTAAATTGATCAAGTGACAATATAGACATTTATAATGTTGCTAAAGCTTTATATTCAGATTGTCACAATCACCAGTGAGAGTGCCCTTTGATTACCACCAGAGGGCACGCCACCCTGGACTGTCATTCCATTAGGGTGACCACCAGCAAACAAACCAAATGTGGGACAGTTTCTTAGTTTGTGTGGGACAATGTGGGACATGTTACAGACACTAAAACATAACCTGAAACTGTTACACAATGTCTATCTAACTTAATAAAAACATATGTATTCTGCCTTTCAGATGATAAAAATACTTTGTTCTTTAGTCCCTTCCAGAAAACACCATTACATCACAATGTAACATTGTACATGTCATTTAAATTCAACATCACTGAGCCCAAAGGCAGCAGGCATCAGATCTGACCAAGTCCAATAATGAACAAATAAAATATAAAGCAACATGATATTAGTTAACTGACAGTCTTATATATTATATTATATATATTAAGAATATAACCAATTTACCGAAATATCCATTCGTTTTCTACATGGAACGAATCCGCTCCACATTTTGATTGACAGCCGTCACAACCTACTAGTGACCGTGTTTACTCCTTTCTTTTCAACCATTGGATAGGATTTTAAAAACGGCTGTTGTTGTATTTGTGAAAGGCGGGATGTTACGTCTGACGAAGCGCTGTTAAATATGTCTAGGTGAAAAACGATGCCGCAAAAAGAATAAATGAAATGCTTTCTTAAAAAGGCAAAAGAACGCATGCATGTTTTCTTAATATGATAATTAAAAACCAACAGACTGATGAAAATGTGGGACATTTTCTCAATATGCGACGTGCGGGACAAGGGGTGAAAATGCTGTGCGGTACAACCCTACATTCCATCAAAGACTACATTATCCATAATACTCTCTGCCCGGACTCATCATCTCTGATTTTATGCACCTGTGTCTCATTACCCTGTTTACCTCACCCTATATAAACTTGGTTATCTCAGGCCCTGTCCACATGAACACGGGTATTTTTAGTGATGGGCAGACCGAGGCTTCGTGAAGCACTGAAACAGTTGAAACAAATGTGCCATATTGTTTCGAAGCTTCAAATCAATCCGACACTCGTCTCTACGGCGACATCTAGTGGTTACTTGCATGTGTTGATCTGAAATACCTTGACAATGATCCATGTAAAAAATGAAAAATAGATAAAATAAAACAGCTTTTAACATCTGTCTGACAACTACATGATCTTGGTTGTGTAACCTGTTGCCTCCTCATTATGAATAACTATAGTTTTTTTTGAGGTCATGAAAAATGAACATTAATAAACAACTGAATAAAGCCACAATGTGTCACATTTGTTATATAACATTTTTATTCAAAAATATTATTTGCTCTGCTGTTGAAAGAGTTAGCTGACTCCTTTTTTTTTTTACATATAATTTCTCCAGCCTTTAAAAAAATCCTCTCACATGGGACACTTGTTGTCCTCTGCACCCTCCAAAATGCCAGGATGAGTGCTCTTCAAATGGTGCATCAAGGCTAGCTGCCTATCAAAATACACACATCTCACTTTATTTGGTTTCCAAATGGAAATGCTCCCACACCACAGATGTACGGCATCTCTTGTAATGGACAATAACAAAGATAACTTCCTGATTAACAACATCCTCATACTGGGAAAATGTTATATACACAAATGCAAGTTCTTAAAGGTGAAACCAAGATTTTATTAATTTCATAATGAGTTTAACTCTTATACAAAAGCCCTCAAAGTTATGAAAATGCAATCAGTCTTGTTTCCATTATAGAAGAATGCGATCTTCAAACAAAACCCTAGCCCCTTTAATGTTTTTTGTTTCTTTTATTATGATTTGCCTGATATATTTTTCTACTGTATTTTCAAGCACCTGATTTGTATTTTGTAATACAAAAATGTGAAGATGGATTTACTTCACTTTTAAACTGTGGTGAATTAGGTTTATACAGATGTGTGACTGTGTGGTTTGTTCCCGCCCCCTTTAATCAACGCAGTTTCGACAGGCGCCACCTGATGAAACACTTCGAAGCTTCATTTAGCCATGGTCACGTGACATGGGTGTTTTGAATCACAGTTCGGAGCAGTGTTTCGAAACATCTGCGCTTCGGGATCTCGGCAAAGCGCCGAAACGTCAGTTTCGCGTCAGCCATCCCTAGGTATTTTCAAAATCGCAGCTTTTTCTCTACAGTTTGGCTGTTTGTCCACATGCAAGCGCAGTATCCGGTCACTGAAACCAGACTTTTTTGAAAACCCCGGCCAGGGTGAAGATTTTTAGAAACTCCAGTTGCAGCGTCGTTGTGTAGATGGTGAAACTAGAGATTTTGGCTTGTTAAATCGAAGTGTGCGTCGTTGTCTCCTTTGGTTGACGTCAGATTGTGCACGTTATCGCTTTTGTTTACATGAGTGGAGTCTATGCAATGGCGGACGTAGCTTTTAATAACTCTGCTAACAGCGCTTATCACATGTATACAGATACATGCACAGTTAGCTCATTGTATTCCAGAACAGAGGCACCAGAATGCAATAATACAACATAGTAAGGCAAGTGTGTGAAGCTACAGTCCTCTTGGGCCTGTCCATGTGTGCAGTTACCTGTCGCTGAGTCCAGAGTAAACTTGCAGAAGGGTTTAACTGAGCCCATGGCATCCCTCAGTGCACCGGTGCCGTGGATGGGACCCATGTGGAAATCAGGCAGCCAATCAGGCAGCCAATCATAGCGCGGTTTTGCGTTTTCATGTGAACAGACTTTTTTTTTTTATTGCGATTTAGTTTTTTTTTAAACGGAGGAAAAACTCTGGTTATAAAAATACCCGTGTACGTGTGGACTTGGCCTCAGTCATTCATTACGAAGTCTTGTTAGTTGTATCACTGCATTTCAGAGTGTTTTCCCTGGTTCCTTGTCTCTTGGTTTTGGATTACTTGCCGTTTCGTGGATTACCCTTTTGCCTGTCTCTCCTGTCTTGTTTGGACTGCTTGCCTGTGTATGACCTGTTGCCTGTTTTTGACTACGATTGTGGATTACCCTTTCAATAAGGCTGCGTCAACCTTTGTCTCTCGAAGCAGTAACGTTACACAGATAAATGCTGTTCTTTTGAACTTTCTATTCATTAAATAATCCTGAAAATAAAATTGTACACAATGGTTTTCAACATTGATCATAATAAAAAAGTTTTTCTTGTGCAGCAAATCATCATAGAATGGTTTCTGAAGGATCATGTGACTCTATAGACTGGAGTAATGATAAATTTAGCTTTGAATCACAGAAATAAATTGCATTTTCAAATATATTCAAATAGAAAAAGTTATTTTAAATTGTAAAAATGTTTCACAATAATACTGTTTTTGCTGTATTTTTGATCAAATAAATGCAGCCTTGGTGAGCAGAAGAGACTTCTTTAAAAAAATTATAAACTGTACCGTTCTCAAACTTTTGACCGGTAGTGTCATAATCCTTCCATTAATCTTTCTGCGCAAAAAAAATAAACTAGTGTCTCCAGTGTGATCAGTCAATTTTGTTTTTTTAAAAGAAAATATTAATAATAATAACGTTGTACAATACCTTCATTCTTGCTCCTTAGTTCCCTGACTTCGTCTTGAAGAGCATGTAACTTTTCCTCCATGGACGTAATCTTCTTAAGTTCACTAATAATGTCTAATGTTGGTGACATTAAATCCTGTGTCTGTGTGACTCCAACACACATCAACACAACGACACTCATTACCAGCTTCATCACTGCTGTTCTGTGTGATTATAGATCATGATCACAGAAACACAACAACATTTATTGAAAAGTCTGAGAGACTTTGGATACAAATATTTAAACTTCCCTTCTCGTAAACCAAGAGTTTTCACTGTAAAGTGTGCTGCTATCTGACTTTATCAATCATTCAAAGAGGTCAGTAGCCATGAAAGATTTGGTGAATTTGCATGTAGATTAAAGGGTTACTTCTGTGATTAGCATTAAGCTTGTATCAGTAAATGTTAAATAGCGCTTTCAACAGACCCATGCCCATCCGAAGCGCTTCACATATTGCCTCACATTCACCCATTCATACACAACAGCAGTGTCAGCCATGCAAGGTGCCATCCAGCTCGTCGGGAGCAGCTGGGGTTAGGTGTCTTGCTCATGGACACCTCGACACTTGGTCAGGTGGAACAGGGGATTGAACCACCAACCTTGTGGTTTGTAGACGACCTACATAAACCACTGAGCCATTGCTGTCAGTAGAAACCCGGTAGTATATTCAAATTATTGTACGTTTACCCCTCATATCCCCCTGAGATGAGAGAATTATGCATTTTATTTCTGGAAAAAATCCTCTGATGACGCAAAAATGTCTTCATTTTGCGTCATCTGAGGATTTTTGGCCAGAGGCTAGAGACTACAGCCAGTAGAAGGAACTGTTCTGCATGTTTTCAACCTGCCCATAGGGGAGGGATCTCACTCACAGAATGTAAATGCGCTCGCCCGCTGGGGCTCGGCTCGGGCATTCATAAGGAGCGGTACGGAGCAAAGTGAGTGTTTCAACTTTTCAATGAATTCCTATGAAAGTTTAGCTTCCATATGCGATCTGATAACGCGCTAGACTGGACACACGCCGAGAATGACAGCCGCGGTTACCGATGATTGACTCCTGCTGCGTCTGTGATGTGACTTTTGTTCGGCTCACTCACACGTTATTGAAAAGACACGTTCAGTTTTTAATTGTAGTGTCTGTTCTCTAACTGAACGAAATTATTTTATTACTATGAATATCAAAATGACGTTGGGGATGGTGCCGCGGTGGGCAAGTGATAACCAATTGAGAATGAGATGTCGTCGTCACGACACAGCGCCCCGCCCCCAAATATCACGGCATCCTCCCCCTTCCGCCATTTTGGGGGTATGCCCGCCAGGTAATGGATTCGGACAGAGACTGGAGAAGAGATATTCTGATGATTATTATGTACATAGTTTTCCAAACTCAACTGAACATGAAGTTTTAATCCATCCAAGCCGATCCGAGAAAGCAGCAGCTGGTAAACGTACGCCATTATTTCACCACAGGGTGTCAGTCATGGTCTAAATCGCGATGCTGAAGTCTGAGACACTTGATGAATACGAACCTTTATTTATTTGTATTAAACATGTTGATCACTATTCTGTCATTTTTCATTGTCAGTCATTTTACTGTATGTTATAAACATGTTTATGCCCAAAACGCTTAATTAATATTCAAGGTAGGCCTAGTTGACTGTCATTTTCCTCTACTGTGTGCATCACTGTTTAAGATTAATTCAATATTTAACATTGTTAACATTACATTCATTTAAGGCACGTACCGAGCATTCATTCTACTTAAGAAGGCTGGAATAAAAGCACCAGCGCACACAAACGATCATTTTAATTTTTAGTCAAATTAATTTAAAGATGTAAACTCAACAGGTATAAAATATGATCAGTAAGAGAAAAACACTGCTAATGAGGACGAGCACTGGACTGCTGCAGGATAGTGGGGAGATATATTTATTTTTTATTCAAAATGCACAGGAAATATATTTATAGAAACATTTCAGTGCAAGGTGGTAAAGAGTTCGGAGTTCTGCCGTGGCAGCTCGTAGGTCAACGTTTTTGATATCAGCCAGCTTCTCTAAATACCTCAGCTTGGCGCTGGTAGTAAGTTTCTCCCTGTAAGAGACCTCTTCTTCTCCATTTATTCTAAGTTTTCTCGTAATTTATCCGCTTAAACGCAGCGATGATAATTCCTCGAGCCGTCTTTCCTGCTCTGATCTCTGTATCACTCTTACAATGTTGCCCCTGGCAACCGATAGCGTTTGATCCCAAAAGGGTGGACGGGCTCAGACTCCGCCCAATTTGTCACGTGACAGCAAGCGACCATGACGTATCTCCTCATTCTCAATAGCCGTGGCTTTGGGAGTGGCCTCGTTGGGCAGCTAAGCAAGTGCATTCTGGGAGTTTTTGTCTTTCATCCACATAATACATTTTCTGTCTTTTCTCAGTCTAGAAGGCACCAAATTCAAAAATAATTTCACATTTCTACTACATAAATGACAGTTTAAATACATATTTATCTTCCCTGGGCTGAAGTGCCCCTTTAACTAATACAGTCTGATGCCATACCTATTTACTAGAAGAAAAAAAAAACTACTGTAATAGAGACTAAAAATAGGACACCTAGGTCAGCTTTAGATGAAATTGCAATTAGTTGTTTGTAATAATTATTAAATTTTATTGTAAATATTCTGCTAAGATTTTATATTTCAACAATTCCTGCAGAAATGCACAGTATATCATTCTGTTTCGAATGTGCTTTTATTAGTTTTGAAAGCAGTGTGCTAGCATTCGAAAAATGTGCTGCAAATGTGTTTTGCAGATGAAGTATGAATGACAAAAGTGTTCATGGATTTTGGAAAATGTTGTCATTGAATCCATTTTGTCTGAAAATGAAAAAGGATTTATAGTTTGGTCTGCATAGACTTCTGTTTCGCTGAATGTGTAAAGAGTTTTGAAAATGTGGCTTCACTATTGCCCGATGCTTGTTAGCAATTGAAAAAATTCATTTTTAAAAAGTATTCTTCTGGAGTTCACTAATGATGTCTAATGTTGGTGACATTAAATCCTGTGTTAGTGCAACTCCAACACACAACAACGCTCATTACCAGCTTGATCACAAAAACACAATTTTATTGAACAGTCTGAGAGACTTTGGACTTCAAATATTTAAACTTCCCTGTTTCCCTGAGTTTTTAGTGTAAAGTGTGCTGCTATCTGACTTTATCAATCATTTAAAGAGGTTGGTAGTGTCGTGGAAAAAATAAACTTTAATAACTATCAAGGTGAAGCTGGAATTGAAAAACACAAGCAAAGTTTCTTTAAAAGCTTTTACTCTTGCCAAGAAGGTCAATTCAGAAATACAGAGGTCTGTGGAAGTGGAATCCTCTCACTCGTTCTTTTATACTCTCATTTCAGTGGGTGAGGGCTTCTTAGTCAATTACACAAAAACACAATAACTAACTACTTATGCCTAGTTCAGACTGCCCGATTTTAGCCCCAATTTTGACTCGCCGGCAGGTTTTGCGAAATCGCAGACAAATGCCCGAAATCATAGGCAAATCGGTGCTCGTGCACGTGAGTGACAATCACGCAGTGTGAATGATCAAAGACGCGATCAGAGAGACTCGCCGATGAGTCGCCGACGCCCGCGAGATATTTGGCATGCTAAATATCTGGACCTGTCGGCGATTCGAACTCCTGCTGTATGAACTGTTTTCTGACTGAAAAATACATCGGCGATGACCGACAGCCAATGAGAGAGTGAGATACAGGGCAGCGGGAGGTTCGGGGAGGAGATATAGACCAGAAATTCCAGAATATCAGTATATTAATAGATATATTTACAATTCTATCAAACAGAAACAAAGCACAAACATTTGCTTGACCAGCCGCAGCAGCAGTACATTGCAAAACTATTTATGTAACTCTAACTCTCTTTGCAGAACACAATCATTGCTCCCTGTGTCTCCCCAACCATTTCCTCCGCCATAATCTTTTTAATTTTTCTCCCTTTTGCTGCAAATCAGCACACAGACAATTTGGACCGCAAGTTTCTGCACTGCAGTCTATATTTTTAATAACAATTCCAGTCTCGTGCGAGAACTCCGGTCTGACGCACGTATGATCTCGCGTTGTTTCCTTCTCACTTTTCGCGTGTGTTTTGTTGTGAAACGTAATTTGCGGACGGGACAGAGCTGTCACCGATTATTCCTCATGTACAGTCATGCAGTGTGAAACCCCCTGTAGCCGATCCATCGTGCAGTGTGAACACCGCAGTGACTGAATCAACCTGATCACGGAATCGCCGAATGGCGTGATGGGTCCACGGAAGTGATGCCTATGTAGGTCAATGACAGTATACAGACGCGTTGGGCATGTTGGTTATCGTCATGAAACAATGATTTTGCCCTTATGACATGGAGTGTGATTCTCAATTTAATCAGCCAGCATAATTTTATTTACAATTATTCTTTTTTTTTATTTGCGGTATTTAGACACGTTTTGAACACGTAACCCAATCCCTTCCCTAAACCTACCCATTTGTGTATTATAAAAAACAGGATATACCAGGCAGATACGACTGCAGGCACAATTTATTCAAAAAGTACAAATATTCCAAGTGTTCTGAGGCCAAACGATTGATTTGTGTGAAGAAAACCCTCCAAAGCGATCAGCAGCGTCGAGTCCATCCGCCAAAGATCATAAACACATTTCAAATTTTACCGCCGGATGAAACGTTACGTCAGCTTTGACAGCATTGGCTGTCGTATGTCTTGTGACCAATTGTGTCATTTACGTCGGCTTTGATTGAAAAGTGCCATTGGCTCTCGTGTGTCTCATGACAGATTGCGTCACGCTAAAGAGTCGTGTGTATTATTTGAATGAGATATGATATGAATGAGTGTGTTCACGGAGCGGCGGGATCATCATTTTAGCGATTAAAACATTAAGATCAACTCTGTTCTTTATGTGGCAGGTGTCACGTCATCTTATTGGTTGGTTGGAGTGTAGGTAGTGGACCAATTGGGTGTTAGTAACTGCACTATTTAGGGACCCTTATTTTGACGGGTATGCGTGTGACGTGGGGTGCTTCTCTCTCTCTCTCTCTCCCCTTGGCATTTCCGTTCCGTTTCCCATTCAGGTATGTCGAGTGTTTGTGTGTGTAGTGATGTATATATCACGAGGCTAATATGAGCTATTTATAGTTTAATTTAGAGCGGAGCTGGTGGCGTTTGGCATTGCGGCAAGTTGTGGCGGAATTCACTTGCAGGTATGTTTTAATGCTCAACTTGTAACCATCACAGTTTTTGTATTTATTGCGCGTTGTTCTCAGTAACAGCAGCGAGGGCAGGTGTTTGTGTGTGATTGCTGGTCGCAAGATCGAGCTGCGGCACCGGTAGTGAGTAACCATACAGCTGTGCGTTCAGTGTTTGACATCAACCGTAAGTACACCGCTCTTGTCTTTCATATTTGTCGTCTTTTGAACTTTTTCTAATTCTCTAACTCTTATCATCTTTGGTTAAAGGGAAAGGTGAACATTTAAGTCCGGTTCCTAGCTAGTGATATCAGGTGACGCAGCTGCTGTTTTGCTTATGGGACTATTCTGATTTTGATCGCGTCATTGACGGTCATTTGGACTGTGTACTGTTCTGCTGCTTGCGAGTCGTATGGGCCGTTAAAGTGGGCCTCGGATGTGCGTCCGCAAGGCTGCTTACCAGTTAAGCTTTCGGATATAATTTACTTTGGATGTTATGTGTTTCTTTGTTATTTTCTGGTTATTTTCTTTCTTTTGATTATTTTTGTATTCTATTATATTATTTTTGTATTCTATTCTATTGTACTTGTGTTTGGGTTTTGTTTATTTTCCTTTTTTTGGTATGTATTCATTGTAAAAGTTTGTTTGCTTATTATTCCTTGATTTAATGCTGCTGTAGCACCAATCAGGTGCTGGGTGGTTTTGAAGGCCTATGTGGTGTCCTCTGGAGGCCTGAGTGTCAGAGTTGTGACCATAATTGTATTACTTTGTCTTATTTTTTTATTAATTGTTGTTTTCTTTAATGTGTCTTTCTCTCTTTTTTTTCAGGGCCAGCGAGGTCGTGTGGAACTGGGGAGGCTAGCTGCTTCCTTTTGCGGTGTTTCACAGTGTGCTGTGTGCTGATACAACTTCCCTTTGGTGGGTGTGCGTGGTGTTTGCTTTTGTGTGAATTGAGGTGGGTTTTGGATGACCTCCGAGTTGCAGCTGGCCTGCCTGGTTCCCACTAATCCTGGCCCTGGGTATTATGATTCCGTCATTGTGGGAGTTTTAAATCAGCGCTTGTGATTTTAATATAATAAAGTTTATATTTTGTATCGCTACTCGCGTCTCTCTCTTAATTCCTTGCCTTCAATTGGTGGAACTTATCTGTGTGTCTTTTATTGGGAGTTATTTTCCCTGGCCTCCCACCAGGGTGGCGTAGTCGGGTAGAATTCAAATGGTGATTAACATTCCTCACCATATAACCTCTGCCACATTTTGGCGTAGTCGAGCAGGGTTTACCTGGTAAGGCAAGGATCTTAAGTGAGACATGGGTAAAATTTTGCTTGGATATTGGTTGTGACTTTGTTGTTCTTTTTTTCTTTTCCAGAGCAAAACAGCAGTGTGCGTTTTTGATCTTTTGGACAAGTTGTTTCTTTATCAGTAGCCCTTTTCTATTTCTGGGGTGAGCATAGTACTGATAAGTATGGAGGAAGAGATGCAGGAGTTGCGAGAATTAGTGGCACAGTTGCGAGCCGACAATGACCGGTTGCGGCGTGAGCAGGTGCCAGGTGAGTTACCTGGTCCTAGTATTTCTCCTGCTGTTGCCTCTGCAATGCCTGACCCTCCCCAGCCAGCTGAGACCGATACTGTTGTACCAGACCGGTTTGTTTTTGTGCCCAGGGACAGACGGTGTCCAAAATTTAGCGGCAAATCTGGCATCGGTATTGATGAGTGGGTGGAGGAGGCTGAGGCATGTATGCGGGCTCGTTATTTGTCCAAAGCTGACAAAGCATTTTTTCTTTTCGACCATTTGGAAGGTGAAGCGCGGGAAGAAATTAGATACCGTCCTAGTAGGGAACGGGGTGATCCGGATAAAATTATTGTGATTTTACGTGAGTTGTATGGTTGCTCTCAATTGTATGTAGCACTCCAAGAAGCCTTTTTCTCCAGGAGGCAGCAAGATGGGGAATCTCTGTTAGAGTTTTCCCTGGCCTTGATGACTCTCCTGGAGAGGGTTAAACAGCAATCGCCCAATGCTATTCCTAATGCTGAAATTGTATTGCGCGATCAGTTTGTTGAGTACGTTGCTGATAGTGCCCTCCGCCGGGAACTGAAGCAATTGGTTCGCCGCCAGCCTGTCTCTACCCTCTTAGAAGTACGTGGGGAAGCGATTAGGTGGGAGCGGGAGGGAATGCCGGGGGGTGCGAGAGGGAGGAGTCAGTCAGTTCCAATGGCGTATGGCATCCAGTATGGAGTGCAAGGGCATTCCCAGTCGGAGTTGAAGGATTTGCGGGAGATGTTAAAATTACAGCAACAACAATTAGATCAACTTACTCAGAGTGTTGCCGGCATGCGGTTTCCTCAAAGTGTTCGTCGGCCCTCCCGTACTGAGGTTTTAATCTGCCGTCGGTGTCAAAAACCGGGCCATTTCGCCCGTGAATGCGATGGTGTTTTTCCTTCTTCCTCCCGTGCTCGGCGTGAGTCACCTTCTACACCGAGGGCTCAGCAGCCCTTTTCTCAGCCGACGGAAAACTAGGTCCCGCCGAACTGCAGAGTCACAGTTCGGTAGGGAAAGACCATGACTCGGTGGTAGGTCCCTTGTCGCACTTAATGGCATCCTTTCCCCATCTCATGGTTTGTATGGGAGGGGTACAGGTGCCTTGTTTGATCGATACTGGCTCCATGGTGTCTACCATTACAGAAAGTTGTTTTTTAGAACAGTTTGCTCCATGGGGCCAGGATCGTCTCCAGGCATGTCGGTGGTTACAGCTTCGTGCGGCCAACGGGTCATTGATACCGTATGTGGGATATATTGAGTTGGACGTTGAGCTTTGCGGTAAAATAATTCCAGGATGTGGCGTGCTGGTGGTTAAGGACCCTCCTGGTGGCACTGGTGCCCAAGTCCCTGGTATTTTGGGGATGAATGTGTTGAGGCGGTGCTATCAGGAGCTCTTTGGCCAGCACGGTACTGCCCTTTTTGATGTACCTTCTGTGTTAGGGGCCTCTAAGCCAGTGTTTCAAGCATTACAACACTGTCGTCAGGCAAGTACTGTCCCCACAGATAGCCGGATAGGCAAGGTGCGTTTGCGGGGGTCGCAGTGCGTGTCGTGTTCCGGGCGGCACCATGAAAGTTGTGGCCGCTACTTGTTCTGGGCACTTTGCTGGGGAAACTGTACTTTTCGAACCACCGGAAACCGGGTTGCCTGCAGGTCTTTTGGCATCACCTGCACTAATGCGAGTGACTCGAGGCACCGTCTATGTACCTGTTGTTAATGTAGGTAAGACTGACATAATGCTTTATCGGCACGCTGTTTTGGGCACTTTGAATAGTGTATTTATCATGAGTTTACCCCGTGGTGTCTCAGAGTTGAAATCGGTTTCTGCGTCAATAAATCTCCAGATTCCGACCGTCCTTCCTTCAGTGCAAGAACAAATCAAGAGTCTTGATTTGTCCATGTTGACAGAGACTGAGCAGGAGCAGGTAAGGTTTCTGTTGTTAAAGTTTCAGACGGTGCTTTCGGCACATGAAGGTGATTTGGGATGTACTCAACTCCTTTCTCACGACATCCCTTTGACAGATGCGGTCCCAGTTCGACAACGGTACCGACGGATACCTCCGTCTGAGTACGATGTGGTAAAAACGCACATAAATCAGTTGTTGGAGGCAGATATTGTCAGAGAGAGCTGTAGTCCTTACGCCTCCCCCATCGTGTTGGTCAAAAAGAAAGATGGTACGTTGCGTATGTGTGTAGATTACCGCCAGCTGAACGCAAAAACTCGAAAAGATGCTTTCCCTCTGCCACGTATAGAGGAAACCTTGGACTCACTGACGGGGGCCCAGTGGTTTTCCACTATGGACCTTGCCAGTGGGTACAACCAGGTACCTGTCACAGAGGGGGATAAACACAAGACTGCCTTCTGCACACCTTTTGGCCTTTTTGAGTGGAATCGAATGCCCTTTGGGCTCTGCAACGCCCCAAGCACCTTCCAGAGGTTGATGGAGAGGTTGTTTGGGGATCAGCAGTGTCAGTCACTCCTTTTGTATTTGGACGACATAGTAGTGTTTTCCTCCTCTGTGACACAACACCTGGAGCGGTTAGAAGTAGTTTTGAGTCGGCTGGAGCGAGAGGGGTTGAAGGCCAAATTAATTAAATGTGCGTTTCTCCAGCAAGAGGTAAGCTATCTGGGACATGTAATTTCGGCCAAAGGGGTGTCGACAGATCCCAGTAAGGTAGAGGCAGTGAGGCAGTGGCAGCGCCCAATGGGAGTGGCAGAGCTCCGTTCGTTCCTGGGGTTTGCCAGTTATTATAGGAGGTTTGTAGAGGGGTTCGCCAAGTTGGCGGCCCCTCTGCACCGACTAGTAGCTGAGTTTGCGGGTCGTAAGCCTAGGGCTCGAGCAGAGTCTAGTTTTGGGTCAGCGTGGACAGAGCAGTGTCAAGGGAGTTTTGAGGAGTTGAAGAGTAGGCTCACCTCTGCCCCGATATTGGCTTATGCAGACTTCTCCCTTCCCTTTATCCTGGAGGTAGATGCTAGCCATGGTGGATTGGGAGCAGTTCTGTCCCAGGAACAGGGAGGGAAGGTGCGGCCCATAGCTTATGCTAGCCGCAGTCTTAGGCCCACTGAGCGCAATATGTCAAACTACAGCTCTATGAAGTTGGAGTTTCTTGCGCTCAAGTGGGCCATGACTGAGAAGTTCAGAGAATATCTGTTGGGGCAGAGGTGTGTCGTCTTCACTGACAACAACCCCCTTAGCCACCTGAATACTGCTAAACTGGGGGCCACGGAACAGCGGTGGGCTGCGCAATTGGCTGCGTTTGATTTTGAGTTGAGGTATCGCTCCGGAAGAAGCAACCGGAATGCGGATGCTCTCTCCCGGCAGGGTCCCTCTAGTCAGGGTGAGTTGGAACACTTACTGCCCGGTACAGTTCTCCCAGTCATGGTAAGGCAGGCTGGTGTAACAACAGGGGTGGGTTCTCAAGCAGCAGTCATGGTGTTTCCAAACTTGGCTGTGGACATGCAGTCCCTACAGAGGGAGGACCCTGTTATTGGTAAGGCGTTGCGGTTTTGGCGGCGTGGGGCACCTCCCAGTAGAGAGGAACGTCGGCAGTTGCCCAGGGCTGTGGTAAATTTGCTACGGCAATGGAGCCGTTTGTGTGAGCAGGATGGGGTGTTACTTCGCCGGGTATTCCGCTCTGACGGAGGAGAACAGGTACTTCAGATGGTCTTACCCTCAGTATTGCATCATGAAGTGCTGACACTGCTACACCAGGAACATGGGCACCAAGGGGTGGAACGTACCACAGAGTTGGTACAGCAGCGTTGCTACTGGCCGGGCCTGACGACGGATGTGGTGCAGTGGTGTAGAGAGTGTGAGCGGTGTCAGGCTGCCAAAGATACCCAACTCCATCCTACCAGTTTCATGGGCCATCTTTTAGCCTCTAGGCCAAATGAAATATTGGCCATAGACTTTACTGTGTTAGAGCCAACTCGTTCGGGGCTGGAGAACGTGTTGGTTATGACAGATGTCTTTACCAAGTACACCATGGCTGTGCCTACACGAGATCAACGGGCGGAAACAGTGGCCCAAGTTCTGGTGGTGGAATGGTTTTACAAGTTCGGTGTCCCCGGTCGGATTCATTCGGACCAGGGCCGTAATTTCGAGTCCTCTCTAGTACGGCAACTTTGTGCACTATATAAGGTGGAAAAGTCTCGCACTACCCCTTATCACCCAGCGGGGAATGGGCAGTGCGAGCGCTTTAATAGGACATTGCACAACCTATTGCGTGCTCTGCCGGTGTCCAGAAAAATGGACTGGGCCTCATGTCTCCCACAAGTGCTGTTCTGCTACAACACCACCCTTCATCAGGCAACTGGTGAATCCCCATATTTCCTAATGTTTGGGCAGGAGCCAAGGCTCCCGGTAGATTTTCTTTTGGGTAGAGTTCAGGACGTTGGGATCGGTAGTGTGCATGAGTGGGTGAGGGAACATCAGGCTAGGCTTCAGGTGGCTTTTGAAGGGGCACAGGGACGACTGGAAGCTGCTGCTGGTCGGCGTAAGGTAAATCATGATGCCAACGTCCGTGATGCACCACTGGGGGAGGGGCAACTAGTTTATTTACTTGAGTATGGCATGAGAGGCCGCCATAAAATTCAGGACCTGTGGAGCCCGGTGGTGTATCAGGTCGTAAAGGCACCTAAGGAGGGTGGGGCAGTATACACCATTGCACCAGTGGCGGATTTGGGAAAGATTAGAGTCGTTCATCGCTCTGCTTTGAAGGCCCAGATCCAGAAGGATGGTCCGGGTCCAGCACCAATACCTCCCCCTGTTGTGGAGAATGAGGTGCCCTCGGCAGAAGTCTCCTCAGAAGATGTTGACTTGCTTAGGTTGGTGCCAGCAACCTCTCAGGTACCAGTTCCGCAGGGGCTGATTTCTCTGGACGCTTCTACCCCTCAGAGTAGCCCAGTGGGGTTTGATGGGGAGACTACAGTTGGCAGGGGCCATGAGGTACCTGATTGTGTATCTGGTGTAGCACCAGGACCTACTAGTTGGCCACAAGATCAGTCGGGTAGGGCTGGTGTCCCTTTGAGGAGAACTGGGCGGACTACTGCGGGCCATCACTCGAATTTGCACCGTCTACCACGGGCTGTTGAAGGAGTCACAAGAGCTGCCCCCGTACAAGGCCCTATATCTAATGGGATCTCAATTTGGTTTAGGCCATGGGATGTAGGACAGAATTAGTTCATGGGTATGTGTTGGTGGGTCATCGTCGGGACGTCGATTTAAAAAAAAATGGGGTAGAATGTGGCAGGTGTCACGTCATCTTATTGGTTGGTTGGAGTATAGGTAGTGGACCAATTGGGTGATAGTAACTGCACTATTTAGGGACCCTTATTTTGACGGGTATGCGTGTGACGTGGGGTGCTTCTCTCTCTCTCTCTCTCCCCTTGGCATTTCCGTTCCGTTTCCCATTCAGGTATGTCGAGTGTTTGTGTGTGTAGTGATGTATATATCACGAGGCTAATATGAGCTATTTATAGTTTAATTTAGAGCGGAGCTGGTGGCGTTTGGCATTGCGGCAAGTTGTGGCGGAATTCACTTGCAGGTATGTTTTAATGCTCAACTTGTAACCATCACAGTTTTTGTATTTATTGCGCGTTGTTCTCAGTAACAGCAGCGAGGGCAGGTGTTTGTGTGTGATTGCTGGTCGCAAGATCGAGCTGCGGCACCGGTAGTGAGTAACCATACAGCTGTGCGTTCAGTGTTTGACATCAACCGTAAGTACACCGCTCTTGTCTTTCATATTTGTCGTCTTTTGAACTTTTTCTAATTCTCTAACTCTTATCATCTTTGGTTAAAGGGAAAGGTGAACATTTAAGTCCGGTTCCTAGCTAGTGATATCAGGTGACGCAGCTGCTGTTTTGCTTATGGGACTATTCTGATTTTGATCGCGTCATTGACGGTCATTTGGACTGTGTACTGTTCTGCTGCTTGCGAGTCGTATGGGCCGTTAAAGTGGGCCTCGGATGTGCGTCCGCAAGGCTGCTTACCAGTTAAGCTTTCGGATATAATTTACTTTGGATGTTATGTGTTTCTTTGTTATTTTCTGGTTATTTTCTTTCTTTTGATTATTTTTGTATTCTATTATTTTATTTTTGTATTCTATTCTATTGTACTTGTGTTTGGGTTTTGTTTATTTTCCTTTTTTTGGTATGTATTCGTTGTAAAAGTTTGTTTGCTTATTATTCCTTGATTTAATGCTGCTGTAGCGCCAATCAGGTGCTGGGTGGTTTTGAAGGCCTATGTGGTGTCCTCTGGAGGCCTGAGTGTCAGAGTTGTGACCATAATTGTATTACTTTGTCTTATTTTTTTATTAATTGTTGTTTTCTTTAATGTGTCTTTCTCTCTTTTTTTTCAGGGCCAGCGAGGTCGTGTGGAACTGGGGAGGCTAGCTGCTTCCTTTTGCGGTGTTTCACAGTGTGCTGTGTGCTGATACAACTTCCCTTTGGTGGGTGTGCGTGGTGTTTGCTTTTGTGTGAATTGAGGTGGGTTTTGGATGACCTCCGAGTTGCAGCTGGCCTGCCTGGTTCCCACTAATCCTGGCCCTGGGTATTATGATTCCGTCATTGTGGGAGTTTTAAATCAGCGCTTGTGATTTTAATATAACAAAGTTTATATTTTGTATCGCTACTCGCGTCTCTCTCTTAATTCCTTGCCTTCAATTGGTGGAACTTATCTGTGTGTCTTTTATTGGGAGTTATTTTCCCTGGCCTCCCACCAGGGTGGCGTAGTCGGGTAGAATTCAAGTGGTGATTAACATTCCTCACCATATAACCTCTGCCACATTTACATGAAGACATCATGTGTTCAGAAGACTTGGAATGCAACATGAGTTAATACTTTTATACAGTTTTTGGTCAGTTTTTGTAATAATACCTGTGACTGTACTTGTATTTGCCTGTTATGTGTTTTATATTGTTGAGAGTGGGTAGGTTTAGGGTAGGAGTGGAGTTAGTTGCTCCAAAATATAAAAGTAGCCCATAAATATTCATAAAATCATGTCTACTTTTTACTGTCATTGACTTGCATAGGAATCACTTCCATGGACCCATCACGGAATTTTTGGCGATTCCGTGAAACTGCCACGGATTTTGAGTTAGGGGCCCGTGTTCATTTCACCGAATTCTGTGAGACCAGGTTGGACTGAATGCTGGAACAGATAGTCATGCAGTGTGAAAAGACCAGTGATCCGACGATTTTGAAAATCGTGCAGTCTGAACTAGGCATTAGTTGGTGTTATCTGCAGCTGTCACACCTTCAGTGAAAACACAAAACTTTCCAAGAACTTGTTCAAGGCTACAGACAACAAACACACTAGTTCTATAAATGTATCGGTTTCACTTTATTTTGATGGTCCCTTTAACACATTCTGTTGACTATAAATAACATTGCACCTATGTCTACTAATTCTCATTAGAGTGTTAGTAGAGTATTAGTAGACTGGTAGGGTTAGAGTTAGAATAAGTTGACATGTACTTGCAAACTTACTTATAGTCAGTAGAATGTCTGTTGGAGGACCATCACAATAAAGAGTTAGCAGACATTAAGCAGACAGTCTACTGATAATCTAATGAGAGTTAGTTGACATGTAGTTGCAAATTTACTTATAGTCAACATAATGTTCAAAAGGGACCATCAAAATAAAGTGTTACCAAAGTATCAAAGGTTATCACACAAAAATGTGTTTACTATAGAAAATAGAATAATTCCTTAACTAGAATTCCCCTTATATTTAACAAAAACATCTTATATAAGCTTAATATAATTAAAAACACATATGTTCAAAATTTCCCTTCTCCTTTACACTCCCTTCTCTGATTACATATAATCACACACAATTTTTCACAGTTTATACTTTTCTCAATCCATACATCAGGTTATTTGAATTCTCTAGGATTTATTACAATCAAACACTCTTCCATCATCTATCATCTTCTGCTTATCCGGGGCCGGGTCGTGGGGGCAACAGTCTAAGCAGAGACGCCCAGACTTCCCTCTCCCTAGCCACTTCCTCCAGCTCTTATGGGGGAACCCCGAGGCGTCCCCAGGCCAGGCCGGGAGACATAATCCCTCCAGCTTGTCCTAGGTCTTCCCCAGGGCCTCCTCCCGATGGGACATGCCTGGAACACCTCCTGGGAAAGCGTCCAGGAGGCATCCGAAATAGATGCCTGAGCCACCTCAGCTGGCTCCTCTCGATGTGGAGGAGCAACGGCTCTACTCTGAGCTCCTCCCGAGTGACCGAGATTCTCAACCTATCTCTAAGGGAGCGCCCAGCCACCCTACGGAGAAAACTCATTCCGGCCGCCTGTATCCGGGATCTTGTCCTTTCGGTCATGACCCACAGCTCATGACCATAGATGAGAGTAGGAACGTAGATTGACCGGTAAATCGAGAGCTTTGCCTTACAGCTCAGCTCCTTCTTTACCACGACAGACTGGTACATCGACCGCATTACTGCAGAAGCTGCACCGATCCGTCTGTCAATCTCCCGTTCCATCCTCCCCTCACTCGTGAACAAGACCCCAAGATACCTGAACTCCTCCACTTGAGGCAGGAACTCTCCATCAACCTGAAGTGGGCAATCCACCCTTTTCCGACTGAGAACCATGGCCTCGGACTTGGAGGTGCCGATTCTCATCCCAGCCGCTTCACACTCGGCTGCAAACCGTTCCAGTGCACGCTGAAGGTCCTGGTCTGAGGAGGCCAACACGACAGCATCATCCGCAAAAAGCAGCGACGAAATCGTATGGTCCCCAAACCGGACACTCTCCGGCCCTTGGCTGCGCCTAGAAATTCTGTCCATAAAAATTATGAAACAAACCGGTGACAAAGGGTAGCCCTGCCGGAGTCCAACCTGCACCGGGAACAGGTCTGACTTATTTCCGGCAATGCGAACCAAGCTCCTGCTCCGGTCGTACAGGGACCAAACAGCCCTAAGCAGGGGACTGCCGACCCCATACTCCCAGAGCACCCTCCACAGGATACCACAAGGAACACAGTCGAATGACTTCTCAAACACTCTTGATTCATAAATTATTGTTTTTACTGGACATAGACATAACTGTTGGTTTATCAAGCTAATTAAAAATCAGAATAATAAAATTATTCTTTCAGTTTGCACCATCTCATAACAGACTAAACCTGCTGTATACCTTCAACTATATCTAGGTCAACAATCTATGTGTTCTGCACAATCTTAACCATATTTTGTTAGCTTTGAATGCATGCAGGCAATGGTTTTACTTGGTTTACCTATTTAAGGACCCATGTCACGGGGGGGCTAGGCCAACCTGGCCGCACCCACCCCCAAGACCCGTACCACCCTTGGGGAGTCGGACAGAGGCCCGGCAAGGACGACAGACAAGGCTTCAAGTAACAATCTTTTTATTAAATATAAAAGTGGAAAGGGGGCTCTAAAATGGTGAGTCTTCTAGGCAGGGTCATTCCGTCCTGCGGACCCGCTTCGCTGCCTAGCAATCAGGTGAGTATTCGGGTATGAGTTTCTCTTGAGGGACTGGTAGACACAGAGCTTGTAACGGAGAAGTTCACTGCAACGCAGACAGGTGAATACACAGGTACGTAATCCTCTTCCTCAGAAATGACAGACAGGGGACTTACGGCTGGAGGGCTTCACTGCAAAGCAGTCAGGTGAATACACAGGTACGTAATCCTCTTCCTCAGAAATGACAGACAGGGGACTTACGGCTAGAGGGCTTCACTGCAAAGCAGTCAGGTGAATACACAGGTACGTAATCCTCTTCCTCAGAAATGACAGACAGGGGACTTACGGCTGGAGGGTTTCACTGCAAAGCAGTCAGGTGAGCGTTCAGGTACGACCTCCTCTTGAAGGGCTGGCAGACACAGAGCTTGTAACGGAGAAGTTCACTGCAACGCAGACAGGTGAGTACACAGGTACGTAATCCTCTTCCTCAGAACTGACAGAAAAACTCAGGTAAGTAGTAGACATCCGGCGGGTTTAAGTTCACACTTCACACAACAACCTAGTGCATCACATCACCTGGCATTCACGTCAGGGAGTCCCATAGACAAGAGAGAGGGGATGAGACCGATTGCCCTACTCACAGTCTCTCACAAACGATCTTATTTGTCCAACGATTTCCTCCTTCCGGTCGAGTCGGCGTGCTCCTCTCCCAAACTCACAATGCCATGCCCGTTTTGCCAGCCCCACTTCCTCTTCTCCAAGCTCACACTTCCTCCGCGATTCACAGCCCCCAAAGACCACCTCTCTTCTGTGCAACCTCTCTCCTTTTATCCTACCCTAAGGGCAACGTCTCTCATCGTGCACAGCTGCCGGCAATTTCCGCTGATCACCCCATTCGCGGGGATTTTCCGCGAACCCGGAACTAGCCCGGTGTCCCGTTGTTATGGGTCCGGCGGGAGGCAATCGCGGCGAACATTAGTTCCGCCTCGAAAGTTGAATTTTGTCACCCCGTAACACCTATGTAATAAGATCTAACCATAAAGAGTGTAAGAACTTGTATCTTTTTTTTAATTTTATTTTTTACACTTTGTATAATTTTAATCTATTGTTTTAAACAATGTAGTTGTTTAAAATGAACCCAGCTCTTGCCATGAGAATAGCCTTAGCTGCTGACATGCCATTAATAAGTAATTTTGGAGAACTGAAATAGTTCATAATAGATCCAGTGATCCAGATCATCAACTCGGTAACCACAATGTAAAAATTAGGTAAGCTTTTCATTAAGCTTTAGCAATAGCATACTTCACATACTTGCCCTGTATTGCAAGCTTTAATCGAATTGCATTATAATATACAGACCTTCAAAGTGGCTTATCACATTCCCTCTTTTTAGAGAACTGTTGCAACTATTAAAAATTGTTGCATCTATGGTTGTAATATCTTCATTAGTTTCTTCAAATTAAGAATCCCTAGATTATTTTTTTTATTTTACAATAACATAGTGAGAAGTCTATAGCTTTTCCATTTACATGTCCCTGAAATATTTTCAAATGATCAGTAACTAATCAATTATCTATATCAATTATCTATAGCAATACTCAGTCCTATAGTTTGCTTGAATCAAATAAAATCATCAAAAATACATCACACATACTGATTCTTCTGCTAAAATTAAACCATTAGTTGGTCCATATCTTCCCACATGTGTGTTGGTTATCTTGTTTGCCCTGTGGACGGTCCATTTTGACCAGGGTGACTCTTTGCAAGCCGTTGCAATGTGCTTTCCCTCATTGGCAAGGGAGGTTTGTTACTAGCACGTAACCTTGATCCCTCACTTTATTCTGTATGAGGTTTTCTGAGGCTATTTCTGTGATGCAGTTTTAAGATTTATGAATGCCAAATCTGCCACTGTTGTCCAGAATATTTTATCATGAGGGTTGAGGCCTTTTCCATGAGCAATTGGGCTCAATGGTGCCTTCCTTAATTTGGAATAAATATTCAACAGTAAGAGCACATACCCTGAGATGACATTAACTGCTTCTTTGTTGCAGGTTTTGGAATCCGGCTGTGATTTCCCTTCTCTGGTTATTACATGACCTAAAAATGTAACACCTCTTTGTACATATTGCAGTTTCAACAGACTCTATCTTTTTCTAAAGATATTCTATCTTATCTTTTTAACTGCGAAAACTGGCGTACGCACAGGCAAGTTATCACAAGGCATAATAATATCAGCTGCTTTTAGTGACTCGAACACTGGTGGCTTCCTTTTACAGTGCATATTGCGGTTTGCACTGTCAGATTAATCGTGGGTCAAAAAGTGTGGCTTTCATCCAAGAACATTCTTCTCCGCTACATAAGTAATAAACTGGCTCCCAAATTAATTGCCCCGTTCCCTCTCACCAAGATTCTTAGTCCAGTGGCAGTCCACCTCAAACTACCAACTGCGTACGGGAGAATTCACCCCGTGTTTCATGTCTCTAAATTAAAGCCCGTTTTTCATTCTCGCATTAATCCGCCAGTCCCGGTTCCCTCCCATGCCACGTCTCGTAGATGGGGAACCAACTTATACGGTTAATCGTATTCTGGACTCAAGGCGGAGGGGACGCGGATTCCAGTACAAGGTAGACTGGGAGGGTTATGGTCCGGAGGAGAGAAGTTGGGTTCCTGCGAGGGACATACTGGATCACTCCCTCATTGATGATTACAATCGACAGGTAGGTCCTCCTGGGAGCTCCAGGAGGCGCTCCTAGGGGGAGGGGTACTGTCACGGTTCATCATTCCATCGTCTCGTTCTCTCTGTGTTTGTGCGTTTGTGTTGGCGGCGTGGTTACTGATTGCTGATCTGATCGCCACCACCTGCTGCACTCATTATCCTGCCTATTTATACGTGTGTCTTATGCCGCGTTCCAGGCAAACCGTAACCCGTGTTTTTCCAACCTTCTACCCGTGAAAGTGGACTGGAACGGCAGCCAAACCCCGTGACTTCCCACCCGTGAACTCGTACTAGATCGATGTACTCCCAGTTACGAGTTTTGACATCACATAGCCCGCAAAGCAACAATGGTAGGCCCTACGGGTGCAGTGTTTATGAAATAACGCAAAATAAAAGGTATAACAGCTTTTCCTGCCGTCTGCGCTGTTTTTCTCCTCCGTTTCCCTCAAATAAGCAATGAGTAAGCACCTTTGGCGATCGAAATGATTGTAAATGAGCATACACCCCGTACGGTCTGCGATGCTTTTGTTTACATCAAACTACCACACAATTCCTTGCGCTAGGCAGTTTGGTGTGACTTTGCCTGGAACACTACAAAGTCGTGAGTCGTGGTTTGAAGTTGTAATTTACGCACTCAAAAACCTGCCTTGAACGCAGCATTACATCCCTCGTTGTCAGATCGTTACAGGCTGTCCTGTGGGTTCCTGGTGTCTGCTCCCCGTGTCTCCCGGGAGATCGCCTCTGTTCCGGTTCCTGGTTTCCTGCTGTTCGGTGTTGCGCGTTGCTTCCCTGCGTAACAGTACCGTTGGATCTCCACCTGCTGTACTTCTCCTGTCTCAGTGCCTACCTGTTCTCCTGAGCCTATTGGACTGCATGCTCTGCATTTGTCTGCCTCGTTCTCTGTTCATTCTCAAAGGTCTTTGGACTTCATATGAACGCTGTGCAGTTGGTGACTAATAAATGAGTGTTTAATCGCTATTGGATCTGTCAGTTTTCCTTTCAGTAACGTGACAAACTTAATTAAATAACTTTAAATTAAATAACTTTTTTTAAATGATTAGAATAGATATTAAGAGAATAAATTGTCATGCAAGTAGTCTACTTTTACTTTTAATACTCATAAAGTACATTTAAAATCAGGTAGCCTAATTTTTTTTTTACTTAACCCTTGGAACCCGAGAAACGCGCGGGCGTGTTTTGCTCGATTTTTCCTCATGACAGTGTAAAACAACTTAAAATACTCCATCATTTTTGGCCTCACAGACATGAAAGATATGTCTTCACAAAGCTTAAAGTGTCTACTTTTATTTGTGCACACTCAAAATAAAAATGAAATGTTGTGCTTTTCACTAAATAAAGAAAACAAACAGGATGCACGTTTTCCTGTCTGTCTCCCTGTGATGTCCATTCTGAAATACATCTGAAAATGAGCTGTATTTGCCAAATTGCCACACAGACACGTCAGATATATCTTTATAAAGCTTGGAATGTGTACTTTTAAATGAAGTCATTTATATTTAAAAAATATATTTTCTGTTTATGTAATCCGTATGAAAACAGCGAGAGGCACGGTTCCTCCAGTGGAGCCTCATTATCTTTACTGTGTGACCACACTCACGCGCGCTCAAAGAGATTCACATGCAAATCGTCCACGAGGAAGGAACGCAAACCTGTAAATGCCCCCCATCACCTCAAAACAAAGACTTTTCTTCATCATTCTTATGCTTTTCATCGAGTTGGGAAGAGAGGCTGTGAGTTTACCTTGGATTTACCTGAGAAGAAGAAGAATGCGATTTTAAGATGAGAATTATTAAGGTAAAACATTTATTCTCTTATATTAGAGTCAGTGATGCCAGTAACGCGTTACTTAGAAACGCGTTACTCTAATTTGACTACTTTTTCCAGTAACGAGTAATCTAACGCGTTACTATTTCCAAACCAGTAATCAGATTAAAGTAACTTCCAAGTCCAAGTCACTGTGAGTTACTATTTTTGTCATTTTCCTTAGTAAAAATATTTTTGATTTCTTGTTGAGTCTCAGCAGGGGTTTTCCGGCATAGAGAATTACGAGGCGGCCGCCTCCGTCAAATTTCTTGCCGCCTCCGTCTGTCGACAAAACTCAAGACAGGCAGTCACTTGCTCAGATTAGGCATGTCGTGATAATTAAATAATCATCAGAAATATATATTGTCACATTATCCTTCAGCAATCATTATTAGTATATTATGATTTGCTAGTAGCCTACAAAGTGGTCTAAAGCCATTCCATAGCTGAATGTCTTTCCTCCGCTGTAGCTGTCATTCTCCGTTCAGCATTCAAACTGCGCGTCGCGTTCGGTTCCAGTCAGCAGCACGGTAAAGCTCACTCCAATATGATATATTACCGTTATAATACTTGGTATGTTGATAAAATAATTTATCTTCCTGGAGTTTATCTAGTGGTTTCTGAAAGATGTTGTGCTCGCTACCCAGGTGACAACACAAGGACTATTAATTAGCATCACACGCACAATAACCGGAATTTAAAACTGTGAAGAAACAAATAATCAGTGAATGTTTGGACCGATATAGGCTACATAGACTAGGATTTGTGCGCTCAACGCTCATCTTCTCTTTATGCCGTGAACTTTTCAATGTGCACTCGCGCTGCACTGCACACACTGATTCCATGTTGCTTTAAGCGCATCATTCTGCACCCGGGATGCGCATAAGCGCTTTGTTGCCGCTCTGTTTTGAAGCGTTTCATATATTTTCATAGTTTTGTGCGCTTAAAGATTATTAAAAAATATATTGTTCTCACGTATCGATCATATATTTGTTGTCCCTTTACAGAGCTGCACATTACGTTTACAATAAAATATAAATCTTGTAATTTTATATTATTTGTGTAGGCCTATATAATTATTTACATTCATAAATATAAATTAAAAATTAAATATAAATTGTTTTTCATAAATGTATTTAATAAGAACACAAAGTAATTTGTACCTTTTCATTAAGATGTTTAGATTTTATAAAATTAGTAAAAATATTTTTTTTGGAGATACAATTTCAGGAGATACATTGTTGACGTTACTGTTAAAAATGCACTTCCAATAAAGTGTTGGCAAAAACGGTTGTCATTTTTATGTTGAGGCTGCAGAGGTGTTGTCGGCAACTGATGAATGTAACTAATAAAGTAACTAGTAATCTAACTTAGTTACTTTTAAAATCAAGTAATCTGTAAAGTAACTTAGTTACTTTTAAAGTCAAGTAATCTGTAAAGTAACTAAGTTACTTTTTCAAAGTAACTGTGGCAACACTGATTAGAGTTATTGATGCATAAACTTCACATTGTAGGGTACTAGTTGAACTATTGCCAGACTAAAATGTGTGAAATCAACGGAAACATGTTGAAAATGAAATATAGACAGGCAGGCAACCTTTCAATGCTAAATAAAGATACACGTACGACACAAGGTATTTTATGCTCTATAATATTAAGCACAGCATGATATAAAAGTAGGGTTGCCAGCTGTCCTGTATTAGCCCGAACGTCCCATATATTGGGCCTAAATGTCCTCCCTTGTCCCGTTTATTAATGCTACGCTCATCTAACCACTGACTAAGTGGTTGTTCACATATGATGCCTCTTTTGCACGCTCAAGTTTGTTATTACATTTAGAATAACGTAACGCCGTCGTGATGCTCATGCGGTGTGGCATGCTCGTTTTTAAAATATTTAATATCATAATATATAAACGTTTGTTCTGCAAAGGTGTGTTCAACAGTGTTGGGGAGTAGACTACAAGTAGCTAAGCTACTAACTTAACTACATTTTTCAGTAGCTTGTCAGTAGCTCAGTTACTTTTGAAACAATGTAGCTTTTCTAGTAGCTAACTACTTTTTCCAGCAAGTAGCGGTGTAGCGCGTCCAAAAGCTACATTCCGTTTTGTGTTTTGACGAGCCTGCAATGCATTGAAGCATGCTCAGTGTTTTCTTCTTATTTGATCACATACTAAAATCGCGCGTTACCGTTATTGTTTCATCGCGCATCTTGCGGCTTTACGGTTCACAGAGAAGAGATCGTCTGATGATTATGTAAAGGACATACAGGAGTGGGTTGATAACTTCACACGAATCGGCTAGTAAAGGTTACACTTGATTTATAAAATTCTGTGGACACTGAATGACTGCCTGAGGGAAATGTGATGCTAACATTACATGACATTGTTTAGTTTACAAGCAGTTATATTGCAGTCTTTCCGCCGTTGAAACACTGATTGAGCGATTACACCACATATGATACGTGACCGTAAGTTGTAATGTATCCTCAACATACCTTCAGATGTTCATTAATGTTTATTCTTTAGGAAGAAATGATCGATCGTGTTCACAGATGATCGCGTTCACGCACGGCAACTTTAACCGTTTTCAGTGATCAGTCACGCCACATTAAAGAGCGTCAAAACATAATTTATCGTTTGAATTTCATGATAAAATAGACTGAATACTTAATATGTTCGTGTGGGAGCTCAGATTGAAGTGTGCTCCGCGCTTAAAACAAGCCGACTGTGAACTTTTAAAGATTGTATTTGGAAACTATTCGGTACAAGCGCGCACCGAACCAAAAGCCCTGTACCGAAACGATTCGGTACGAATGCGTGTACCGTTACACCCCTATCTATATATATATATATATATCCTACTTAAATTCATAATCAAAGCCTCAATCAATATTCATCCTCGTATATAATTATTATGATTTTAATGATTCTTTCCAGTTATTAGTTTAATTAATCAATAGGACCAATGATTGTTTCTTCCTTTATATTTTCTAAAGGTTGTATTTGGTCTCTGAGTTGTGACTGAGGGTCTGTCCTGGTGGTGTTTGAGGTTTTGCAAAAACACTTGATTTCAGAACATGTTATCGTGTGTTTGTATTTTGGAGGCATCACACACCTCCAACTCGACAGGAATGCAGCAACAGGGATTGCTCATTTAGCCTGGCTTCCAGAGATGAAATATGAATTTGTCTTTAATTTAATTTTATATTTCCTTTTACTGAACACACTAAAGAATTGTATGAATACAATTGTACTATTGTCTGTACCTCTTGCTGAGAGAAAAGCACATGTTATCAGCATGTTTTGGTGAAGTGCTTTGTTGATATGTAGTTAAGACTCTCCAACCTTGGGAGAGCTGTGATTCTAGGGAGATTCTGTGTGTGTGCGTTGCATGATCTGTGCAGGCCCAATATTGAAGATGGACATTTTCTTCACACGACACCAGACCTGAAGACGGCTTTCTGCAACCTCCGAGGTCAACAATGATCTAATTCTAGTGATGGGGCGACAACTAGTCTACCTAGTTTAGTGATATGCTCTGCTATCTATCTTCTTCTTTTCCTTTCGGCTGTTCCCTTCAGGGGTCGCCACAGCGAATCATCCGCCTCCATCTAGCCCTATCCCCTGTATCCTCTTCTCTCAGACCGACTACCTTCATGTCCTCCTTCACTACATCCATAAACCTCCTCTTTGGTCTTCCTCTCGACCTCCTGCCTGGCAGCTCTAACCTCAGCATCCTTTTACCAATATATTCACTCTCCCTCCTCTGAACATGTCCAAACCATCTCAACCTGGCCTCTCTAACTTTGTCTCCAAAACATCTCACATGTGCTGTCCCTCTGATGTACTCGTTCCTGATCCTATCCATCCTCGTCACTCCCAAAGAGAACCTCAACATCTTCAGCTCTGCTACCTCTAGCTCTTCCTCCTGTCTTTTCCTCAGTGCAACTGTCTCCAAACAGTATTTAAAATCCTGCACCTTCTTTACCTCTTCTCCCTGTAACCTCACTGTTCCACTTGGTTTCCTCTCATTCACACACATGTATTCTGTCTTGCTGCGACTAACCTTCATTCCTCTTCTCTCCAGAGCAAACCTCCACCTCTCTAGACTTTCCTCCACCTGCTCCCTGCTCTCACTACAGATCACAATGTCATCCGCAAACATCATAGTCCATGGAGATTCCTGTCTGACCTCATCTGTCAGCCTGTCCATCACCACCGCAAACAAGAAGGGGCTCAGAGACGATCCTTGATGCAATCCCACCTTCACCGTGAAGTCCTCTGTCTCACCTAAGGCACACCTTACCCTTGTCCTACTGCTCTCATACATATCCTGCACCACTCTAACATACTTCTCTGCCATTCCAGACCTCCTCATACAATACCACAGCTTCTCTCTTGGCACTCTAAATCTACAAAGACACAATGCAGCTCTTTTCGACCCTCTCTGTACTTCTCCATAAACATTCTCAAAGCAAATAATGCATCTGTGGTGCTCTTTCTTGGCATGAAACCATACTGCTGCTCACAAATGTTCACTTCTCCCATTAGCCTTCCTTCCACTACTCTTTCCCACAACTTCATTGTATGGCTCATCAGCTTAATACCTCTGTAACTCTGCACATCTCCCTTGTTCTTAAAAATTGCCACCAAAACACTTCTCCTCCATTCCTCAGGCATCCTCTCACTCTATAAGACCTCGTTGCACAACCTAGTTAAAAACTCTACTGCCATCTCTCCTAGACCCTTCCATACCTCCACTGGTATGTCATCAGGACCAACTGCCTTTCCTCTCTTCATCCTCTTCAAAGCTCTCCTAACTTCACCCTTGCTAATCCTTTCTACTTCTTGTTCAACAATATTTGCCTCTACTATCTGCTATCTATCCTTGTGTGGAAATTTACAGTGACTGTGCATTTTCTCTGCCAATCAGAATCATTCCACATGGCAATAATGACGTGGTTAGACCTTGAAAACAGTATAACTGTTCAGAAATTGTATGTACGATAGGCGGAGGCGGGGAGACTGTTAGAGGGAGCGCAGCGTACTAACTCCTTGTGAGACTTGAAGCTGGCTTCTGCTGATGAAACTGCAAACTATTCTTCAGTAAATTTTTCTTTAATTAATTACACTCCTGACTCTTGGTCTTCATTTTTCACTACTGGTCCTGGATCATAAGCTGTTACCCCAACAATACAATAATGTATTTCCTTGCAGATATAGTGACAGAGAAAACGCGTTATACTCGTAGCTCAACAGCGGCTGGCTGAACTGCGGCACAAGTCGCATTGGAGTGACGTAAACTTCCCTCTTCAATTGATTGGCTAGAGGATGAGCTGGCAATCTAGAACTATTGGACCAATGGTGATGCTAAGACCGCCCTAATTTACATGAAACTCCCACGGCAACATTTGGAAACGAACGCAAGCGCAGAATGTGGAAACAAGAGCAAAGGAGAAAAGAGCACGGACATATAAAAAATGAAAATAAGCGCAGAAAACCTGATTTTGTGAGCGATTCAGATAATTTTTAATTCATCAATCAGTTTTGAGCAATATCATTTTAAACTTGTTTAAATGTTTGATTTACGCTTATTTTTATTTCTGTGACTGCATTGTTTGTGATTCTGGTTAACTTTGCATTGATTTTTCCGTTTTGTGCGTTATATTTTCACAAATATTGATTCACTCTTATGATTTTTTGAAGCGTGACCGCAATACATTAGGCGGGAATCTGATCCCATACCCTCCGCCGTTCATAATGCTGGATCAGGAGAGACTTCATAGACTGTGTCCAGTTCATGCTCTTCAGGTCTATGTCCACCGCACTAGCCAGCGGTGTAAGTCAGAGCAATTGTTTGTTTGTCATGGGGGCCGTAACAGAGGTTCTGCCGCCACCAAACAAATTATGTCACATTGGGTCATGGATGCTATTGCTCTTGCCTATGAGGCACGCAGTCATGCTTCGCCAGTAGGCTTAAGGGCTCACTCCACCAGGGAAGTCGCCTCTTCTACTGCATTAGCAAGGGGTGCTCCCTAACAAAGTGTTTGTGATGCGGCAGGTTGGTCCTCTCCGCACACATTCATGAGATTTTATAGCTTGGCTGCTCATGCCACTCCGGGCTCTCGTGTGTTTGAGTCGACATCATAAGCTAATGTCTGAGGCCTCTTGCGTCCTTATGCAAACCTACACAACCATTAGGGGTCCAGACACCATCAAGCACGGTGGCGTGGGTATTCTCGTTCCCATATCCACTTCGCGCAGCATTGAGTGTAGCTTTTAAAAGGGAACACTTGGGGTTACTTGACTGTAACCCTGTTCCCTGATAAAGCGGAATGAGATGCTGCACTGCAATGCCGTGCTGATGATGTCCAAGGACTGCTCTTCAAACAAAAAAGACTTGAAGGCTTACAGCTGGGCTCATCTATTTATAGCCTTGTGAAGCAGGTGCGCTGATGCAGGGGCGGACTTACCATTAGGCAAAGGTAAGCGACCGCCTGGAGCCCCCGAAAGCCAAGGGCCCCCTAAAATGCTTGTTATTTACAACCCCAAATCAGAAAAAGTTGGGACAGTATGGAAAACGCAAAAAAAAAAAAAGAAGTGATTTCTAAATTTACTTTGACTTGTATTTCATTGCAGACAATATGAACACAAAATATTTCATGTTTTGTCTTGTCAACTTCATGTCATTTGCAAATATGCATCCTTTCCTGTCATTCAGACCTGCAACACATTTAAAAAAAAGTTGGGACAGGAGCAATTTAGGGCTAGTAATGAGGTAAAATGGTTAAATAATGATGTGATTTGAAACAGGTGATGTCAACAGGTGATTGTAATTATGATTTGGTACAAAAGCAGCATCCAAGAACGGTCTAATCCTTTCGGAGCAAAGATGGGCCGAGGATCGCCAGTTTACCAACAAATACGTGACAAAATTATTGAAATGTTTAAAAACAATGTTCCTCAAAGAAAGATAGGAAGAGATTTGGATATTTCACATTCAACAGTGCATAACATAATTAAAAGATTCAAGGAATCTGGAGGAATTTCAGTGCGTAAAGGACAAGGGCGCAAGCCTAAGCTTAACAACCGTGATCTCCGATCCCTCAGGCGGCACTGCATCAAGAATCGTCATTCATCAATAAGCGATATCACCACATGGGCTCAGGACTACTTTGGCAAACCTTTGTCAAGTACCACAATACGTAGTTACATCCACAAATGCCAGTTAAAACTGTACTGTGCCAAAAGGAAGCCCTATGTTAACAGTGTCCAGAAGCGCCGTCGACTTCTCTGGGCTCGGAGGCATCTGGCATGGACCATCACACAGTGGAAACGTGTACTGTGGTCAGATGAAACAGTATTTCAGGTATTTTTTGGGAGGAATGGACGCCCTGTGCTCCGGACCAAAGAAGAAAAGGATCATCCAGACTGTTACCAGCAACAAGTCCAAAAGCCAGGGTCTGTCATGGTATGGGTTGTGTCAGTGCCCTTGGCAAAGGTAACTTGCACTTCTGTGAAGGCACCATTAATGCTGAAAAGTACATAGAGATTTAGGAGCATAATATGCTGCCTTCAAGAGGACATCTTTTCCAGGGACGTCCATGCATATTTCAACAAGACAATGCAAAACCACATTCTGCACACATTACAAAGTCCTGGCTGCGGAGGAAGAGGCTACGGGTACTTGACTGGCCTGCCTGCAGTCCCGACCTGTCTCCAATAGAGAATGTGTGGCGCATTTTGAAGCGCAAAATGCGACAACGAAGACCCCGTACTGTTGCCCACCTTAAGACTTGTTTGCGGGAAGAATGGGACAAAATTACACCTGAAACACTTCATCACTTGGTGTCTTCAGTCCCTAAACGTCTTTTAAGTGTTGTGAAAAGGCATGGCAACATTACAAAGTGGTAAATGCTTTACTGTCCCAACTTTTTTTGAAATGTGTTGCAGGTCTGAATGACAGGAAAGGATGCATATTTACAAATGACATGAAGTTGACCAGACAAAACATGAAATATTTTGTGTTCATATTGTCTGCAATGAAATACAAGTCAAAGTAAATTTAGAAATCACTTCTTTTTTATTTTATTTGCGTTTTCCATACTGTCCTAACTTTTTCTGATTTGGGGTTGTATGATACGCGTTCAGCGCGGATGCACAAGCGGTTGCTGTGGTGTTCATTACAACGGCAACCCCCTTTGCGTCCGCGTTGAACGTGCATCTTGTAGAAAGTGTAGGGCCTTATGATTTCCGCGATTCCGAAAATGCTACAGGATCACGGAATCCATTCATAAAAACAAACGGAATGTCATGGAATGAATCGATGAATCAATTTCTTTGAAGTGGGCTGACTTGCATTGGATTTATTCATCCAAAATTTGACAAATTCCATGTAAAACAGTAAATTCCATTTTTATGACTGGATTCCAAGTCTGCGTTTTCTGCATCGCGTAAATCATAGGGCCCTACACTTCACGAACATTGTACCAATTAATTTGAGAGAAACTATCATCATAACACATACACACAGAAAAATGTATTCAAGGCAACCCGTCAAAATAAAAGTTTGGACAGTGTAGCGTAGCCTATGCCTCAATGTAATAATTTTAACAGGCCTAAACCTCTGTTGTGTAGCACTGAATGTACACAAATAAAATGATTTGTTTAAATTTCATTGTACTAAAAGATAAGTGTTGTATGCCTTCATTTGATTACCAGAAAAAATTAAAATACATAAATCAAATATATATTTTGTTAAACGTTTAATAAATTGCTGTTAAATTAATCAAGTTTCATGATTTAAATTAATTAGACATGCTTTTTGATTAATACAATTTAATATAACCATCCAGAATAAAACAAAAAGGAATCTGGAATTTTTTTTTTTCTGGCATTTGGAAAAAAATAAAACTGATTTCATAGGGCTCTACAAATTAACATAACATATGCATCTGAAGTTATAATTAAATACGGAGCAACAGTGCGTATTATGTTTATTGTATGAAATTGCGCTCACTCATTTCTGTGAAGGACCCGAGTAGATGACGCATGCACAGTTACTTTCCACACACACTTCATTTTAGGTTGAAATAATTCTTATGTGTGTAATAATTTCCTTCAATCTCATTTAAATTTGTGGGGGTGGAGGGGTCGTGCAGCAGCAATCATCACAACAGTGAAAATAAACTCAAGGTTGTAAATGTGCAATTGTATAGGGCCCCATTCCTCTAATTTGCTTGGGGCCCCCAAATCACTAAATCCGCCCCTGCGCTGATGACATCAACAGCCGAGGCTATAAATATCTCCAGGTCAATTTCATTGTCTTGTTAAACACACTATTCACAGCTGGTCACGATAAAGATGATCTTTATCAGGGAACAGGGTTACAGTCAAGTAACCCCAAGTGTCTCACGTTAAATCATATTAGCTTATACTGGAAACCATTGCCACACTTTAACATATTAGATTGAGCAATTCAATACACAAACACATACGTGTTAAGATTTTATTTGTACACATAACATTTAAACTTTGTGGAGTGTATGGTGGCTGCCTGCCTCATATGATGGAGCTTCTTTCACAGATTTTGCCTGCTTTTTACTAACCAACAGATGGCGCTGTTTTCAACACACTCGAAGCTTTGAATCTTTACCCAGAACAATCAGAGAAAAGCCTCAGTGCTTCATGAGGCTTCATTTTCCCATCCCTAACACAGGGATAAACACACGTGGAGAAGACTTGAGGGAACATGGAGGTAATGCAGGCGTATCATTGTATAGATGATCATGAAATTATTATTTTTAGACATCAACTATGTTTTTGTCCTGTTGTTTTATGCTGTTTAACCCTCTGGGGTTCTTCATTTATGGGTCACACTCAGGACCTTCGGGTCAAAAATGACCCGGAGGGCGGGATTAAGATAAAAAAGATTTGAGTAAAATCAATTAAATATATTTTTATTATCAATATCATTCATTCTTTGGAAATGAATCCATACTTGTGACTTTCTCTTCGCCATGCTGGTGGTCAACCAGAAAATGTCTGACGCAAAACCGTGAATGTGTAGCGCGAGGGCTTTCAGTGCTGAACTGCGTTGCACTCCTGGAAGCGGCAGGCAACGTAAATAATATTCATGATGAGGTGAGGGTTGCCAGATTTTCACAACAAAACCCGCACAATTGCTACTCAAATCTAGCCCAAAACAAGCCCAATCGCGTTTCAGGGGGGCTTCTCCGGTAAAATTCGCATTTCCGCACACACATTGCACCAGAACCGTTTTCGGAACCGAAACTTAGGAATTTCGCGCGGTTCTGGTATTTTTCAAAAATCAGTTTCGGTTCTGCATAAGAACCGGTTCTCGGTTCCCAACCCTAGTTAACACTGACTTTTGTCTTCTCTGTTCTCCTACAGATCACTATTGCATACCAAGCAAGCAAAACAAAATGTTTTAATTTAATTTCTGCAAACAACTTGCACCACTTGCACTTGCACAATGACATCACGCTGGTCAAAGAGGCGGAAAATTAAATCAATGCTTAGGGCCACAGAGTCAGAAATCCTGCAGTAGTTTGAGAAAACCTATACTGATCCCAACATTTAAGGCAACCCTGTCACAGAACTGGAACATGTTGAATGCCCAAGTGTAGCATTGGAGTCAGGTGTTTCAGTCAATAGCTCAGTTGTGGACCCACCAGGTATAGAGGAACATGAGCAGAGGTCAGCAGTGAGACCCATTTGTCATTGGACGCTCTTCATGACTGTCCATCAGCTAGGCCTGTTGATTCAGAATCAGATGATTCTGATGCTGAAGCTGAAGCTTCAACATCAGAGTTAGTGACGAGTCTAAGATTTTGGGCCTCTTCCTTTTCTGTCTCATTAGCAGCAATGACTACACTCTTGAGCATTTTGCGAGTGTTTCATCCAGAATTGCCAAGTGATGCTTGGATAGTTCTCAAGACGCAAGGTGAAATTAGAACTAAGAAAATGGAGGGTGGGGAATATTATCACTTTGGCCTAGCCTCAGGGTTGATGTCAAAACTTAAATCTTTGAAGCTGCCTGCTAATTTGACCACAATTAAGCTGCAGTTCAGTATAGATGGTTTAACCTTACCTTCAATATAAGTGAGGTAACCCTCAATCCAGTTGCTGTAACCTTTCAATAAAACAGCTTGTGGGATTCGACATCCATCCTCTGCCCATTTTTCCACATCTAAGAGTGTAAAACAAGGCAGCTGCTCCAGGTTGGTAGTCCAAGGCATAATTGTTTACCTTTACTTCTGGGTTTCCTCCCACCGGAGCATCGCATTCGATTTCAAAATGGCGGCTGCGTGAAATCAGCATAATCCGAAAGCTTCGGCCTCACAGCAAAATCAGCTACTGCAAATGCTCTCTAACACTAAGTAGCTTCCCATTGGGCTCAGCACTTTAAAAGAGCCATGCTAATGTTTTCACCCCCAAACCCTGGTACAACAACTTAGAAGGCTTTACAGAAGAGCAGAGCTCCCAAGTGGAAGAGGAAACAAAAGACCAAGCTGCCTGCAAGGCTTGGCATCAACATACACAGTCCTGCACACATCTCTGAAAACACTATCACAAACATTAATTAATGACATCTGTAGTCACGCATCGGTCACACATCGGTGCCGTCTTTGCAGTGGGGAAAGGACCACGAGGTGGATGCCATAGACACCTATAAATATGCTCTCTGGCTGTGCAGTGCCACATCCAACACCTTGCCTTGCGTAATGGTGACCGAGGATATTTTCAAGACCCACATCAACCTAAAAGTGGCTATAGCTGGCTTTAGAATTTCTAAAGAGAGGCCATACATTGGGGTGTCTTGTGATGGGTACGTTTCATGCACATGCTGTGGCAAAGGAGTACTTGAAGCCAAGTGTCCTTTTAGACGGGCAAACGATCCCACCATCAATTGGACAGAAAATGGTAAAGGACATCTGGACACTTTATTCTCCTTGAAGAAAAAACACTCATACTACACACAGGTACATCATGATTACAATCTAATAAAAAAAGAAAAAACCTTGGAATATATGTCAATCTGAGAACACACTGTAACTAAAACAAACATGTTTTACAGGTGCAGATGCAGATGTTTACCTGTCATGCAAGCTATGCTGACTTCATAACTTTGACCCCACAGTAAAGCACCATCTTCCATATTGCAAGAGATGAGGATTTTATTTTTTAAAAGTCTAGATACAATTAGCAGGTTCTGGGCAAGGCAGATATACTGACAGGAGCCTCATTCACCAGGATGGACAGAGCTGAACACACTGATTGCAAGGTATGTTGTTGAAAACATGCTACCCCTGTCCACTGTGGAGTCTGAATCATTCAAAGCTATCCTTGCTAAAATACCAATACAAGGAGGAGTAAGGGGGGTTGCCCCATGCCGAAACACTTTTGCTTAATTCATAGACAGTGAATACGAAAAAAATAATATTGAGCTCAAAAAGTCATTTGAGGAATTGGAGTACATTTCAACTACAGCAGACATCTGGACTACCCACAATAAAAGTTACATGAGTGTGACAGCACATTGGATCAATCCAAATAACATGGAAAGAGAGGAAGCAGCTCTTGCCTGCAGACGGTTTAAGGGGCATCATACTCATGACGCCATTGCAGTTGAGATTAACAATATACACTCAACATATGGGATAACACACAACAGTGACTGATAACGGCTCTAATTTTGTTAAAGCATTTAAGAGGTACCAGCCACATGAGGAGAGTGATTCTGAAGACGATGAAGATGAGGTTACATTTACAGACATTAATGATGCTCTACATGCAACTGATGATAATGATGGTGATGTTGTGATCACTTTGCCCCCCCACAAGAGATGTGCATCACACACACTAAACCTGATTTCATGCTCAGATGTTGACAAGTGGCTGCTGTCAAAACCTGCAACAAAGTCTGTTTACAGAAGTGCTACTGCCAAATGTACTGCCCTATGGAACAAGACTAGTCGATCAACTTTGGCTACTGAAACAGTTGCTGAGTTGGTGTCAAAAAAGCTACTTGTTCCTTGTACAACACGATGGAATTCCTTCTATGATGCCTGGCTCGAATCTGTGAATCTATCCATGATAGACCTTAACACCATCTCCTCCAAATTAGGACTGACAGCAATAACAGAACGGAAACACCAGTTTTTTAAGGAGTACTGTACTGTGATGAAGCCCCTTACAGTTGCCTTAGATATACTTCAGGGAAAAGACAACTGTTTTCACGGTACACTCCTACCAATGATGGAGACATTAATGCTGAAGACAGAAGCCCTTAAAAGTGGCCTGCAAATACTGAGGGACTTTCCTGATGCCATAGTCACAGTAAGAACTTGAATTTAATATTTTATCATTTATTAATTAAACATTGCTGTAGTACTCATAATAATAAATACTAGTACGTCTAATAATATTAATAATAAATATAGCTGCAAGCAGCCATTATCGGGGCCAAGCGCAAAGAAGAAGAGATGACATGCCAAAATGGCTAGTAACGTCAGATCAACTGCAGCAATGAGCAATTAAAGACCTTTTAAGGTGATTTTAGGCAAAATAGCTGTAAAATGATAAATACAGTCAATAATAATGATTTAATTATTTATCACTTTCAACCAATAGGTGGCACAGTTACGAAATTGATGTGGTGTGGTCAGAATAAGGGAACAATGACACATGCAAAGTTTGGTGTCAATATATCAAAGCAGGGTGTCAATATAGTGTCAATATGTCATTGCAGAGATATAGCCTCATGAGGCCTTTTCATTATAAGTATGGACCACATGGCGGTGCTGTTTTGAAACCTTTTAAGTACCTTAAAGGCATGGTGCTGATGGCACATGCCAAGTATCGTAATGATACACCAATTCATTTGTAAAGTATAGCATTTTATATCATAATACTGCATTGTAGTCAATGGGAATTTCCTGTTTTGTTCTGTTATAGCGCCACCAAGTGGCACAATCCTACCATTTTTTATGTGTCCTCAGAGTGAGCCCATACATGTCTTTGTCAATTTTGGTGAAAATATCTTGGTTCGTTTTGGAGTTATAGACATTTATATGAAAAAACACATGAAAAATGACTGACACCTGAATTTGATTGGATTTTACACCCCCTTACTATCAATATTTTGACATTTGGGTATTAGCGTTTAGCTATCCACCTATGTTTCTAAACTTCAGACGCTGGTTTCGTCTCGATTGGACTAGCGGTTTCGAAGATATCAGCTAATGTTTTTAAAGCACTAAATTACAACGCTGCACAAACCATATGCCGAAACCTAGCAAGTCTGCTATCGTTGGACTTGGCGAGGATTCAGGAGACAAAAAAAGTTACTCCCATGAAAATAAGTCAAGCTCACCCAAAGTTATAAGCGTTTGGAGAAAAAAAATTCTCCACTAGGTGGCGCTGTTTCAAAACTTATTGGGCTCATTCAGGGCATTGTGTTGATGACCCAAACCGAGTTTCGTAACAATCCGTTCATATGTTCATAAAATACAGACTTTTAGCACATAATTCAAAATGGCCGACAGGCAAAATGGCCGATATAGTAAAATTGAATATCAGACGACTCGGCATGCCGCATCACTTTTATGATTTTTGGACTAACGGTTCAAAAGTTATAAGCAAAAACAGCTATTTTTTGTATCTCCGGACCAGTAGGTGGCGCTGCGCCGAAACGCTGCATGTTGCCTCAGGTCATGCTTGTGATGACGTGTATCAAGTTTAGTTTGAATACGATAAAGTGTTGCGGAGATATAGCCTTATGAGTGTTTTTGCAACCGCTACGTAAAATTTGTTTGCACTTTTATCAAAAACAATTTGACGAATCAACTTGATTTGCAAGATTTTTTGTCAGCATGGTCTGAAGATAAAGAGATTTTCAATATTCGTGCAAATCGGATGAACCGTCTAGGACGAGTTCGCAAAAGTAGGTTTTTCGGAAAATTCAAAATGGCGGGAAAATTTTCATGACGGAAAAATGACGAATCGAATCGGCTTGAGCCAAGGAATCAGAGGAAAAAAATATTTTGTTTCTAGTCCTTATGGTTCAAAAGTTATTAGCATAAACATGAGTACAATTTTGGACTGATGGTAGCGCAAGAGGGATTGAGTTAGAAACTCCAAATTTGCTATGGTGACTTTTCAGACTGTCCTCTATGAGTGTGCCAAATTTCACAACTTTTTACCATACCATTCTATGGGCTGCCATAGACTCCCATGGCGGAAGAAGAATAATAATAATAGGAACGGGAACGGTTTCAATCGGTGCCTTCGCACCTTCGCACTTATTCTAATAATAATACTAACACTGATTTGTGTGGATACATACATTTAATGTGATTATTCTTATCATTTCAGGCTATCAAAACCAGATTTGCTGATGTCCTGGGAAATGAAGAGGCTATACTTGCCGCCGTTTCTCTTCCAAAATTCAAACTTCGCTGGCTGCGGTCACAGGAGTTAAAGGATAAGGCTAAAGGCCTGTTCACACCGGGACGATTTTCGCGCGCGTTTATCGCCGACGTTTAACGCCTCGTGACTAAACAATGGGCGCCAATGTGAGTGTGCACACCGACGCGCAAAACGCCAGGCGTAAAAGCGTCATTTAAAAAAAACCGCCTCGGGTTCGTTTTTTAATTTTGACGCGGCGCGTAAAAAACTGGCCGACCAATGAGATCCGCGCTTTTATTCACGTGCCTGGAGCTGCTGAAGTGACAGTAAAACACGACTTGGTGGCGCTCAAGCACAAAATCGGTCTTGCCGAGCACACACTGATACGACGAAGAAGTAGTAAGTAGACAAAGAAGAAGATAGGCTGCTAATGCTGCTTGCCAGTTAGCAAAAAGTGTGTGATTGGTTTTGCCATAGACATAATATATCTATGGTTTTGGCAAGCACGTAAATACTGTCTCTCCTCTTCTTCTGTGTGACAAGCGAGTGTCAGAAGCGTAAAGTGCCGCAGCACCACCTAGTGTACCGGGAGCGCATCTACTGAATGTGCACGTTCACTCGACGCAACGCCAGTGGAAATCGCTTGGGTGTGAACACTCAAGACGCGCCGAAAAACGTCACGAAAAACGCTGGCGATAAGCGCACGCGATATTCGTCCCGGTGTGTACAGGCCTTAAGGCAAGTTTTCTGGCAGAGTGCCTGAAAATTGTCCTCGAAGAACCACAGACAGGTACCAGCACATCTTCACATCATACAGATTCAGCCAAAGAGAACGATTTATTTTCCTTTGAGGAGGATGAAGAGGACACCTCTTCAGCAGAAAACCAGGTGGCAGACTATATTAGATCTTCAGAACAAAAATTCAACTCTCTGTGTGGATTTTCTCTCATCAAGAAAATTTCACTACGTTACAATGCTGCTGCTCCATCTAGTGCACCTGTTGAGAGACTGTTCCGCCTGGGCAAGCCTGTCTTCTCTCCGAAGAGGAACTGACTGTCAGACAAAAGATTTGAAAACGCTTCTCCTCCTACGTTACAACCGCTGGTTTAGTCGTTAGATGAGATGAGTATTTTAGTATAGATTAATATATTGTTCATTTTCACTGAGAACGAACATGTTAATCTACATAGAGAGTTGGATAGTGCTCTGTTTATTGTGCAATAATATACAGGTACAGATAATTGCACTACTTAATGGCCAGATCTTCCTTTGTTTCTTTTTACCCAAGTTTACATTTGTGTGTCTTAAGGCCAATTTAAACTTCTGCGTCGAGTGTACGCGCGTAGCGGACGCCGTCGTGAGCATTTATACTTCTGCGCTGTTGTCCGCGTCAATGTGCAATTCCACATGCAGACGCTAGTAGACAGTGTCTGGTATAATCAAGACAACAGCCGAAGAAGAAGCAGCTTGTTGTGTAGAATGTGTACATTCATGTCGGAATAACAGCAGCAGTGAGAGAGCGGCTTTTCTTGCAGCTTGAGTTGTTGTATCTAATACAAATTAAGCATCTCTAGTTGATTAGAAAAGTTAAATAAGGTGATCTGGCGCTGGAATGCGTTTGTGAAATCATGCAGAGTTCGTGGCGCTGTTTTCACTAGCGGTGGCTCGAGCAATCGATTGCTGTTGCGGAGACTTCATTCACGAAATGTACCCTAATGTGTCCCTGTTCTTGATACACTATTATTTGGTTTTAATGAGAAAATAAATAAACTATACTCAGCGGATCTATGTATTTATTTACTAACATAAAGAGTCTCTGGACTACAAAATATTGTGTTATAGCAGACGTAAGGAACTATCATCCCATTTCTGGACACACACACACACTCCTATTTTTTATTTATTTATTGACCTGAGGTCGACGTAGAATTGACGCGTTGTTACATTTTTGGAGCGGTGCGCGTCAGGGTACGGCGTAGGGTACGCGTGCATCACACAGCCTATGGCGTAGCTACGGCGCGTACGCAGAATTATAAATTGGCCTTTAGTTTTGCACTTGATTGCAAAGTGTGTGAATAACTGAATATTATTTATTTGCAATATTATTTTTATTACTTTACTGAATATTTAAAGGGGTGGTAAACCACGATTTCACTATTCTAACTTTAGCTGGCATGTAATGTTGCTGCTTGAGCATAAACAACATCTGCAAAGTTACAACGTTCAAAGTTTAAAGCAAAGGGAGATATTTGCTTTTAAAGAAATCAGTTTCTAAGAACTACAGCAAACGGCCAGCAGGCGACTACACACATTCCTCCAGGGTTGGTGACATCAACAGGCTCAATATTTACATAAACCCCTCCTCCGAGAATATTAAATAAGGGGAGGGTGAGGCCATTTTGTATCGCGGCGCTGTTGTGGTATAAGTTAGTTAGGCTGGAGTGTTGTTGCCGCAATGCCGGCGAAACGCTGTTATATTCATCCGGATTGCAGGTCTGGGGTACTTGCTTTGTTCAGCCTTCCTTGGGACGGGGGTGCGTTGCAGAGCGTTTAACATACAGCATGTTATATGCACGTGTGTTTGAGTCAGCGGGGAATCAGGCGCGCGCAGGGCTCCCTGCAGCACAGAGGAAAACATCCACCGTCTTCGCGATTTCAATGCCGGATTTGCACAACGTCAGCTGCGTGAAAAAAACACTGCCAGTGCGTGGATGCACGACGCGCGCGATGCACATTTCACGGAGGACAACACAAACTTCCACAAACTTCGCGAGTTCAATACAGGATATGCACAACGGCTTGTCCTGAAAGCTGGATTTACAAACAGAAGCTGTTTACGGGCCACAACCTGTAAGTCTGATTTATATTTCATCGATGTGTTTTCCTGTAATAGGTTGTAGCAAGGAAGTAAACAGATGACAGCGCTGTTCTGCAAACCAGTCTGTTAAATGCTCATTCATACTTAACGTTATCCGATGAACACCTAACATTACAAACACTAACGTTAAAATCTCAACAGCGAACCTGACATTATTGTAAATGATTCTTTGATTAGAGCTTTTATGTATTGTTTATCTTCAGGCATGCTTAACATGGTTCTGTGTGTGATTTGGCTAACTTACTAGTTAAAGCCAGTGCTTAGTGTTCGTTTTGGGTTAGTTCTTGCGACAGATATTTGGCTATAATCGTTCTAAAAATACAAAAGTTAAAGTGCCATTCAGTAGCGATCACTATAGACCCGCAGTCTTTACTCTTGAGGACTGAACAGGTTCTGCTCGATCATCTTCACTCAAATGTGAATGGTTCAAATGTATGGTTTTATTGACGCCGACCAAAGCACAGCCTCCGGTAAGGGGCGTGACGTTTCCGACAACCGTGCACCGCGGTTAGCGAATCAGAACACACTAGGCCAGCTAACCAATCAGAGCCCACTGCGTATTTTTGAGGGACTGGCTTCATACAACCCGGAAAGCATCAGACCGTTTTACAAGGAGGGACAGAGCAGTGTAGAATAAAGGTCAAATATATGAAAAATAAGGCAATTATTTTTAAAACGAAGCATGAACACATGTTACAGTGCACCCCACAAACACAGTCAAGCCTTCAAAAGAATGTGTTTTACCACCCCTTTAAGAGTTGGATAATGCTCTGTTTATTGTGCAGTATTATACAGATACAGATAATTGCACCAATTAATGGCCAGATTTTCCTTTGTTACTTATTACCCAAGTTTACAGTTGTGTGTCTTAATTTTGCACTTGAATTTTATTTTCAATATTGAATTTTTTATATGTTTTTATTTCTGTGCATATCATATGGCAGGCTGCAATCAAATAAATCCATATGTTCTAAAATACGGTATATCGTGTTTTTATTCTTCAATCATTTATAAACATTTTTGACGTTAAAGGTGTTTTAGAACGTAATAGCGTTATAGAACATAAAAAATAACGCCACAGTTACTTTTCTTAGTAACTAATTACTTTTACAATGTGGTAACGGAGTTACTAACTCAATTACTTTTTGCGAGAAGTAATTTGTAACTGTAACTAATTACTTTTTTAAAGTAAGATGACCAACACTGGTGCTGACATGGCATTAAATAAAACAATCTGAATCTGATCAATTTAATGCATCCTTGCTGAATAAATTAATTTTTTCCCCACAAAAAATAAATAAAGTTCCTATTCAAAACTGCATATATGCAACATAGTTAGTTACAGTATTTGTATTAACATAAAATGTTGACAGTCTGATTCAGCCTAGGCAAACTAAGTATTGTGGTCACTACCAAAACATCACTGTCACTACCGAAAATGTGCCGTCACTTCCGAAACATGGGATGTTTTGTCAAAAATAAAGTATATTGAATTATCAACTAAGATGTTATGATAGTGTTTGGTTCAATGCATATTCAAACTAATGAATCCTTAATTTTGAAATCAGTATGAGGAACTTTATGCCTTTTACAAAGAAAATTTTATAAAAAATACAACAAAACTCATAAATAACACTTAAAATATTATTAAAATAGTAATTGTTATTGTATATAGTAAACAAAATCTTAATAGGTCATTATAAGCCTTCTTAATAAATTATATATTACTGGTTTCGGTAGTGACACATTTGGGGAGAAGGAAAATATCCCAGCATTTTCTGAAAATACATGAGAATTAACTGCACACTTACTAGAAATGTGTACCTTGGATATTATACAATTTGCCTACATGCAAGATGTTTCCACCTCTGACTTTGGACCAATTCTGTAGAATGGCCCATATATTAGTTATGGTATGGTAAATGGTAACTAAACTCAATTCATACAGATCATTTTCCTCACAAATATTTTTTTAATTTTTTTTTTAAGTATGCAAGTTTCTGTGCGCTTTTGTGATTTTAGCCTGTGTACTGGACTTTTATTTTGGTGTAGTGGTGTGACGTCGTCAGCCTGTGCAGCTGCTCTGTTGTGATTCGGCTGGTTTTTAGGTTTGTGTGTTTAAACATGTATGGCACAAATATCGATTTCAATCTTGTTTCAGTATCTATTCATATGGATATAGCCTACTGAACATATAAGGAAAAATACGTTTGCCTTAAAACTATTTTAAACGTTTCTTGGGTTAGATTATGTGCTTGCATTCATTAATATTCACTTGTGTGTGCTTATATAAGTATCATTCAAAATATTAGGATGTAAGTTATTAACGTTTTAAAATTTCACATGTAAAGAAATCTAGTGTTTGATCATATCTAAATATTTATTAAAATGCAAAACCTAAAAATAAGTAAGCAGTTATGATCTGCAATATTTTTTTGAGCAACTAGACTAGATACATGTATATTTATTAAGAGCTATACAGGCACCTGGTGGATAATGGTATTACAAATGAAAATTATTATTTTTCTAGCCACAAAATAACTCTAATTTGCCTCTTTGAATTGGAATTCTCTATTTTAACCTTAATTACGACACTAATTGTAATATGAATAATAAAATATTAGAAGAAAAATATATTAAGTGGTCATTAATTGACAATAATTATTGCACAAATAGTATTTAGTACCAAAATATCTCCTCAAAATATTTAATAAATATTATTGAACTAAAATATAGAACATTTATTTAATTGAAAAATAGTTAAGGTGTATGGTCACATTTGACCATCAATGAGTATGAGTGGGAGCAATTAGTAAGGAATACCTGAGGGGTAAATACAAGAAAAACATTAACATTAATGTTAACAATGTTGCATCTCCATCATTCTCCATAATAAAACAATCCTGTAAATATGGTTGACGTAATAATCAATGCACACTATGCTGTACTGTTTACCAAAACTTGCTGCAAATACCTGTATAGTGAAGCTGTTGTGTATCCACTTAAGCCATTTAAATATATTGACAGAGCTCCGTGAACCACGTGACCGTGCACATCGCCTGGAGATGAGAGCATGTCACAACTCTGTTTTTCAAAGCCTCTAGCTTTAACTGTATGCCTCATTAAGTGCGCCAAAACAATATTTATTGTATGAATTTTGCATTAAAACTTAAAAAAAACTTTGTTTAATATCAAAAGCAGGTTTGTCAATTTGGCGTGAGATTAAGTTGGGCAGAGTGAGACTGAGCCTGAAAGCGTGTGTCTCACGCCAAATGTGTGAAAGTTGGCAACCATGTGAAACGTGGAAAGAGCGTGAAAGTAAAACCTGAGCAGCTTTTGACTTCTCTCACTGAATTTACAGCGCATTCATTCACTCAGACACGACGTCTAAATCTACCTCAACGCATGCTGATATTCTTAATTCATTTCCTTACTATTTCTCGTGTCCCATACATTAAAGGGATAGTTCACCCAAAATACCCTCAGGGCATACAAGATGTAGTTGTCTTTGTTTCTTCAGTAGAACACAAATTAAGATTTTTAACTTAAGCCGTTGCTCTGTGTCAGTCGTATAATTGAAGTCAGTGGGGCCTGTTTATAGTATGAGAGCTATGAGAGTAAAAAACACAGACATACGAATCCATGTTAAACCCTGCGGCTCGTGATGATACATTGATGTCTTAAGACACGAAACGATCGGTTTATACGAGAAACCGAACAGTGTTTATGCTATTATTTTACCTCTTATCAGACGAATGTCATCTGGGCTGCATTCAGCTGTGACAAAACGTGATGACGCAAGGGTTGCAACTGTGGCAGCTGAGAAGGCCATTCTTTGTGTTCTTTTTGAAGAATTTTAGGAGCCTGATGAAATCGATATTTACGTGTTTAATACTGCAAAATACATGTAATCACTGCCCTTGCTGTCCAGAATAAAAGAGAACATCCCCATCCCATTTAATTAATTTTTTTTATCTCCTTTTTTATTTTATTTCTAGTTCTTACTTTTTTAATACCTTATATTTTCTTTCTCATTTTTATGTAAAGCACTTAATTACCATTGTATATGAAATTTGGTATATAAATAAACTTGCCTTGCAATGAAGCTAAAAATATAAACAACTACATCACCATGTTGATATCTATATTTTTACTATAAAACTCTTGCGACAATCACGTCTTCTAATGTCTTCAATTGTTGCGTATACCGAGCTGCAGCGGACACATTTGTAAACAACTTTACTAGGGCTGTAATCTCCCAGTCAATTAGTCGATTTTTAGTCGATACGTTCTGGCTCGACCAAAATTCTAATTGGTCGATTTTTTGCCGCGATCATTTCATCAGTTTTGCCGCGGTCATTTCATCAGGTGGAAAGCACTAATTGCTAATGGGGGTGTTTTCAGAGCACCTCTGTTTCACAGGTAACAGTGTGTCTTCAGAACACCCCTCTTGTTTTCACTTCTTTTGGATTAGCCCAGCCCACTGGAGAAGAGAAGTCTCTCGCTGGTCCTTTGTTTTTCATTCCCCGCTGGCTCAAACGCACGCCCATAGCGGTAAACTTGAGGAACGCCCATCAACATACACATGAGGGGAAGCGCTGTACCGTCAGTTTTGCCGCCTTCATTTCATCAGATGGAAAGCACTAATTGCTAATGGGGGTGTTTTCAGAGCACCCCTGTTTCACAGGTAACAGTCTGTCTTCAGAACACCCCCATTTAGGGCTGCACGATATGAGGAAAAGCTGCGATGTGCGATAACATTGTTTAATATTGCGATGACGATATGACTTGCGATAAATATTCAAATGTGAATGTTAGCTATACTGTTCCCATGTCTTAGTGCTTTAAGGTCGTGTTCAGTGTTGGGCAGTAAAGGAATACATGTACCGGCATTACGTATTCAGAATGCATATTATGAGTAACTGTATTCAGTTACAGTTGCAATTTAAATAGTTGATGTTTATAATACAGTTACATTGTTGAAATCAATGGATAACATTAACGATACTTCTCTGTTTCATGAGTTTATTTACTCTCTAAATAAATTAAGGCAACTCGATGCATTTCTCAGAAGCCCCAAAATGAAAACGAAAAAATGCACGGTTTGCGTGATCACAATGGAATCGGAAGAGGAGCAGCGGGAGCTAGAGGTAGAGATGGAGCCAGAACAACAGAGCCAGGGCAAGAAAGCGTTTCTATCTTGGAAATTCAAAAAGCATTTCATATTAAAGAAAGAGAAGGGAGAACGAAATATAACACTGCAGTGTAACTGGGCAGTGGCGCGGTGGTTGGTGGTTGGTGGTGGCGGCTACACACGGACACACGCCTATATTTTTTTATATAGCCTATATTAGCCTATATATATAAATTAGTTAGGCTATATATTCGTTAAATATATTATTCGTTTATATATTTTTTTTTTTCAAAATGTAGGCTATTTAATTGAGATTGAGGTGTATATACACCTCAATTAAATAGCCTACATTTTGAAAATAAAAAATATAAGGCTCAAACATGCGTGTTTATTTTAGTAGGCCTACTTCCGTCAGTGAAACTGCATCGTTTTTTAATATCTTCATGTTTTGTCCTTATGTTCCAAAACTGATAGGCTACTTGTAGTAAAATGTGAAGAACGAAATTATCTTCCGCAGGGTGAAGAACGTAGGCTTTGTTTGATTATGCGCTGTGAGAGAAAGCGAAACTAAAAATCTCCGACGTGAATGAAATACGCTATACACAAAAACCTGACCAAGTCTAATAGCAAGCACAAACTGTTAAATAAAGTAAAGTTTGAGGTAAAATGTATCTGTCCTACTCCGTTTTCTATTTTACTACAGTAAATGATGTGTAAATTTACTTTAAATTTACACATCAATAACACAGTAAATTTACTACTCCTAAATAAATCAAACAAGGAAGAAACGTTTAATCTCCTGTGAGAGACGTAAATGAGGATTTGGGAAAATAAATAAGAGATTCCATGTCCAGTAGAATAAAATGGAGTAAACCTATTGTTAAATTCGTGGAAAATCGTGTGACCAGATCGCAAAACGCAAGCAAACTTGAATTTGGCTCACCTCACAAAGCTTCCTCTCTCGTTCGGCATGAATCCATATGTTTCCATGGCTGTGATGTAACATTTAATTGCAAACCTATTATTTATTTTGTAAATAAAGCTTTGTGCTTCACTTGTGTCATACTATTCACGTAAAACAGCTTCACATACAAAAAAAAAAGGGTTTTGGCTGACCACCGCCGGTGCTACCTGCTTAGTTGACGTGCAACTTTACATTCTCCTATGTGCTGATTTACTAGCCCAAGAGCCGATGGCTAAATATTTTATAATATATGTTTAGTAAGCAGGATTTGATAGCCGCATTCCTACACTTATAAAACGCAATTCAATGTGGAAGTAATCCAAGTATTCAGAATACGTTACTCAGATTGGCGCATGTAAACTGTTTTCCCTTATTCATCGTGTCAGGCTGTCTATTGCGATGTGTTCATCGTGCGAGTTCATATCGCGATGACGATGAAAATTCGATGTATCGTTAAGCCCTACCCCCATTGTTTCCACTTCTTTTGGATTAGCCCAACCCACTGGAGAAGACAGACAGATTGAAGAAGGCTAGTTTTCTGTATATTAACGTTATTTATTTAATTGTGAGAGCGTTTTTTCTGCTCTTGATCCGGCCTGTTTAATAAATATTCCTTTTTTATTAAAGTGGACGTGACTTTTGTGTTTAAGAGTAAAAGCTTTAAGTTAATAGTCTATTCGTGTCTCAGCCGCGAAGCTGAGCTCAGCTGAGCTCCTATATGTTCGAGCAGCACAGAGCGACTGAAATGATACTGTCATGACAAAAACAGTTGTCTAAATGATGTTGCATATTCCTCAAAAGTTCTTGTGATGACAACATAGTCTATGATTTCCGAAAATATAGTACTATGATATTGCGCAGGTGCACGTGATGCAACGCTGTCAGAGCTGACAGACTCGTGTGTCAGACTCATTTCAGTGCAAAATAATCAGCTCAAAAACATATATTTAATATACCGCAAATAGCCTACTAGTTTTTTATGTTTATTTATAATTCATTTAGGCAGACAACAAGGCTACCAAGTACTGCGCACAGTGCGCAGCTAATTAATTTAACGTTTTTTTTCCTAACGTCATTTTTATTCAATTTTTAGTCTAAAATTTCAGGACTTCAGTCGACCAAGATTTTCTTTGGTTGATTACAGCCCTAAACTTCACTTGGACCCATTGTGCGAGCTGTCTCTTTAATACCGTGTGGTTTATATACATGTTGCTGCTGATTGGGCTGGCGTATTTGACACACCCACCAAACGAGAGAAAACGCATCTCAAACCCGTTGCACACCATTTCCAGGAAACATGACGTTCAACCGTAAAACGTAGCAAAACGCTTCGAACCGGTTTGAGCTTTGAACGTGCCCCAGGTCTCCAGACCGCCATAACTTCCAGTGAATAAGGTCAAAATACCGGCGCGATCATAGGTATATATACATAGATTCCTCATTAGTGTCTGCGCGGATCGGTCGAATGAGGCATCTACGTATATATACCTATGATCGCGCCGGTATTTTGACCTTATTCACTGGAAGTTATGGCGGTCTGGAGAGCTGATGACATTCGTCAGATAATAATTTGTTTTATGTGGTGATGTCGTCATGAAATTAAGTGTAGGCCTAAATATTAATTTGATAATATTGGCTATATTGTCAAAGGCATCAGCTATTGGTGATATTTCTGACTATTGCCGTCTATTGCCACACACAGTCATCATCAGAGTCTGATCGCTGCTCTCCTTCCTCTCCGTAATTGAAGCTGCGACCATTAAGTTCATGAAATATCTAACATGCCACTCTTCATATTTATATTGAATGGGTGTAAACAAATGTATGAGGAAAAACTGTAAATAATAAATCAGCTCCATAGCAGATTGCTTAGGGTGTTTAATTTAAACACATTTCAAGGTTTCTGTCAGTAGTGGGCGCTCGAGCAACATAAGCAATGACGAACATCCGAGTGAATGAGACGGACGGAAGTTAGCGAGGGAAGGTTTAATTGAGACGCACCCAAAGATTAAGTTTGCATACATTTTTTTCTGTTAATTGTTCTCATCTTAAACAGGACAAAGCACTATTATAAAAATGGCGTTTATTAAAGAGGAGAGTGAAGACTTGAAGATTGAAGAAACTGAGGAACAAACAAAGAAAGAGGAGAGTGAAGATGTGAAGATTGAAGAAACATTGAAAGTGAAACATGAAGAAACTGAGGAACAAACAGGTTGGTTTCATTCTCAAAGCTGAACTCAGCCATTTGATCCTTATTCAAATCTCCAGCTCTACAGAAATGAAGGATATTTTTGAGGTGCCCTAATTAAACTTGTTTAATTTGACATGGAGTGGGTTGCCTCATGTGGGAAGACATGTTGAGATCACATGACCAGGCGTGATTATGACGTCATTCATTAAATTAGGAAAAATAATACAGAAGTTGTATGAACAAAACATCTTGTGTAGGGACGTCACTATCGATTATTTTTTAAGTGGTAATAAAAATAGACCTTAGCAAAGACTTAAGCCTATAAAATTACTTGAAATACATATACAATAACAATGAAGCAACAATATTTGGTTCAAATTAAGTATCAAAAGCAAGTAATCATGTTGTTTTATAGAACAACACTGTTAAAATACATAATATACAAAATATAAACAATCATCATGTGTACAGAAGGCGCCAACAATCTGGTGTTGTTACACGTTACAGCAGATCAAATCCTTGTTTAATTTACAGCAGATCATTTTTAATTAAACTACGTTTAATTAAAATATTTACATAATCTTTAATATTTGTCCACTTCTTTATGATAGAAATCCTACTGCCACTTTAACTTCTTGAACAAGAACATGTGGACATCCAAACTCAGAGTGAAGGTTTAAACTTTTATTTTGAAATCATGATGAACAATAACAATAAACCACAAGAAATCATGAGATATTTTATATTATTTTACATTTGATTATTTTATTTCTTTCTAAAGAACTCTTTAGTAGCCCATTTGGTGCACTTTAAAGGGATAGTTCACCCAATACTGAAATCTCTGTCATCATTTACTCACACTCATGATGTTCCAAACCTGTATGAGTTTCTTTATTATGCTGAACACAAAAGAAGATATTTTGAAGAACGTTTGTAACCAGGCTGCGTTGGAGGCACCATTGACTCCCATAGTAGGAATGAATCTTCCTATGTGTTCAACATAAAGACATTTATACAGGTTTGGAACAACTTGAGGGTGAGTACATGGGCGTCAGTTTGGTTTGAAATGTGCTGGGGACAGAGACGCATTCAGAAGTGCATTTTCAGAAGTGCTGGGTAAATTTTTTTTTCTCTTTCGCGCAGGTCATGTTTTGAAAGACTATGTCCTGCAGCTTACTAATGTAAATAAATAAAAATGTCAGATGAGAGACATATTGCGGGTCTTATAGCCTATCTTACTCATGCCGACTAAAGCGCCCCACGAATTCTTTAATATTTTTCATTTTTGCAATTTTTTTTACCACTTCATTATCAGAGTCCCACTGGAGCCTGTGTTTTTTTTTATCCTCCCTATTACACATTAGTTACAGCCATTAAAATAGTTCAGTTTTGTTTTTAATGTCAAAGTAGATATATTTCGTTTTGTTTCTTTATTAAGTTAATTTAGAAAAATGTTTAAAGCATTTAATGTTTGTTAAACTAAAGTTTTTGCTTTTTAAAGTGACGACCAAGCGGCCAGCGGCCGACAGTGAGTTAACCCAACACTTTAGCCTCTGAAATCAACACTTGACTTGTCTTGCTTATTAAATCCATAAAAAACACTTAAAGCATCGTTTAAACGTTTAGCCTATTATCACCACCATCACAGTAAAAAGGCATTTTTGACTAGATGAGGCAGGCAGATCGCAACGGCGCGCGCAAACAAAACGGGCTACACAATCTAAACAAATAATTAAAAATAAAAAACATGCTGGTTGTCTTACCTTAGGCTACACCTCTCCGCGAAATGAATATATATCCGATCTTCAATTCCCGTGCTATATGCACATTTAACGGAGTTCATGTCAACGAAATCAACCGATATGAGTATTTTATTCATCAGCTCTTTTCAACATCAAAGACCGCATTATGAGAACGAGCGACCTAAACACTGGTAAGAGCATTTAGTCTCATTAATTTTAATGAAGATGATTGTGCTTTTGAGCATCTAAAACTTAGCTTATTTTCAGTTTCATTTGTGGCAGTTTGCGTGTTGGCTTGCTTTACTCATTTGCGGCGATGCGTGTTGCATAGCGCCGTCCTATAGCCTAAAAAAGCCCGAAGCCCGGCCCGCGTCTGAGGTAGGCTATGACTGGAAAATTGGCCCGAAGCCCGGCCCTAGGGCGTAAAAAAGTCGGGGCCCGTCGGGCTCGGGCAGAAATGTAGGGCTCTACTTTGAGTAAGGCTGAAAGCGTCTTTCTTTTTAATACATTTCTTGAATGTCTCAATTACAGTAGGCCTAGCCTATAGATAATTATGATATTTGTGGCTGCACCGGGGTCCGTCATTACGCTAAATCATGAGCGGTCCATGGCACCTGCTACCCATGGCTGTTAAGAACTGTATAGGCTACATCAATCCATTACAACAATTTCGTGTTATGGGCACTGCCACTGATACAGGCAGCGGAAGAGCCTATTTTACGGAGCTTGCTTCAAACAAAAGATGTCGTTAAAACGACATAAGATCTCGTTATTATGAGAAAAGATGTAGTTAAAACGACATAAGATATCGTTATTACGACACAATTGAGTGGAAAAAATAATATGTGTGTGTCAGCAATGCTTCACCGCAAAATTGAACTTGAGGTTTAAAAAAAAAAAAAAAAAAGTGGTGGGTACAAAAGGACTCATGACGAAATCTGGTGGGTACGCGTCCCCCCCCCCCCCCCCCCCGTCCCCCCGAAATCGACGCCTATGGGTGAGTAAATGATGACTGAATGTTCATTTTTAGGTGAACTGTCCATAGTAACTGTGACTTTTTGACACTTCAGAAATTCAAAAATGTTACATTTTTGATTAATTTACTTTTAAATGTCATAAACTTTATATGACCAGCTTATTTATTATGTAGTATAATTAATATAGCCTGGCTAAATAATAAATTAATAATAACATTAATGAAGAATTTTAATTCCAACCGTTGCTCTCTGATGTCAGTGGGGCCTGTTTATAGTATGAGAGCTATGAGAGTAAAAAACAGACATACGAATCCACGTTAAACCCTGCGGCTCGAGACGATTAGGGCTGCAACGACGCGTCGGCGGCACATTATTTACGGTCTAGAATAGAACAGAAGATCTAGAATAATGGCAGCTTCTGCTCCCGGGCATAGTGAAAAAGATAATTTATCATATAAAGCCAGACCGCGACATTCAAAAGTGTGGGAGTACTTTAAACAGAAGCCGAATAAAACTGTGCTTTGTTCGCTCTGTAACGCCGGTTTCACACTGCGCGCCGTGGCAAAGCAGAAGCTGTGCGCGTGGAGAGCGGGAGCTTTCACACTGCCAGTCAGTGTTGCCAAGTCCGCGTTTTTCCCGCGGAATTGGGCTACTTCTACACTGTTGCCGCGGGCTGTGTCTCATGTCCGCGGGTTGAAGCGATCTCAATTATGTGGTATCTATCCCCGGGAATGAGAATTTTAGCAGGCAGCCCTGCAAAAAAACCCACATATTTAACCCCCCGAACGCAATGTTTACTGGAGAACCTCCCCGAAACGCGATTGGGCTAGTTTTGAGTAACGAATGGGTGGGTTTGTTGTGAAAACCTGGCAATCCTGCTGAAGTGTTCGTCTCACGCAGCTGAACCGTGGCGCGTGTATTGCAACAGACGGTCACATTTTCCGGTGTTCTTCTCCGACCCCAGTACATCTCGTGCTTTTATTTATTATGGGCTGCATATATCTGCTGTAAATGCGACCTGGGGCCCGTTCTTCGTACGTTGCTTATTACATCTGAGATGATTTGACAGATCCCAGATCTTTTAATCGTGATAACTGATCTCAGGCTAATTTGGTTCTTCAAACGAATTTGCGGATTGGATTAAAATATCTGGATTAAATGATCTAAGATCACTGCGCGTTCTTGTGTTCCCTGAAGAGGGCAGATGCATCGATACTCGAAACCACGATCAGCAATGCAGCGATTGGCTGGCGTCAAGACAGCAACGTAATGACATCATATAATTAAAAAAGCCACCTGGCAAAAAACTTGACAAATTATACAATAAAAACCCCACGAATTTCTGGACCTTTATAAGGAAACAGCCAAACCACCAAACCAACATAAAAGTTATAATAGATAAATGATAAATGTTTTTTTTTAACATGATTACCAATTATTTATATTTATATTCAGATTTTATACTGTATTTGTACACCCTTTACATTTTTATTTCAATGTTGTAATTTCATTTTTAATTCAATTTGGAGCAGATTTGTAACGTGACAGTATTAAAGTTTCTAATGGGTCAAGATCAAATGATCTGCATCTCTTGCGCTGCATCAAGCCACTCCCATAATATCTGTCATCACTTAAATTAATGCACGGCTCAGAGTAGCTGTACAACATGTGTGTAAATCTCCAATAAAATTATAAAGTAATTATTCCATCACAAATAAATCGCTCAATCAAGTGGCTGTTTCTATATTATTATATACAACATTATAATATTATATACATTCTCATATACATAAACAATATAACATATTATTTAAAATTATTATTATTGCCCCTGGTTCACTAATGAACTCTTGTAATAAAGTAGCAGTGGCTGGGACAGATTTTAAGTATCACCTCAAGATGCAATCTAATCCTGTTTACGTGAAATAAGCCTGCTCATGAGCAGGTTTAAGCTTACGGACCTGTTACTATGACAGCAAGTCCAGGATGAGCTTCGAAGAACCAAACAATCCGAGATCATGTCAAATCGTCAACAATCAAATCCAGCTAACTGAGTTAGCGATGTACGAAAAACGGGCCCCGGGTTCCCCTCTGTCCCAAACACATATGCATAATAACATGCTGTAGGTAGTTTACAAGATTAAAGTAACATTAAAGTTAAGCTATGCCTCTAGCTTTAATCATTTAAATATGTCTTTGAAATTTGGGCAAAAACTTCTGGCAGCTTTAGTCATTGTTTATGCACATGTATATCTTCAAAATAGACGACTAGTTATACATTAAAACTATGCTGAAAGCTCCAGTATGTGAACCTTTTGCAGATAAATACAAGTGCATTTTCGTTTACTATTGACACAAATCAATAAGTAAATCATACTCAACTACTATAGTAAACAACTTTTCCTAATTAGGCCTACTCTGTGTAAATTTTATGATGAATAGTATCATTATACATGATGTTTAAAATGCTTCGTGTTCATATATTTCATTATAAAATGGCATACTATGTACACTACCCTTCCTGAAATACAATTAATATTGTCATCATTCATTGATTTCATGTTAAAATAATATACAAATTCACTACCCTCTTTGAAATACAATAATCAGTAAAAAAGAATCATAAGATTAATCCGGAAAATAATCGTTAGATTAGTCGACTAATCGAAAAAATAATCGTTAGATTAGTCAACAGAAAAAATAATCGTTAGTTGCAGCTCTAGAGACGATACATTGATGTCTTAAGACACGAACCGATCGGTTTATGCGAGAAACCGAGCAGTATTTATGCTATTATTTTACTCATTATCAGACAAATGTCATCTAGTATTCCCACCGCCCTCACTTCCGGTGAGTAAGGTCAAAATACAGCCGCGATCATAGATATATATCATAGAGGTAATCCAGCACCCGGAAAGCGTACCTTCTATAGGGGCAGCCATTGCTGACCAAGCCATCACCTGCAGTTAGCATTCTATTGACTCCCATTCATTTTGGCCTCACTTTGACAGCGAATAACTTTACATCTGAGGCGTTTAAAGACTCTTATACTTAATACTTACCAAAAGTTGCTCCTGCTCACGCTCTCCGTTTCTGCAAGATTCGGTGATTCAGATTTCACTTTGCACAACTACTAGAAGACTTACAACTGCCAGACAGGTTGCTCACGTCACATCTACATCGCCAAGCTCAGTCTGAGGCTGCGCGGTTCGCTCAGCCATCAGGAAGTGAGTGCTTCTAATTGACTTTTCTCCGTGGAAGTCTATGGGGTCGCTGTGTCCATTTATTTTACTGTCTATGATATATATACGTAAATGCCTTATTCCATCAATCAGCGCGAGATGCGTCTAACTGCAGAACCGAAGAACCATATAGGTCACTCACAACAGTCTGAGCACAACAGCACTATGCCACAGTCTCATGCCAGAAGTGGGCGGGGCAAGTGTTGTCTAGGCATTAGGAATACGAAATACTTCCGTGTTTTGGACTGTTTCAAAGTTTAAAACCACGTTATTTTCAAGATTTTTATTAAAATGATTTAATTGAAAACATATTTACTAGGGCTGTACGATTAATCGAAAAATAATCAAAACCGAAATTCAGAACTTCTAACCAACGTATTTTTCCCATGTCGGTTATTTCAGTTTTAGTCACGTGACTCCGCCCCATCCGTCACATCAAGTGCAGTTTGTAGGCACACAGAGAGATGCAGTAGCAGTTATCTTTGTTTATAGATGCCCAGAATCACTATAGTAACTGCATGTTTTACACAGTTTATACAGGTCAGGCAACACACACACACACACACACACACACAGACAGACAGTGCGCGCAAGTCGAGACCAGATCGCTGTAACTTTTGTCCTCATAAAGTTTGTCAAGTAAATGCGTTTAAAGGCTTGAACATTTAAAGCGATTGTGCACTATTAAAAAACAACAATACAGAAAACTTATCCATTCAGAGCTCAGCTTTTTTCTGTGACACAGAGAGCCGAGCCATGTCGCGTCTCTGATAACGCGCGCGCGCCCTGAAGGCAGAAAAGCTTTGTCATTTGTATGTGTTTTAAGGCCTGCCAGTTTGAACATTAAAGCGATTTTAGACCATCAGATGTGTATAATGTCGAACTAATGCCTGATATATTGTGAGACACGAAAACTCACTGACAGAAGCTTGTGTTGTGAACTTTTATCTTCTAAAGTGTAGGAAACTCAGAAATGAAGACCAGGAGACGTCGGGATCGCGTTCAAACAGAAGTTATTCTTTTAATGAGAACTCTCTGTGCTGCAGGTCGTCTGAAAACAGCATACCTGATAGGTTATATACATTCCAAAGGGGGAGGGATTTACATTGAGGTTGAACAAAGCATGTAAATTAAATATACAGGTTTTGGAAAAACCCGCCCAGACAGAGTATCACCAATCCTACTCCTAATCAGCATAACTATTCTAACGCATAGAGGCAACGACGGTGAGAGTCTGAAAACAGGTCCGGCAGGAATCTCCTGCTGGAAACTCAACAATCTTCCTTTATACCTCAAATGCTCACTGTAAAACAGGTCCAGCAGGAATCTCCTGCTGGAAAACCCCAGAATTATTATCTATACCTTAAATGCTAAATACAATGTACTTTCTTAAATTTGTAATCCCACACTTGCACATCACATGAAGATCGCGCGCAGAGAGCAGCACAGAAACGCAGTGTCAACGCTGTCCTGTGACTAAAGTAAAGTCACTAAAGAAGCTTAGAAACTCAACCGTTAAAGTCATACATTTTAATACCTTTGAAGTAAGTACAAACCACAGCTTCATAATGAATAGAGACGGTATGAGAAATTCACACACACTATCACTCTCTCATTAATGCATTCAAATAAATGTAATGTAGGTCTACTGTGTTAATTTATCTGTTTCTGTTGTACAACAAACAGAAATCTTCCCCATAGACAATAACTGCTGAAAGTGAACCGTTTCCTTCAAGTATTTTAAAATCACAAAGAAATGCACTTTTTCATTAGAAAATAAAATTCCACCTTTAATAGTAGAAAATATTTACAGTAAAAAACTTATCAGGAACTTACTCAAAAATCTTATGAGGGCAAAAAATGGAAAGCAAAAAAGCAAAATAATCGTTCATTAATTGTAATCGAGGTAAAATGTTCAATTAATCAAGGTTTTTATTTTTGGTCAAATCGTTACAGCATTAATATTTATGATATATAAGATGTATGTGTGTGTACATGTATAACGTAATGATATAAAAGATAAGAATTATGCTGTGTCCTATTAACAAGACATCTACAATAGACAAATTGTTAATTATAAAGTTAAATTGTTTATTATCTATTTGTTTTGTTATCATAAATGATTAACAATATGAATTGAACACAAAGCTTGGTGTTTGAACATTTGATTTACATCCATTTAACAACTAAAACTTTTTTTTAATAGAACATACAAAACAATTCTATACTGGCCTGAAAAGAAAAAAAAAGTTATATAATTGATATTTAAATAAAATGTGTTTTTTTCCCCTCTTAAATAGCAAACGCATCACACACACTAGCTGTACATGCTCCAAATAAATAAATAAAAGTAATGAAATAAAAATACAAATTCAAACCAAAGTAAATCAAACAATCTAAATCAAAACAAAGAAAATCGAACAGAAGTTATGGCACAGCAGGCACACATTTAACACTTCATAATCCATAAAGAGTTAATCTTGAGGCACCTTTTTTCAGAACACTCATAAAGAAAAGCTTCCATATCTTCTCTGAACTGGAAACGAAACGTGAAAGGCTTTTTGGCCAGTTGAATGTCATCATTAATTTCCGCTTTATCAAGTTGAAGAAGGGCATTTTCCTGGTCTTCCTTGCTTAATTTTAGATACCACGGCTCTTCCACAAAACCTCTGAAGGCATGGCAGTTTTTCCGCAGCCATCCAACTGCGGCCCAGAGGTCTTTTAACAAATTAGGGATTCAAAATGTATTTAATATATATATATTTTTTAATTCTCTCACAAGAGAAGAGATGGTTTGTACCAGATTTAGCTGCTTGCTAATTTCAATATGCTGTACCTGGGCAGATTAAAAGTGTCCTCAACAATGCCTTGTGTTTTAGTCAGGATGTAACATGTATTCTAAAGTTTTGAATACTTTAGGTGGCACCTGCACATCAATGGCAGCATCTTTCCTGTGACAAATTAATTTTAAGTTATTTTATGGACAGAGAAAAACTTGAGAGCAAGAGATTTACCTTTCAATGGCAAAATTCTCCGTCAGAATAAGGCACCACCATTTTCAAATGAGGAGGAAATCAGACTTGCATATGGGGGGAGGGGGGGTTAATTAATCAACAAATGTAATAGATTATATTATCTAATTAATAGATCATTTTTTAAACAAAGACTTACAGCTGTGAAATCAAAGGGTGCCTTAAAGACCATGTACAGAACTTACTGAAATTCCCCCCACAAAAAATAAATAAATCAGTCAAGTTCAGTTCAATTCACAGTCAACCATTCTTTGGTTTTCATTTTTCATTCTTATGAAAAAGACATTCCCGTTCATAACTTTCCCTTCTTTCCAATATTTTATCACCATCAACATGAAGATTCCACAGTCAACAGAGCCAGCCAACTGTTGTGAAACATTCTAAAACAATGGAATATCGTTACGTTATTCCTGGAAAGGATGTGACAAACATATAACACCACACAAAAAGTATCTTATGTTTTTATGAAAGCCTAATAAAACAAACCTTGTTTTTGATCAGCTTCCATGTTCCTGGAGCGATTCGGCTTGTCAATTTACTGCAACAAAATCAAACAGAAATATTAATATATTATATCCGTACATATTATAACCATAAAAATTGGACAAGTGAGCCAAGTTTCTTTGTTCTAAAGGCAAAATGACCACTGACTGCACTGCAAAAACAACATACAATTCTGAATATAAAAGAAACATGCAGAACATCATGCAACTGAACATCATACCAAGCATAAACAGCAATGAACAGCTTCGAACAGCAAACCTTGAACTGAGAACTCTGAACATAACATCTACACTCAAAAAAATGAAACCTTGACTTTAATTTTTTCTCGTCAACAGGTTCCACAAAATTTAATTATGAAAGCAGAAAACAAATATTTCAAATGTATATTTCAAACTTAATGTGGTTGTTTCAGGGAGAAATAATATTTTTGATTCAAGTCAATTATTATCACTTACTTTTGCTCAACAAGAGACGTTTGAGTTTACTTAACTAAAGTCAGTTATGTTATATGGACTAACCAAAGAACTTTAAAAGTTACATATTACATATTAGTTTATTCAAAGTAAACTAATGATTTTACAACAAGACATTCAAGTCAAGCTTAATTAATCAAAACAAAATGCTTTCACTAACTTTAATTTTTACTAGTTTGGTTGAATTAACTTTAGTTCGTCAACAGGTTCCACACAAATTACTTTAGTAAACTCAACATTTTTAGTTCCTTTGTTCACAGAGTTTATCAACAGCTACTAACAATAACGGTTTAATCAAATTCTGTTTTACAAGAGACAAAAAAAAACAAACAGTTAAAGCTATACACAAGCAGCATTTAAAGGTAGTCAACTTTACCGTAAAACAAACAAACCTCTGGACACGCTTTACATGCATGTCACCAAGGTCACAAAAAAGAAAAAAAAAGTATATAACCTTTCAAGTGTTTTCAATAAAATTGTTTCAAGTAAAAAGCAGGTATTTGTATTAAACACTGCAAACTTAAGTGCTAAATGTTGGTTCAGTAATACAGTTTGTTTTTATCCATCTGTACACGCTTTACATGTAAGATTTTTTAACTTAACATAAATGGTTTGTGTTTTGACAACGCGCTAGGATTTTGTACAGTTAAGTTGAGACATAATTAACTGTACCTTAATAGAAAAAAAAAAAACATTTAAAGTAAACTAAAACAATTATTAAGTAAACTGAATATAAATATATTATGTAACGTGCACAACCCTCCTTGTTAATTTTTTTTGGAGTGTATATTTGTAAGTGCAACCTGAAGACAGTCACATATTGTGTGTCACCAATACCGTAGGGATGATTTGAATCAAAAAAACAAAGTGTTGTTTTTAGACTTCAGAATCTGTGAAATACAGTTGTTAGTATATTGAATCCTAAAATCACTTAAATGTAATCATAACAATCAGTTTAAATACAAACGAAAGCAATTTGTGAAAAATGATCCATCATTACATTGACCAAAAATTAAGGAAACTACATACACATAGCATCCAGTGTCCTGACTTCCAAGCAGGGAGCAGAATATAATCCTTGGATGCCATGTCATCCTGTTGGAGGGGGGCACAAGATTGAGTAATTGGTTGTATCTGCATTTATAACCGTTACGGTTTTAGATAAAATACAAATTTATTGACTTACTGGAAATGATAAAAATGGATCCAGATCATGTGGTGGTAGCCAGGTTACAACAACAACATAAGAATTTGCTGCCAACACATCCATTCCCTAAGCATAACATTCAATTGAACATCCATTACAAAAGACAATTATGTCTCCAGGTGATCACGAGTTATAGTTGTAGGGAAAAATACCTGTTCCTTAGCCACTGTGACGATTGCATTAAGACAGCAGTTTGCAATCTGTTTAAAAAAATAAAAATAATATTATATCAGTTCTATGGTAAATTTTTCTATTTTTAAAATCATTGTGGGTGCACTTACCGTCGCCTCAAGATCAAGAAATCTTTTTGCTGCAGTGTAATGCTTCCAACTTGAGCAATTTTCTCATCTGGGTCATTTTTACTCAAAACCTGGTTAAGCTTTACCACAGATAAAAGATAAAGAGATCAAAATTACATTCACAACAGAATACACAACGTGTGTAATGAAAAGTGCTATAAAACAAAATATTACCATTGATGACTGCCTCTCACTTAGCTGGAAATCCCAACAACTTCTACTGGCAGACAAGTGTTTAATGTCACAAACCATATGATGTCCTGTAGCAGTGTAGACATTTTAAAAATTAATTATACACAACATATAAAATACAGCATAAAACTTCAAAAATGTGTTACCCCCATTTAACCCCCTCACCCAACCACACTGCCCAATGAAAACGCTCACCACAGTGGTAGCCATAGCAGCAGTCGGGGTACTGTCCTCTATCACTACTTCAGTCCCACCTGGTTCCTCAGGGGTGAATCATGGATTACCTGTTTAAGAAAGTTAAACAGGTACCCAATTGAACTGTACTGAACTGAATTCATCAGTGGTTAGTGGACTATTACAATATTATAACATAGGATTTTAATGTCACAAATGTGGCCTTGGTAGGTTCATGTGATATATAAAAAAACAAGGTAAATTTAGCAAACAATGCTTGTCCATACACATTTGTTACCAACGTGGCCCCAAAAGTCTTCCTTAATCTTTCCAGCACTTTGTTTTTCTTTTCATTATAGTGATGAATTATGTTCCTCATTTGAAAGAGATGCGTTGATGGCAAAGACTATTTCAAGTAATAAGTAATAGTTTGTTTTCATCTTTGCGAAGAGTTGCTCTGCAACCTGGCTGTTCACTTTCCCAGACAACTGAGGTACTAGAGTGAGCTTCCTCAGCACATCTTTGCTGTCTTTTGTATTAGCAGTGCTGGTAGATGATGGAGTCCCAGTAGTGCCTGGCACGTTATATGCAGTGCTGGTGGCTGATGGAGTCCCAGTAGTGCCTGGCGGCTGGCACGTTATAACCACGGTCCACTGTAACAGCCTGTAGTCACATATATCTGAATAATATGAGGGGCCCACCAACTATTATCTTAACGCTCCTAAACCATATCTTATTGAAATTGAAATAATACCAGTACAGAAAATCAAAGAAATATAAACACCCAGATGGTCTGTGATGCAAATCAATAAAAAAATGTAAATAACAAAGAAAAAATAAGAAATGTTTCTCAGATCAGTTCAGGGTTCAAGATGAGTGATTATTTGGGTAAGTATGGAATCACTACTATGAATGTTGCAATAGTTAAAGTTTAGGACAATGTCCAAATCCTGTTGATGCTGGAAAAATCCCCACTATATACAAAAACAATATATATGTCTTCAAGTGTTCTTCAAATAATCCACCAAAAATAATATAGTCCGGTCAGGATATCTATTCCACAAGGAAAATACAGTGAGAAACATCCATGGGTTAGGAATCACTTGATATCCATATATGTAGAGCCTTGGCAACTCATACAGGTTCACCACAACAATACATTGATATATGGTAACCTTTTTAAAGAGTCCATCTACAAAAAGAACAAAAATCTAACATTAGCTAGAGAGCCCACGTATAAATTATATACATCAAATGAAAACAAATACACAACATAAGGAGAAACAAAACTTACATGATTGAGCAGGAAACAAAGTTTCTCAATCAGGACTCCAATGTGTGTTGCTGGAGGTACTAGGCTAATAGAGGGTATGCACGTGACGTCACCTTCAGCTGGAGTGACTGCGGTTACGCCACATTGAGTGGCAAAACGACTGGTTTACAGCATTGGTTTACAGCGTGAATGCTGCGAAAAACACACAAAACAAGGCCCGACACCAAAGGGGGGGTCGGGAGAGGCTTGGCCACGGACCCCACGGACATCCCTGTGCCACTCAAACCACTGTCTCTAAAGTTTACCACTGCATTTCTCACTTTCCAAACCACCATCAAAATACCCTTGGCAATATTCTAAACAAATAGAAACCAAACATGATGGAAAAAGATTGAACTGTTCATTCATTTGTTCATTTACAGCTGATTTTGTGTAAGATGTTGCATTACAAATAGCTGTCACTGAGAATACTTATTTCTCTGAATAAGTATGAAATGAATGTGTGTAGTTTCCAAACATAGTTATGAATGGATTTGGATGGATCGTGGTCTTTCTTTCACCCACTACTGCTGAGGTCCTGTGAAATTTTTATGGTAGTGACAGACCAGGACATTAGGGGTTATTCTCAGTTTGGGGTGAAGGGCAGAAACTGCATGTGGACCAATGAGAAGTCCTGTCCTTCCTGGGCTTGGTACCAGAAGTGGTCTTCTTGGCCTCTAAGAGGTGGCTCTGTATTGGTCTGACTGTTCAAATAAAAATAAAAAGGGGATTTTTGTATTCTTTTATTGTGCTGTTTTCTGTCCCCGCATTCACTCTTCTAGTTGTTGTTTTTTTTGTTTTGTTTTTTTGTTTTTTTTACATGGCTAATCTACACTGTGAAATTTAGAGCACTAGTAATTCAGATTTGGAAATCTCAATTTTGCTTTGTACAACCAGCAAAACATTTTAATGGATTACATGATCCTGGAAAGCAAAACCAGGGATTTCCAAATAAATTCTGATAATTCTGATCCAGATTAAACTGGTTGAGCAACCCCCTCCCCTGTATAGTATCTATTTTTATGTTGATTGTTCAGTGGTGAGCGAAGTACACAAATCAAGTACTTGTGTAAATGTACAGATATGTATAATAAAATATTACTCCAGTAAAGTATTGATTACTCCTTTTCAATTTTACTTGAAAGTACAAAAGTACTTGATTTTTTTATGTACTTGATTGATGAATGTTTAGTTTGTAATTTTATCTACTTATGATATTTTATATGATATATGTTATATCATATTGCTCAAAATTATGAATTGTCAAATAGTCCGCACTAGTTAGTATGGAAGATTATTGGATGCAGATACATATGTAATGTGTGTTAAACAATATAAAAACAGACGTCACATAGGGCTAAATGCATAAGGTGCATGTGTTCATTCAATTTGCGTTAGAGCTGCATGATTCTGAATAAAATGAGATTCACAATGGAGATTATTATTCTCCCATGACTCTGAACAGATAACATTAACAAAATAACGTAATTATTTACTAGAGGAAAAAAATATTAATTGGTGCACTATTTAAAAAAAAAAAAGAATTTAATTATTTAAAGGTCCCGTTTTTCGTGTTTTTTTGAAGCTTTGATTGTGTTTACAGTGTGCAATATAACATGTGTTCATGTTTCATGTTTAAAAAAAAACGTCTCGGTTACGTATGGTAACCCTCGTTCCCTGAAGGAGGGAACGGAGACGTACGTCGGACGTACCGACGAATTGGGATCACTTCAGGGAGCCCCTATCAGCTTCGAGATATAGAGAACAGGCCAATGGGCCATTGGCGTGCGAGATTTGCATCTCGCGCTCCGCCCCGCGCCGCGGGTATAAACAGGAAGCGAGAGCGAATGCACGCTGTTTTTCACTGAGGAGCCGAACTTAGTGGCTCAACCTGCAGTGATGGTACAGCAACTGTGGCGACGGGACGTACGTCTCCGTTCCCTCCTTCAGGGAACGAGGGTTACCATACGTAACCGAGACGTTCCCATTCAGTCGGTCACGTTCGACGTACGTCGGACGTACCGACGAATTGGGATCCCCTATGGAAAACGCCACAGTTACTACCACTTCCAGCGCCCAGCGATGAGCCCCTCAGACCCCGATCTGATGCGGGCGGGAAAGTTCACGCAGGGAGAGTCCAAGCTGCTGTTCCGCAAGACCCATTCAGCTGACTGTATTGGATAACGCTGGGAAAGCGTGCCTTTGAAGGCAGCTGCGGAAGCCACATCATGCCCAGAGGGAGTTAACATGTGGAGAATACACGTATGGGCAGGCCGTGGGCAGCACAACATACGGAAGTCCCAGGGGTGGCCCCGGCCAATTCGTGGATGGGGACAACACGTACCTGGGACGGCAGAGGAGACTCTGCCGAGGGAAAGACATGGGCTCGCCGTAGGGAGCCGTACCGTGGAAGAATACACATATGGGACCGCCGTGGGGGTCACTACATATGGAACCCAGCCTAACACAAGTTCCACCAATGCATACGAGTGTTAGACCTGGCGTCGAACGCTCCGCCACGTCCGACTGCCGCGGGTTGCGGAGGACTCAACAGGGTTCGCCGATCCGGGGAACTCGACTGGAGCAGAATAAGCGCACGCATCCGTCTACCATAGGGGAGGGAATGGCGCAGCAAGCCGACACTAGAACGGGCACTTCGGTGTTACTGACTATGGGAAGTGAGCACACAGGAAGAAACCGGCTCTACACGGAGGCTATAGAATCTAGCGAACGTGTTAGGTGTCGCCCAGCCCGCAGCTCTACAAATATCTGTCAGCGAGGCGCCACGAGCCAGCGCCCAGGAAGAGGCAACACCCTAGTGGAGTGGGCTCTTAACCCGAGCGGGCAGGGCACGTCTTGGGACTGATAAGCCAAGACGATGGCATCCACTATCCAGTGGGCCATCCTCTGCTTGGAGACAGCCTTTCCCTTCTGCTGTCCTCCGTAACAGACGAAGAGCTGCTCTGAGGTCCTGAAGCTTTGCGTTCTATCCACGTAAGTCCGGAGAGCACGGACGGGACAGAGAAAAGCTAGGGCTGGGTCTGCCTCCTCCGAAGGCAGCGCTTGCAGGCTCACCACTTGGTCCCGGAAGGGAGTAGTGGGAACCTTGGGCACATATCCAGGCCGGGGTCTCATGATCACATGAGAGTTACCGGGCCCGAATTCCAGGCACGATTCGTCAACCAAAAATGCCTGCAGGTCCCCTACCCTCTTGATGAAGGCCAACGCAGTCAGGAGTATTGTCTTTAACGACGATTTTCAACTCAGCTGACTGCAGAGGCTCAAAGGGTTCTCTCTGTAGTGCAGTTAGCACCAGAGTTAAGTCCCAAGAGGGTATGGAGGGAGGACGAGGCGGATTTAACCTCCTCGCCCCCCTAAGGAACCTGTCGACCAGATCGTGCTTACCTAGAGATTTTCCATCTACTAGCTCATGATTAGCGGCGATAGCGGCAACATAGACTTTGAGGGTGGAGGGAGACAGCCTTCGCTCCAACCCATCTTGTAGAAAGGCAAGCACAGAACCGATCGAACATCTTCGGGGGTCTTCTCGGCGAGAAGAGCACCAATCGACGAACAGGTTCCACTTCAACGTATAGAGGCGCCTCGTAGAGGGGGCTCTAGCGGAAGTGATGGTGTCAACTACTGCTTGCGGTAGGTCACCTAGAACCTCTGCGTCCCGTCCAGGGACCAGACATGGAATTTCCAGAGGTCTGGACGCAGGTGCCATAGGGTGCCCCGTCTCTGAGTCAGGAGGTCCTTCCTCAGAGGAATGGGCCAGGGAGGTGCTGTCGCAAGGAGCACTAGTTCCGGGAACCAAGTCCGGTTGGGCCAATATAGAGCGACCAACAGTACTTGCTCCTCGTCCTCCCTGACTTTGCACAGTGTCTGCGCAAGAAGGCTCACTGGGGGAAACGCATACTTGCGTTCTTCCCGGGGCCAGCTGTGGGCCAGGGCATCCGACCCGAGGGTTCCCTCGGTCAAGGAATAAAACCACTGACAGTGGGTCGTCTCTGGGGAGGCAAACAGGTCTACCTGTGCGGCCCCGAAACGACTCCAGATTAGCTGGACCGCCTGGGGATGTAGTCGCCATTCTCCCGGAAGCACCGGCTGACGTGACAGCTCGTCGGCTGCACGATTGAGCAGGCCCGGAATGTGAATGGCACGAAGCGACCTCAGATGCTTCTGACTCCATAAGGGGAGATGGCGGGCGAGTTGTGATATGCGACGAGAGCGTAGACCACCCTGTTTTTTGACATACGCAACGGTCGCAGTGTTGTCCGTACGGACCAGAACGTGCTTGCCTCTGAGTGGAACTTTGAAGCGGCTGAGTGCAAGACGAACTGCTAACAACTCGAGGCAATTGATATGCCATTGCAGTTGAGGCCCCGTCCACAGACCCGAAACTGCAAGCCCGTTGTACGTGGCACCCCAACCCGTGGATGAGGCATCCGTGGAGACAACGGAGTGCCTGGACACTGGTTCTAGGGGAACTCCCGCCCGTAGAAACAAAGGGTCCGACCATGGGCCGAAGGTTTGGCGGCACCTCGGAGTCACTTGGACACGGAGGGAATCGCTGTGCCACGCCCATCTCGGGACTCGATCGTGTAGCCAGCGTCGAAGCGGTCTCATATGAAGCAATCCGAGCGGCGTTACTGCGGATGCCATATGCCCCAGGAGCCTCTGAAAATGTTTCAGTGGTACCGCTGTCCTGCCTTTGAACGAATTCAAGCAGTTCAACACTGACTGGACGCGCTCCTCGGTGAGGCGCGCTGTCATGGCGACCGAGTCTATCTCCATACCGAGAAAAGAGATCCTCTGTGTGGGACAGAGTTTGCTCTTCTCCCAGTTGACCCGAAGTCCCAACTGGCTGAGGTGACTGAGCACCTTGTCCCTGTGTTCGCACAACTGCTCTCACGACTGGGCAAGGATCAGCCAGTCGTCGAGGTAGTTGAGAATGCGAAAACCATGCTCTCTCATGGGGGCAATGGCCACCTCCGCAACCTTCGTAAAGACGCGGGCGACAGGGACAGGCCGAAGGGCAAGACGCGGTACTGACATGCCCGTCCCTCGAATGCGAAGCGCAGAAAGGGCCGGTCGAGGGGAAACGAGAATGAAAGTACGCGTCCTTCAGGTCGATCGCTGCAAACCAATCTTGGGGACGGACGCACCTGAAGATGTGCTTCTGCGTTAGCATTCTGAACTGCAGCCTATGAAGGGACAGGTTCAAGAATCGCAGGTCCAAGACCGGCCATAACCCGCCGCCTTTCTTGGGTACAATGAAGTACGGGCTGTAGAACCCGGACCTCATATCAGCTGGAGGGACCGGCTCCATCGCGTCCTTCGCCAGTAGGACTGCGATCTCCGCCCGGAGCACGGGGGCGTTCTCCTTCGCTACTGGGAAGTGAACGCCCCCAAACTTAGGGGGACGCCTGGCGAACTGAATCGCATAGCAGAGTCTGATGGTACGGCCCCGAGACGGGCTGGGAAGCTCTAGCCAGGCTTCCAGACACCGAGCAAGGGGATTAACCACAGACGTACCCGCAGCGGGGCAGCGTCGCGGAATGCAGGGATCCGACTCGGACGGCATGGAGCGGCCCGAAGTGGGATCTGAGTGTGCTGCGCAACACTTACCTGCGTCCGCGGAGGGGGCGTGCGAGTGTAGGGAGGCCGCTTGAGTGCGTTCCCACAGCCGGCGCCCCCTGCTGGCGAAGGGAGAGGCGTCTGAGGGTGGCGAGGCATGGGAGCGTCGACCATCGCCAAGCGCGCTCCCAAATGAAGGAGGGGCTGAGCGTGGCAAGGCTTTGTGGCGTTGTGCACGGTCTGCCTCACCTCCTTCCTCAGCGGGGAACAAGAGTGGCGAGGCATAGCGTTGCGCACTGTTGTCCACGCACCGCTGAGAAGAGGGGAATGAGAGTGGCGAGGCTTTGTAGCGTCACACACTGCCATTCTCGCCCTCTTGTGGGGAGGGGAATGAAAGCGGCGAGGCTCTGTAGCGTCACACGCTGCCATTCCTGAACTCCCGAGACCCAGAGGTATTGGAACTGCTCTTTTTTTTTTTTTTTTTTTGGGTACCACTGGCTGTTTTTAACATCAGTGGCGGAACAGAATTACTAATGGTTTTCCACCCGGCCCTCCTCCGGGGAAGAACAGTTCCAGACCAAATCCGGGTCAATTATGTTTCTGGACCAGGGTGGACATCGTCTAGCCAAGGGCCAGCGCTGTGCGCAGCTCAACCTCGGCTCAGAACTACCCTCGTGCACTAAGCAGGGCGGAGGTGGCCTGCCAGTGGCACTGCCACCCCACCGATGAGGGTAGTGAGAGAGAGGAAAACTTTATACAGATTATGGCCCTATTGGTGTTCCATATTTTGGCACCAATAGTTCCACAATGCCAAAGCCTTCCAATGCACATCCGAAAAAAGGCAAGGGGCAGGCAAGGCGATTTACGCGTTGCACTATGCCTCAGCCATCCGGGAAAGCATGGCTGTCAAGTATGAATCTGATTCAGCACGAGCGCCCACTATTACGGTGGGAATCTCAGCATCATCTTCATTTTCAACACATAACAGCCCTCTCTCCGATGCAGCGATTGACATCTGTCCTCTGCTAGAGCCCCAAATGAAACGCTGGGTCCCCTTTCAAGGACCAGCAATCCCATCTGTAAGCTACCAGCAGACACGTGAGACAGTGGGTGTGGACATGAGACGGCACACAGCGCGCCGACGTGGCTATGCTCTCATGAGAGAGCATAGACCACCCACGAACACAGTCTCAACATGCTTGCGATGCGATAGAGGAGTGAGGGGCCCACAGAGATGTACGTGGCGGGGAAGCCTCACTGTAATCCTCAGGCCACCCAGGCTTATCAGCCAAAATAGTCCCCCCTCTGGTGCACCAGAAAAGAGACTAGATCGGGGTATAAGCAAAGGCATCATAGTCTCGCCGCGCATCGGATGCGCCGAGTGACGCGCGCAGAGTTGCCGTGGCAACCCGCGCTGTCACCCGGCAGCCAGACGGCACACGGCGCGCTGAACACTCAAACCCTCACGCAGAAGGCGAGATGACCAGCGCGTCGACGTGATCCCGTTCCCCTGAGAGAACATGGATCACCCACGACACAGTCTCAACATGTTTATGCGAGAGGGATCGTGGCCGTCAGGACAAGAAACAACCGCATCCAGAAACGCACGAGTGGAATGACGTCTTGAAAAAGACGCAGTGTCACACCCGTGTTGTTCTTTTGTGAGGAAACGCTCTTTAAACAGTGCTGAAGCACCCAGGGGAAGACCGCGGCAACACACAGGTGGTAAGTGCAGTCCTGTGGTGCACTCACTGAAACAAACGCCCTCACCAAACCGACAGTTGCTGTGAGAACAGCAGTTTGTTATGCTGATGCAGCGGTGAACATGCGGTCGCGCTGATTGTGCCTTTTCGCCAACACAGAGCGTCCTTTTCGTTCTCTGGAGCATCTCTCTTGCAGATAGGCTCTCTTTTAGAAAAGCAGTCTTGCTTCATCAACGGCGTTCGGCTCAGAAGTGAATGACAGCGTGCATTCGCTCTCGCTTCCTGTTTATACCCGCGGCGCTGGGCGGAGCGCGAGATGCAAATCTCGCACGCCAATGGCCCATTGGCCTGTTCTCTATATCTCGAAGCTGATAGGGGCTCCCTGAAGTGATCCCAATTCGTCGGTACGTCCGACATACGTCGAACGTGACCGACTGAATGGGAACAGTATTTTTCACACAATTTACTTATCTGTATACTGCTGTTTTCACTGTCCTCAAAACGGCCTGAGAATTTCCTCGTTCTATGAAGTCCCTCCTTCAGAAATACGTAACGAGTTCTGATTGTGTCAGCGGTTCCCGTGTTGTGATTCGACAGCAGCTTAGCGCAAGTTGCCCGGAAAGGTCACGCCTCTTACCATAACGGGGAAATGCACGCGCTCAGACTACAGCCCCTGAAGGCCAAACAAAGGTGATTTGACTCCGGGATGAAAATAACAGCTTCTGAACGACATGGCGACAAACGCAACCGAACCGAACTGAACGCAACACTTCCTCTTCTCCACGAGGGAGCAACAAGACCACGCCCCCTTTTTCGCGTATTCTTGTGGGCGGAGGTTAGTCAACAAACTGTTCTACTGACGTAATTAAAGCAGGAATGTACAGGGATGTAGTCCAAACCGGCCGTTCGCTGTAGGCTTTGAAAGGGAACTTCTGTTAAATAAAATATCTCGCTTGGCATTGAACTTTGAGCTTTATAATTTTACAGGTATTATTTATGCTCTAACAGCAACATTACACACTAACTAAAGTTTGAAAAATGGGATCACGAAGAACAGGACCTTTATAAAATGGTTTTGAATGAATGATTCAATGACTCACTGATAACTACTTCACTTTTTTCATTACTGGTTAAATCAATGTTTTTTAACAAATTTCAAATACATTTTTAACAGTCACTTCACGAGTTCGCACTTACATATAATTTATAGAGAGTAATTCAATGCGTATTTGGCGTGCTGTCCGGGGGGAGGGCTTCGAGCTCGGAATTAGGCCCAAACCCAGAGTACCCCCCGTATATGTAAGTGGTTTAGAGTAAAAAGGTGTGGCGAAGGGGTGGTGGAGGGTTGCTGAGAACTGTCAACAAACGGAGGTAGGACTGCTGCGTGTATATATACCTCTATTGTTGATTAGCTGAGTGCTCTCCACCTGTGTCAATTATCTCAACGTGCTTCTCCCGATCCTTGTTTATAAAACATCATTTGTTGATGTAATTGTTACAACCGTTATTTGAAACATCAAGTTAGTTTTAAAATATTATTTGCTCCGTGTTTACATCCAAACTATAAACTTTTATCTCAATGCTTCGATGATAATATGGATGTATGTAACATGAAATAATAATGTGGTTCACTTGCTTTCTTCTGCTCAGACACAGGAAACTTTTAGAAATAAGATCGTGTGAGTGTTTGAGTTTCAGTGGAAACAAGTGAACAGCGGAAACAGATCACCATAGATAACTGACAGTTGTGACCTAAATATCAGTTCTAGTTACAATAATGAATCCTAAAATTTGACATTAGTAGCATACTTTTCGCCATCATTCGCTTACTCAGAGAATCCCCCAGTTCATGGCTAATTTTCAGACTTGTAAATTCAGTTCACTGGAGACTCGCTCTGGAAGGGATCATTGAATCGGTGAGTTGTTGACTTGAGAACAGCAGCAATCCGATCAGTCCAGTTCACAAGTTAATTGTTTGATGTGATTTGCGAGCCAAACAGAATGATTAAAAAGAATCAGTTCGTGCACAAATCAGACACCACCTTTGCGTCTCTGAGCGTGTGATGATTTCTTAATTTTTTTAAATTAAGAGTAACAATATGTTTTATGAAATGTAGTGGAGTAAAAGTATCTCAAAATAAAGATACAATAACAAAGTAAAACTACTTAATTACTGTCCACCACTGTTGATTTTGATGCTTTAGATGTTTAAATATTGTGTTGTCTGTTGCTTTCTGCCATTAAACTGGTGTTCATTTGAATTTTTCTCTTTTTACCTTAGGCATTATGGTGCTGAAAAAGGAGAGTGAAGTACTGAATGAAATAAAAGAGAAAGATCAATATAAGAATCATGATTTCATAACTGGAGAAAACACTTTTAATTGCTCACAGGCTGGAAAGACTTCCTCACGAAAAAGGGCTAAAAAAACGGGGACTAGAAGTAATTTCACATGCCCTCAGTGTGAAATAAGTTTCACTCTGAAAGACAGCCTTAACAGACACTTGAGAACTCACACAGGAGAGAAGCCCTACACATGCTCTCACTGTAGAAAGAGTTTTGCTGAAAAAGAAAACCATAACAGGCACATGAGAGTTCACACTGGAGAGAAGCCTTACACCTGCCAACAGTGTGGAAAAGGTTTCACTCTTAAAGAAAGCCTTAACAGACACACAAGACTTCACACTGGAGAGAAGCCTTTCACCTGCCCTCAGTGTGGAAAGAGTTTCAATCAAATTGGAAACCTTAACAGACACACAAGACTTCACTCTGGAGAGAAAGCCTACACATGCCCTCAGTGTGGAAAGAGTTTCACTACAAAACAACACTTTAAAGACCACATGAGACTTCACACTGGAGAGAAACCCTATGTATGCCCTCAGTGTGGAAGGGGTTTCAATCAAAAACGACACTTTGTAGACCACATAAGAATCCACACTGGAGAGAAGCCGTTCACCTGCCAACAATGTGGAAAAAGTTTCAACCGAAAAGGAACCCTTAACAAGCACATGAGGATTCACACTGGAAGCCGTTCACATGTGGACACTAGCCACGTTTACATGCGCACTTTTTTGTCTTTCCGATTCAAATCATTCCGATTGAAAGATTCGGTGGACTGTTTACATGAGACGTTATCTAAACCGATCTGGTGTTTACATGTGCTGACTTTCTGTAGGAATCATTTTGTGACATGCGCACACAGTTTGTCTGCCGCCTCAGATTCGTATCGTGGATCAATAGTTCTGTGTTGGTAATTTTTATATATATATTTTTTTTTTCTGTGGGCGGACATGCAGTAGTTTAACCTAATTTATGTCCTATACAATGGCTATTTCAACAGCTGTGAATGATGAATGCGGAATCAAAAATGAATTCAATTCATTTATTTTGAAAAACACAAAATTAACAATAAAATGCACTCAAATTATTAATAAAAACATAGGATATACGGTGAAACATGAATGAAGCATTCAAGACGTGCTCCGCATCATTACTAGTACTAAACATATATATTTCAGATGATTAAGGAACGATACCATAATCACAAAGGTATAAATATTAACAAAAGTAATTAAAGTAGACTGTGGGTAATGTTACTTAACCAATTTGAAGCAGTTGTTGATTTTTTTTTATTTTTATAGCTAACTTAACTAACGAGAAACAGAGAGCAGCTTGAATGTTCCCCGTTGAAATGGCAACTCTCAACGGCCACCAGGACTTATAGTTTTATAAAAGCTATTTATTATTTGTCGTAAAGTGTAAGAATCACCTCAGAAAAATAAATAATTCTGTCAGGCGCAGTTAAAGCCTAGGACAAACGCTGTAAAGATGAGATGGTGTAGCCAGGCTATGTCTGTGTCATTATTCCAACATCATGTTCATAACATGTTACGAAATAAAAAGTTTAATACCTCAGAAAAATGAACTTTCCTCTCTTGTTAACATTAGCGTGGTGTGAGCGCTCTTCAGTTGAGGAGGCGCGCGCTGTATATCACGTCACAGAAAGACGTGCACTCAAAGTAATCGGATCAGGTCGTTTACATGGTGGAATTTTTCGTTTGATCGGTTCATGAAAAGGTTTATCCCACCCCTCTCAAACCGATTACAATTTCATTTGGTTTGGCCAATTTTATTCCGATTGAGGTGTTTATATGGAGTATTTTTATTCGGATTGGACTTTTAAACCGATTACAGTGCTCCATGTAAACGTACCTACTGTGGGAAAAGATTCAACCGTAAAGGAACCCTTAACAGGCACATGAGAGTTCACACTGGATAGAAGCCATTTACATGTGGTCACAGTGGCAAAAGTTTTAGGTATAACATTGCCCTTAAAGGGATAGTTTACCCAAAAATGATTAGCCCATGATTTACTCACCCTCAAGTCATCCTAGGTGTATATGACATTCTTCTTTCAGACGAATAAAATCGGCTCTTCCAAGCTTTATAATGGCTGTAATAGTTGCTCTGTTTTTGAAGTCCACAAAAGTGCATCTATATCCATCATAAAACTGCTCCACGCAGCTCTGGGCAGTTAATGAAGGCCTTCTGAAGCGAATCGATGCATTTGTGTAAGAAAAATGTCCATATTTAAGATTTTACAAAGTGTAATATCTAACTTCCACTAAATGTCGCCCGCACGTTCACGAGAGGCTGGCGTGTGGCGTTCCAGCGTATGACGCAGGCGTAGGTTCCGTTGTGAATATAGTAGCCATCACGAGAACCAAGTTTGTTGACATCGAAAGACAATCATGTGAAGAACTGAATAGTTTGAGCTGAAGTCTACATTTTATTACTCTAATAATGGCGCCTTTGTGTTTATATCCAGGTTGCTTCAACCAAGCAAAAGTGTCAATATTTCGTGCTTCGACATCAAAGTGAGATGCGCCATTAATATTTCACCGGTTTCCTGTAAATGATCCGGAGCGATTGAAGCTATGGCTGCTCGCTATACGCTGGGATGTAAACACACCCGTGGAAAAAGTCTATAGACGCATGCTGTGCAGCGAACACTTCCGACCCGAGGATTACAAGACAGAGATGGGAAAGTTCAAACGATATCTGAAATTGTCAGCTGTGCCTATGCCTGCGCTGTTGTTTCAGCCAAATGAGGTATGCACAGTAATAGGATTGTTATTTGTAGTTTAAGTAATCACTCAGGTAAATTTAAAATATACATATTATTTTTAATCTCCACATGCAATTAAATCAATAAAAACTATATGGTGGATTGTACTAGGACACATCAAGTGATCCTGTTCCAGCTCAGCCTAGGCTGTTTAGCTCAACAACAGGCGAGGATGAAGACACAGAGGTCCAGGGTGTATCAGCTTTTTTTGAGGGTGTTCCACAATCAACTCCAATCAAACAAAAGCAAGGGAACTGAAACAGGCCTTTTTTTTAAGCTAATGTCTCCAAAAGTACTTGCCGATAAGACACATTCATCTACATCTGGGACATACATTGCCTTACCCCCTATACGTTCCTACTATTCAGTAAGTTGTCATATATGTGTATTGTCATGCAACATTTAAGTTTTGTGTTGTTTGTAGTGTTTCATTAAAAATATTTGAAATCGAATCAATTGTTCAGTGTAAAAAAGCATTAATTTACATAATATTTTTATAAGTAAAATGCATCATTGCAATCTCCTGTCTGTGTCACACAGAATGAGCCAACACAGACTCAACCACAGTCTTTAGAAAATGAAGAAAAAGAACTGGACATCAGCATGCTTTCATTAGATTGTCCTTCAGATAAGAAGGACAAAAGTTTTGTTCAGTCTAGCTCAACATCAACCTCAGCTCCAACTACAGAGGAAGAGAGAGAAGATGAGATGTGGAAAGAAACAAAGTGGATAGTGAATGAGTCCAATCTGATGGAGTTGTTTAAGAGATGTCAGGAATGTGTTGTTTCAGCAAGTGTGCTTTTCACTGGAGCCACATATTTGGACATTGATCAATAGGCTGCTTTACTGAACTTACAGGTGCCAAAGAAAACAACTTTCTAACGTTCAACTTTCAGTTTTTCTGATGTTATCTTCTACAGCCCTGGTGTTTCTGCAAAGTACAACACATACAGTCTTATGGACGCATCGGATAAAATTGGTCACTTTGAGTTGGTTCAGGTGAGTGTATATGCTGATAATGTAACAATTTCATATTCATTTTTGGTAGGAAGTTGTGCAATATTTTAACTAGTATTATAGTAATATTTAGGTTTAAATATGTATTCAAAATATAGCTCATTATACTTATTTTAACCCTTTAGAATATACTATGAAGAAAGGTGAAACATGTTTCAACATTATTTGAGGAATTCACTTTTTATATGTCTTGTATATCTTTAGGTAACAGAAGCAACTAGCTCAGTGGCTATGGAGCCCATTGGTCTTAAAAGAGGCCTAAACAATTCTAGAGAAAGGAATCCGAGTAGATGTGCTGACCACGGATAGATCATTCGTAGGTCTATTCGTAAGATAATGCGGGTGGATTATCCGTTCATTCAACACGAGTTCGACATTTGGCATGTGGCAAAGGGTCGGTTAATGTATCATAAGCAATAACTTTTTACAACTTGAACTTTTTCAAATTAAAGACAAAAATGTACTTATTATTGTCAGAAGAGTAACTGTCTGCTCAGTAATTCTCTAAATTACCTATATACAGTATAATTATTCTGAATAGCTGTTTTGATCACAATATAGTTCCACAAAGAATGATGAATGTTACAAAATGCTTTTCCCTTCAATAAACATATAATATTCATTAAAAAAAAAAAAATCATAATACAGTTTCATTACTGTTTTGACAGGGCTTTTGAAGAAGTTGTTGTCCTTGTCAAGATACAAGGACAATAGAGATATCCAGCCCTGGATCAAGTGTATATGGAATCACTTGTGGTTTTCACGTTCAAGTTGTGGCGGTGACCCTGATGTAAGTTTTACCATTTTCACTGGTAAATGATGAAATTACAGTCTGATCCAGAAATTACATATCCAAATTTAATTATAAAAAAGTTCTTCATTTATTTTCTTTTTATTATGACTTGATTAGGAAATGGAGGTCGCTACTGCATCACATTTGTGGAGAACATAGTTGGACTCAGGATGGTATACATTGCTGATGTCTCCATGGCGACCTCAGTACTGACCAACAGAGACGGAAGAGGTAGCTCAAAAAAGAGTCTTGTGCGTACCATACCCTGGAGACAATTGTATTGGACAAAGGTTTTCTGAAGGACCTACGCCAAATGTCCCTGTTTAAATATACAGGCATGTTATAACAACAGTGACATGTGTAAATATGGAACGTGTTTATTGTGTAACAACAGACTGAATATATTTATTACTTTTACAGGCACGCTTGAAGTGTTCCATTCTGTGCTACTCAAGTACTGTCAGAAGCAGCCACACTTCCATTACCCATCCATGTTAGCTCGGACACAGCTGGCCATCATGGACCACAGTGAAAATGTACAGCGTAAACAGGCCACAACCACTGCTGGTAAGTGAACAGGAAAACCAAAACCAGTGATTCACACAACAGATTAATCCTAATTATGAAATGTGAACATAAGTGTATATATTGTGCAGTAATGTTTGTGTCTTATTTCTGTAGGAGTACCTCTGTACAATGTTGTATTTCCCAAGCACTCGAAAGAGTGGGTTGCCAGGAAACTCTTCGAACCCACCACACAAACATTTAGAGAAGCTCTGGTTTATAAGGTTCTGGAATCCCAGAAGGACCCACAAATTATTTTTAAGAACCAGTCAACCCATGTGAAAGTTCCCAGTCTACCTGCCAATACTGCACAGAAACCAAAACCTGACAAAGAGGAGGTTATTTCAAAGTACCAGTCCAGGTTTACAAAGTAAACCTTGTGTACACTTTAGGTTAGGGTTAGTTCTGTGTATTAGTAGGACCGGTGTTAAGTTAGTTTTAAGGTTATTTCACTGTTTACCAATTTGTTTGATTTAACTTATTACCCATTTTACTTTTAAGTGGTTGTATTTTATTCATTTATTCTTGTTTATGTTACTACTTGATTATTTACTCCGTGGAAGTGTGCCATGTACAAAGAAAAACAACACAGTATAAAAAAAATAAAAACATTACAACAGTATAAAAGTTGCATAAGGTTATTTAGTGCTGTTATGTGTGATGCCTAAAATATGTAGAAAACATTTTTTTTTTTATATCAAATAACAAACAAATAGAAAAGTTGGTTAACCAAATCTTAAATTAAACATTTGAGTACTGCAGACTAGTACACTCTGTCTAGATCATAGCCAAAGCATCTTCTGCCTCTCTGAAGCCCACATAGGATCCAGACTGGGATGGGTATCTTTCCCTTATAGCATGAACTGCTGTATTGACGGAATGCTGTATTTCGGCTCCAGAGTATGTAGTAGGTGATGAAAGCCTTCATTTTCAATTACACTTTAGGGCCTTATATCCTTGCATATGAAAAAGAGATCGCAGACGTAATACTAGTTGCTCTATTGGAGTTTTGGACCATTGTCTGGGCAAAAAAGCTCAACATGGGGGATGACAGAGACTCTTTTTCCTCAGCCAAAGTACTTTTCTCAATTCCATGTTTCCTATTAAGTTGAGCTGACACGTTTTTAGTATTTCCTGAGTATTTCAGCTGGTACTGGCAGCGTTTACAAATTTTCTTTGTCTGTCCATCTGTTTTCCCAAATACAAAATATTTCCAAACCAACTATTTGCATCTGACAGGAGGCAAAAAGTTTTCTGTGTCTGTCCTTTTGCTGCTACTGCCGCTTTTTTGCTTCATTACATTCGCAATCTGACACACATGCAGACAGACAAGTATGGTGAATAAATGAAAATACAGAAATGTGTAGACGTGTAGAGTGTCAAAATAAAAGTACCTCGTATCAATATTTATCGTTAGAGATTTGATCGATGCATCACTTCATATAGATGTATTGTTACACCCCTAATACCTACACACCAACAAGTGACATTTCACCGTAAGTTTTCCAGCTGGCTTATGTTATGCGGATGTTCTTAAGAACGTTTCTATGATTATGGTCAATTGCAGCTCATTTTATTGGTTTTACAAAAATCGCAATCACAAGTGCACCTTTTTTTCCAAACACAACAAACAAAACTCTGTTATTTGTTAAATTCTCTGTTGCACTTGGAATGTTCTCAGTTATCCCAAGATAAATATATTGAGATAGCTGTGTAAACAATTAGGAAGTGTGCATTTCCTGTGTTGTGTATTACTAACTGATCAGATCGAGAGCAGGCGAGAGCAGGCAGTTCTTGAGGCGGCCCATCATTTTCCATTTCAGCTGTCTAGATGCATATTATTGATGAACGCGATGTTTATGTTTCAACCCGGCTTGAAGAATTAATCAGCAAGCCCTTAGGAGCGCAAACTGTTCTTTTTCTGAATGCTGTATGATATAGCCTAGTGTTATGTAAAACAGGCTTGATTTATTCATTTATTTAGTTTCATTTTCTTAACAATTAAGATGCTGCATGTGTTTATCCAGTCTAATCGAAGTGTGCGTCTCTCCCCCGACTTTCCCAGCAAAAATCCCGCCCCTTCTCAGAAAATACATAAAACTGACTTTTCGGAGCTATATGCGTTTAAAAGTAGCCTATTAAAATGGTACAATGGCATTGCTCAGTTCAACGTTTTGGGAAATAGGGCATTTTTGTCCCGCGTCAGCATTTATTCAAAAGTTAACGCTCAACATTCAAAAGGTAAATAAGGATTTATTGACGACCCGACCGACCGTGACCCGAATATCATTAAAATATTTTTGGATGAACCGTAACCGCGGGTAACCGCGGGTGACCGCAGGCACCCGCTCATTTTGGATCAACCCGCGCATCACTGATACACACAACACAGGAAATGCACATTTCCTATTTGTTTACACAGCTGTCTCAATTACAAAAACTATAAAAGGGGAAAAGAAAAACAAAAAAAGTAGAATAGGATAAGGAAGAGGTGTAAGAGTGAGAGGTTTTGGAGAGGATAAAGAAAGGGTAATATTAAGGGGGCGCGGAACAGTGGAAGAGGTAGAAAGAGATGAGGAATAGATGGTATAGGTAGAGGAGAAGGAGCAAGAAGAGCTGAAGATGTAGGAAGAGGAAAAGAGGGAGGAGTATAGGGAGAAGAGATATGTAGAGTGGAGAGCAATGGGTTTTAGTAGAAAGAGCAAGAGACAGAAATATATGAAGACATGGACAGAGGGGAAGGGAAGTGCAAGGTGTAAGAGGAGGGAGGAGAGGTAGAAGGATAAAGTACAGATGGGTTTCAAATGAAATCAGAGCCACCCTAATGAACTGACCATGTCATAAATTATGGTCTTTCCATGAGAAAAGCTGGACAGAGAGTTCAGCCCAATATAAACATCTTGACATAGTCAGTGTCCCTGGACAACAAGTGCTGTAATCCACTGGTGTTGTGGCACAACGCTGTCTTGAGGCCACAAAAAAACAGAAAGGCTCCTAAATTGCTTTAACTGGTGAAAGAGTGGTTTGACCATCACACACATTTCAGGATGGTGTTCTGGGTGCAAGACTTACAAACCTATAAACTGTGAGAGCCAGGTCATACTTGCCAAGGTAAGGTTGCATTCCACTTTTATCATTTCTAATACTAATTTTTGTAAATGGACGGCATTTATATGGCGCTTTCAACAGACCCATTGTCATCCAAAGCGCTTCACATATTGCCTCACATTCACCCATTCATACTCGACGGCGGTGTCAGCCATGCAAGGTGCCATCCAGCTCGTCGGGAGCAGCTGGGGTTAGGTGTCTTGCTCATGGACACCTCGACACTTGGTCAGGTGGAACAGGGGATTGAACCACCAACCTTCCGGTTTGTAGACAACCTACATGAACCACTGAGCCACTGCCCATTGTAAAAAAAAATTCAAAGAAGTAATTATTGTACACATTTTTTTTTTATTATTATACTTTATATAAGTTTATTGTAAAAATTATTTTCGCCTACTGAGTCATAGACTGGTTAGTGTGTTTGGTGATGGGAGATTCTAGACATACTAATCTGGGCGCAGTTGAATAAACCACTAGGACTAGTCTTACCAGTTAGTCATCCAAGTTTTTTCTTTAAGACTGTTCACAAGTCAGTTACATACAAATTTAGATTAATCTAATTTGATAATAAGACATAAGACCTGTGGAGAAGGGGGCGTGGTTTCGCGAGATCTGCACGGACGGAGGAGGCCGGGAGATGAGCGGTAAGAAAGTAGGTCAAGTGCATGATGATAAACACCTGTGTCTGAGGGTGAGACCGCTTAAAAGCCAGGCCGGAAGCAGTGTGCAGGAGAGAGAAGCTGAGGACTCGTGGGAGAGACGCTGGGACTGTGAACTGAGAGAAAGCTGTTGTTAACCAGAGGAGAATACAAGTTTTGAGTGATATTGATATGAGTGCGCAAGGTGCCAGTTTATGTTTATAACGGAGTTGAAAATAAAATCCCACGAGTTCCAGCATTTCGCCGACCCTGCCTTCTACCTTTCCCACCCCACATCTGAACCTCGTTACAAGACCATTTACCTCTAACTGCTAGTTGGTCATACTAGTTTTGTAGCATTGATTGAAATATACTTTTGTTGTGCAACAGGTCATGCATTCACAGTACCTCAGTGAGCCTCCTCTGACTGTGGGTCATTTTTAAGTCGTCAGGTGAAGTGTCCTCACCCCACTGCACTTGCATGGGTGGTGTGGCAGAGTCCTGAATCCAGTTCTTCTCTTCGAGGTGGAGGCAACTGTCCTGTGCAGGGCAAAGGCGACAGTCACTGAACGACCAGCCTACTGGATGCTGCCAACATTAACAAGGTCCATCCAGAGGTTGGTCACAAAAAAAACTATACATCTGCTGCTGCCACACGTAGGTCTCTGGTCTTCTGGATGGTGAGACTCACAACAGGCCTGCTTTGAGGACGTTCCACCAAAACAACAACACCGCCACCAACACCAGAAGAAATGGCTAAAATCTAAAGTGATCTCTACATCACAGGTGCAAAATCAGCCATTCTGAGCGAGCTACCACACTATATAGTGAGGACTTCAAAGACCCTGTTCAGCCCATCAGAGACTTCAAATCTCTGACAACCGTTCACAACTCCAGCCTCAATGGGAGTGACTTTTAATCTCTGCGGTAGCACTGCCAGACAATAATAAGCACAGGGGATGTTTCAATGGATCAGGCAGTGCAGCTTGAGAGAAAGACAAGGGGGCCGCACAACTCCTCACTTTGGTTGGCTGCACAGGCTCGCAGGATCACAGCCTCCTGCATGCATCATGTCTATGCAAAAGACATAAACTCACCTGCTCTCTCCACTGTTAAGAAAGTATGTTATCCTAAGCACGGCCCAGAAACAGCAGACACCACCTGGGGTATTAGACTGGGGGAGAATGCAAGGAAGGCATACATCTCTAATTCACAGCAGTTTTTTTTTTCATCAACCCAGCCTTCCCACAAGTAATAGCGTCATCAGATGCCATTGTGAGGTGCACCTTCTGTGGGAAAGGTGTCCTGCACAATCCTTAATGCATGTTTTTCCAACAATAGGATCTTCCGCCTTCAACTTAATGATGGACATGTGCATCTGAGAAAAGGCCAGACACAAATGTTTGCCACAAACAGCACTTACTGTGACTTTGTTGTCTGGACACTGAAAGATTGTGTTGTTGTGCGCATAACCCCGGACACTGAATTTTTAGGTTCTTCCTGGTTTTGCCCCTCTTACTCTTGTGCCAAGTACTGTTTTAATGCACAATATGTACATTCATTGCGCACATTGTTCACTTATAGGTGCATTCATTATTGCACTGTAAAATGTTATTGCACATTGTTAAATTGTCAAGTGTTTGTCAGTTTTGTAAAGGCGCAGTGTGTAGTTGTAACAAGGTTCAATGAGTTGAGGAAGAAGACAAGGGGTCTGCTTTCTGGGACTCGTAAATGCTCTTTTATTTTCTCTTTAAAGCTACACTGTGTAACTTTTTTAGTTTATTCTTAGCTAAAAACACTTAGTTCTTTCAAAAATATATGTGCTCATTAATGTATATGTACTTCTTTCAAGTAATAAAGTATTCTCGTAAGTTTATAATATGCCATTGAAAATACATATGGGTGAGGGGTTCGAATGCCGGTCGCCATTTTGCCCCTCCATCTTGAAAGTACAATAGCCAAAGAGGGACATACTCGTAAATTCAAGCTTCGCCTTTCGCGTTTTAACACTCAATGGCACCGTGTCGAATGTGGACGAGGTCGAACTGGAAGCCATGTTAATCTTGGACTAAATCGGCCACCGTAGGAGTTAAAACGAAATCGGAATTGAGAGGAACAGAAACTAATATTCACTGGATGGTCATATACCTTTACACCGCTAGATGGGGGAAAATATCACACAGTGTAGCTTTAAGTCAGTAAACAAACTGTGTGCACGTCGCACAAAACATAAAACAATAATCAAAACTCTCTTTTCACATTCGTCGGTTTCATACGCAGTTCCTCTCTGCGTCCATGTGGCTACGAGTCCCAGAGTGTCTCTCTCTCTCTGGTCCTCGTTTCCTGCTGGTTAAATCCTGTCTCTCCACGCCAGTTACTACAACAAGATACAGGTGTTTATCATTTGCACTTGACCCACTTACTTGCCGCTCGTCTCCCGACTCTCTCTCCCGTCACAGACCTCGCTAGACCACACACCCCTCGCCACAGTAGTATTTATCAGGATCTAGCGACAGAAATGCTAAATAATATACATAACTATGTTTTCAGTGGTGTATAAAGACCTTACATAATGAACTGTTATGTTTTTGTTACCTTAAGCTGGGTGCACACTGTGCGATATATAATAGTCCTTCACGATTGTTCCGAACATGATCCCCACTGTAATCCATGTCACACTGTAAGATCTCAGTTATCATCAGTGTCAGACTGTACGTGCACAGTGAGTTGTGTGTGCAGGGAGCGCATTCTCACATATTTCTGACTGTGGACCACTCTGTCCACGTTTATGTGTTAGTTACGTGTTGAAGCTGCGCACTGCAATGCAACAGAACTTCCCTCGCAATTACTATCAATGAAGCTGTCTATATTACCCCATAGATACACTGTCAGCGCACTCGTTCATTATACAACACAATAGGCTTACTGCGATAGTCGCAACACCGGTAACATCACTTGCCTACCGCGGCACCGCCCCCACTGTCATTTTGAAAATCATAGAGTTTCGTTAGTGAACAGACAATACAATTAAAAACTGAACGTGTCTGCTCAATACAGCGTGAGCTGAATGAGAGTCGCAGATTTGGTTACAACACGAAATGTAAAAGCGCCTATTTAAGTGAGTTTGTCATTGTACTTGTCAGGAAAGATAACTCGAGATTCAATTGCAAGTGTAAAATCCTTCATTAAGGACAAACTCAAATGTTCAAGGAAAAGATCAGAAAAGTCATGGTGCAGCTGGTCCTTGGCAGCACGGGGACTACAATGGGCAGGTCTCTGGAACACAATCCAACAAGAAACTCAACGGCGGATAAACATCCACTCCGGACAGAATCTGGAACTCTGTGACGGATAAACATTCAGTCCAAGGAGGAAAAACTGGAACTCAGGAGACAAAGGGCAGAATACACTGCAAGGAACACAGCCTGAGGAACAGGAACTATCTGACAATGAACGAACAAACACAGGGACAATATATAGCAGCGCTGGCGAGCCGCAGCTGCAGCTGATCGCTAATCAGTGATCACGTATTGCCAGCAGGTGACAGCCTCAGACACACAAAAATAACAGGACACAGAATCCACAGACCTGCGACAGTACTGTTTTGTTGTTGTGTGTTTTTCATTAAGAATAACAATGAGCCCATCATTCAAGCAATTGCCGCCCCAAACTGCTGCTAATTCTAAAGTGAAAGTAAAATGTGTACGACCATTCATATGTTGCAATACTCAGCATATCATAATTTTTTTTTAAATTGCAATAATATCGTACCGTGGCTTAACTATTGCATCGTGGGACCTCTGGTGACTCCCATCCCTAAGAGGTAATGATATGGTTAAACAAGACACAGCTGTAACGGTTAACTAATAATGAGCTGAGAGTTCTGGGAAATAACTGAGGGTGTTTCTCAATACATGTACACAAAGATTGGTGATTGCCTGGATCTCACAACTCCAAAAACTTCAGATCAAATGTTCAAATAGACGTTATCTTTATAAATAAACCACAGATTTGAGCTTTAAATAAGTACATTCTCACCTGAACAACTCTTAAAACTACATTTCATGACACATTATCAGTAGTATTTTTAAATTACGCTGGCTTTCTCCTCTGCTATTGACGCTTGCTGATTGGTGCGAGATGCATTCTGGGATACCGGTCTGTCTGAAGTCCGCTCAAGTCTCCTCTCGATGCATCCTTGATAAAAGGGGCAGATCAAGAACACATCCGGGGATTTGAACTGAACTTGGCTTGATGTGAACTTTGAATTGGAACATTACTTGGGCAGCGACTGATGACGTTTCCCAAGAACACAAGTACAGACAAGACGCATATTGAGAAACGGCCAGAGTCTATGGTGACAGTAAGGCACGAGGCTGCCATCTGCTGGGACATAATTGCACCACAGCTGACAGGTGCAACAGGAATCATGGGAGTGTCGTCTTCACCTCCACAGCCGACGGTAAGGAATCTGACGAACTCGGGCAAAAATCATGTTCATGGATGAGCGAATGTATCAAAGTTTTATTAAATATATACAAATGATAAAAGACATGACAGTTGCATGTATTGGTGAAATCGAAATATGTCAGTATTGAAATTCATGCTTTTTTTCTGATATTACAAATGTGGACATATAAAGTTCATCTACCGTAATTCCTCAAATAAAAGCCTGTATTCAATAAACACCAGGCCTCTGATAGTGACCGGGGGCGTGGTCCGAACAAACAAATAAAGGCAGGGGAAAAATTAGTGTGGAAAATCTCCTAAATGCCTTTCATTTAATGTGCATTCAAGTTCTAGTTGATAACCACAATATGGTTCCCTTTTTTACTTAAGAAAAGAGTTTCAGAATAATACAAAGTACAAATAATTCAAAAGATGAGACAAAGTCCAAAAAATAAAACTACAGCGTATTTCTTCACCCGGGACGTGGCCCCGATCTTTTCCCCGCACACTCCTTTCTCCCCAGGACTCTGCGGGGTGGTTCCTATCATCATAAAACAATTCCTAATATGGCAAGCACAGACCCTGGACGTTAAGCACACTTTATATTTGTCCAAGGTTATAACTAGTTTTTAACACACATACATTATAAGCGTGAGGTTTTTTAGAGTTCAGGGGGCCTCTTGTTGAAACCACATTCTTGTGTAATACAGTTGACCGTTGAATTGAACTTCCCATTTCTTATTTCTTCAACACCTTCAAACCAGACTGGCCCCCTCAGCCCGTAAGTACACTTTACATAAGCCGCGTTTCCACCGAAATTACCAGGAACTTTTTTCCCAGGAACTTTTCTCCCCCAGACCTGCTACTTTCTGCGTTTCCACCGCGGTCTAAAGTACCGGGAAGATTAGGCAAATTAGCCCGGTGACGTGAGAATGCGCGCGGCTGCTCCTCCCAGTCACCGACGGACATGAATCACTTTTGCACGATACTGTCTGCAACAACAAGTGGAGAAGATGCAAGCAGCGCTGCTTTTGCATACACATTACCAACACTGCTTATTTAAACGTGCACTTTCACCTGGTTTGACCATTTTAATGCAAAATGGGATGATGGGCAATCCAAAATCTGAATGTGTTGTAATAGCTCAATTCCAAAATATTTTCTATAAAAGGATAATGAGGTCAGTCATTCATGACAGATGTGTGAAAAGTTAATTGAATGAAAACAATAGACTGAATTAAGCGGTTGAAAGATTAGGTACTAGACTGCAAGTATTTATTTATCACAATAACATCTCTTAGCATTCACTAAAAAAAAAAAAATCACATGACTAGTATTACAATATGCTTCATTAAATGCATAATTTTAGAGATTTCTTCCTCAAATTTGAAATGAAGCAGGACCACACATATGGCTTCACTTAAGTTGTGGTTATAAGTTATTATACTACATTTACATAGTTATACATTTAAAAATATAATATTTGGGTTTTCTAGATATGTTTATGTGCATATTCAGAAAGACTTGCGAGCAGCAGCCCTTTTATTTGCTTCCAACACTACAATTAGAAAGTGGTTATATAGTTAGAATGTGGAAATTAAAAAGACACAATGACATTTTACACATTTGACTTTATTTTAGACAGATTAGTTCTTACAAAATTAAATAAGTGTGCAAAGACAAATAAATTACTAGAACAATAAAATGAAATTATAAAATGTGAAAACAACAATATAAAAAAGTGTATTTTTCAGTAACCTGTCCAAGAGCTGTGCCAACACGTACAATATATAAAGTACAAATGTGGTAGAGCAAATGCTTCATTCAAGCGGCTGGTCGTTGTGGCTACTTCTTGAACGACTGGACAAACTGTCCAAGAACAGACAGAAACCCGGTCTGAAAGTCCCTCTGCTGCCGTCTGCTTTCTTCCGCTTCTGACTGGTGGAATGCCAGCTCTTGCCTCCTCATCTCTCCTCGGCCTGGCTCTCCAGTAACAGCTGAATATATTGGTCTCGCTGTTCTTGTCCATGCTGCAGGACGGCCCGGTTAGCATCCTCCATGTCCCTCAGTGCATCAAGAAAAGTCACAGTCCCTTTTCCTTTTCCCTAAGTAGAAAAATTGCACAGAAACACATGGAAATTAATACACAAGGTAACCATGAAACAATAGAAACCATCAATTAATTATTTAGTGTTTTCACTACAAATAATGAACAATTGCTTGCCCAGCTTGAACAATGCCCAGTGTGCAATTTCTATCATTGGCAATTTAAGTTTACAATTAAAAACAACAAAACTACTCAAAACCATTATGGATTACACATCAGTTTTTAAATATATACACATTTTGACAGCTTTATACCTCTGGCATGTGTGTGTTTCGGCAGGAGACACGGGACGAGGGCTAACGTACTGGTGACCGCGGGGAAAACACGCTGGTCTCCGTTGCCTGCAATTCATCAGGGCCACCCGTTACGTCTGGAAAAGCACGTTGAAAAAAGTTACTGCAACGTTACACTGCAACGAGTTTAATAGATGATACCAAGATGAGATATTTACCTTCAACCCACTCGGATTCCAGGATGGTTTCCAACAACGCACTAGCCGAGTCTTTCGTTACCGCTGCCCTAGAAAAGGACGGTCTGTCCCAACAACGCGTCCAGGCGGTCATGCCACTTGTTGATACGCCGGTCGGAACCGCTCCGGTTGTTATGATCCTTTAATTTCTTGTAATCTTGTCTTAATTTCTTTAACTTCTCTCTGCACTGTTTTCCAGTGTGACTGGAACCGAGTCGATATCTTCAGGTAACGTTATACCTTTTCATTGCGGGTCGCCGTTTCCTGTTCCCGCTGGATGTCCTCCTCCGCATATATGCTCAAAGCCTGAACCTAGTCGTCGGTCGAATTTTTTTGTTGAACTCCATTGTTGCAAAGAAAATATTTACTGAACGCAGAACCCACCTCGCAAAAAACTTGTAAAAATGGCGGTGGGGAAAAAAATGCTGCAAGAGCTCAACCAATCAGCATGTTCAGCGCCCAAGTCCCACCCCCGAAAGTTCCCGACCTTTTCAAAAGTACCACCTCGCAAGCAGGGCCATTTGGAGGGGGAAATATTTACCCGGAATTTCATTTTGACCCTGGTTCCTGCGGTCGAAACACACCGAGTTCCCCCCCAAAGTTCCTGGTTCCGGGGGAAAGTTCCTGCGGTGGAAACGCGGCTATATAGTGCTCAATGCAATCAGTCTCTTTTTAATGTATGGACATGTACAGAAACCTAATTGTTTTAAATGAAAATTGTACTCCATATTTTTTCAATTGTTTCAAAATATAGCATTTTCCCCTTTTTTTGGAAATAGAAATAAAACTGGTAACACTTTAGAATAATGGTCATTAGTTAACTACATTAGTTAACATGAACTAATAATGAACTGCACTAATAAAGCATTTATTTATCTTTGTTAATGTTAATTTCAACATTTACTAATGCTTTATTAAAATCGTTCCAATTGTTAACATTGGTTTAATGCAGTGTGAACTAACATGAACAAACCATGAACAGCTGGATTTATATTAAATAACGTTAACAAAGATGAACAAATACAGTAACAAATGTATTGCTCATGGTTAGTTCATGTTAGTTAATACATTAACGAATGTTAACTAATGACCATTATTCTAAAAAAAAAAACATTTTAAAATAAATATGTACATCCAGGGAGGCTTAGTTCAATTCCATCCAGAATAACATAAAATTACTTATTATAACCCTATAAATATAACTGACGTGTTATTATTTGAACATATACATGTATTTAGATATTAAACCTGATTATATACGCACACACACACACACACACACACACACACACACACACACGTACATACACGTACGTCAGTGGCGGCTGCTGATTTATATATATGGGGGGGGGCATTTTTTTGGGGGGGTGCAGTATCAAGATGCATGTTTACTAAATTCAAGCATTAAATTAAATTAAATTTATGATTTATCCATATCATTTCAAAGCAGCTTCACAGAAAATGCATCTACATTACAATTTAAATTGATTTGTACATGCTATGCATTTCAGAAATGCACATATACAGAGCACACAGATTAGCTAACTATCTATTATTAATCAATATAATAACTAGGGCACAGAAATAAGAATTCATGTTGTTTTCATGTTAGTGAATAGGGTATATAGAGATGAGCATGGAAGAGAAAACAGTGTCTTCATTTTTTACACATTCATTTCCCACATATAATTGAATGAGGAAATGAAAAACAAAAGAAAACAGCCACAACAGACTAGCATGTTGACTAGAACATACATTTTGCTCTCCTTTCTTTCTGGCCAGCAAATTTCTCAATGACTCTCTGATTAAAGTCAGTCATCTCAGTAGTGTCATGACGTTTGCATTGTTCAGTCAGATATTTGAGGTCTCTTACCTCCGTTGTTGTCCACAAAACTTCAGTACCAACACTTTGAAATAAAAGACAGGGAAAGCAATTAAGGGCATTGCTAACAACACATTCAGCCAGCCACCTAACTTACGTTTCTCATAACAAGCGCGTGGAGCTCCGAGTTCAGCTGCTTCCTGTCACTGGCCTGCTGCTGGATTTGTAAATTGCGTTGGTCCGGTTCAGGATCTTCCAACGAACGCCTTGTGAAAGAATTTGATTTAACTGCTGCCATCCCATCTCTACGAAAGTGATCATCCTAAAGGTTTTGGCGGAGTCGGAGTGACTGTGTCGCCCGCGCACTTTCGCTTTAGTGGCCAAGAGCGGAAAGTTGAATGACAGGTGACGAGAACCAATCAGATTTGATAAAATAACATGCATCCAATTCTGATTCGCCAGGGACGCAACGACCTGCGTCCGGAGGAGGATCTTTAAGAACCAATTAGAGACCAGCTTCAGGTCACATACTGCCCGTATATTTTTAGACTCAGATAGACATCCATTTGTCCGGCGTCCCTCGTGCATGAAACCTCATGAAACATATTGAAGAACATATAAAATAGTTAATCAATCTAGCTTAAATTTTAATGTGACAAACTTGCATCAAGAGCTCTCTGGGTACACATCAGATTGGTACAATGTGTCAAACTTCAAGCCTAAATATTATGAGGTAGACAACAGTTCAGTTAAAGTTTTGATATCCAATTGTAACGTTAGTTCAATCCCAAACATTTAGCATTGCTATCTATATAAAATAAACTGACTAGCAATCTAATCACAACGAGGCAACAGCTAGTATGTTATGGCACTGAACCATATACTGTATATAAAACAGACAACTGAACAGACAATTAATTAGCCTACCTTCCATAAGATCGCCGCTGCGTGACTGCAGGATTTCCCCTGACCCGCGACACAGGAGCACCCGGCCATCTCAATAGTGCCAGTTGATGTAGTCAGAATCAATGCAGAGTGAACGTCAGACTTGCTTTGGCTTGGTTGGACATCAGCCTTCATGAAAATCAGGTCATCGATGTTGTTATTGATTAACACCTTGCCAACTTTTCCACTGTGGAGGTACTGATACGCCTCAGTACTTTTGTAATTGCGCATTGTAGACCCATCCGCACCAAGTGACAACACAAAATAATTAAATATGTCCTCGTACGTTATATTAGGCCACTTCTTTATGTCATCCTCCCACTCGTGAATAGTTTGAGGGTGTGGCACTGACCTGCCATTTTGATTATGCAGCGATTTTTGGAAATGTTCCCACGACATAGTTCCCTAATTTAGTTCAGATAACGCTAGTTAGCCCAGGGAAGCGAGGAAACGGAAGTGCCGCTCAAAAACCGGAAGTTGGACCCATGTTTACTTCCGCGTTCGAAAATAAGACGAATATGATCAATGTTTTAGGGAGTTTATTCCGATTAAATCGCTGCCAGTTATCTGGCCGATCAGTCATCCGCTGCTCTGCGGGGACTCACACAGGGGGCGCGTGCGCCTTGGACATGCGCACACGCTCACTGTGATTCACACACATGCACTGAGCTGTCTTAAACTAAACACATTGTAGACACATCCCACAACAAGCTGAATTCACACACTACTGATAAACCAGACCACTACAAGTACAACATCTTCAAAAAAGCGGCAAGCAGGAGCTGTCACATGTCAAAATACCGACGTTTGTTCTTCTTCTTCCATTCTTGGATTTTCCTGATTTGCTTTGGTCTTTTTTTAAACGTATCTTATATAGTTACCATTATATTCTCGCTATCTTAATTCTTGCGTTTTGAATTTGTATTTCTTCGTAAATCCTGCCCTGTCCTTTATTATCGATTCTTCAGATAATTCATCCATGACTGCACAACAGCAAACGTTCTGCTCTGCCTCAGTCGTCAAGTTGTCATGTTATCTAAGCTAATCATTTAGCAGCTATTCGGTTCGACAGTGATTCCTCGACTGTATATGGTCAGTGTCAGTGTGGGCCACACTGTGCAAAATTTGGACTGCACTGCAAATCCTTCCAATGAATTTCCCGCATCTCGATCGCCAAAGTTAGTTGGCGGGATTTTCTTCTTTAGTAATATATTGGTGGACTATACACCGCTAGTTTATACCGCCTAACGGAATAATTTTTATAAGCATCAGAATCAAACTACTACACAAAGCTTCCCAATTCACAGTCCAATACTATGGGAAGAATTTAGCATCAAAATAAATAATAGGTGGTCTAGTGGGTTAAACCACTGAACTGATATGCAGAACTGATATGCAGAAGGTTGATATCCCAGCAGTCGCCACCAGTGTGTCCTTGAGCAAGGCACTTTACTCCACGTTGTTCCAGGGGGATTGTCCCTGTAATACGGGCACTGTAAGTCGCTTTGGATAAAAGCGTCTGCCAAATGTAAAATGTAAATGTAATTATCCATGAACTTGATAAAGGTTACAGATATGTTTTACTATACACAACCAAATGCCTTTCAACTTTGCGTGAGCAAAATTCTGAATTAAGTGAATGTGCAGCAATTTATACAAATGTAGACATTTTTTGTGAATACAAATGTTTTCTTTTTTATTAGTATATCAATTTGCACATGCATCAAAGAAGATGTACATTTGTGGATTTGTACAAAATGCTGCACATTCATGTAATTCTGTATTTTGCACATGTAAAAATGTAAATGTACACTGTAAAAAAAAATCAGGTCTCCAATTGAAAATTTTCTAGTGACCGATCACATCTAAATTTTTCAGTTGGCCAAATTTAATTTCTGTGAATTGATGCAATTTAATTCACAGAAATTCAATTTGGCCAACTAAAAACTTAGATGTGATCGGTCACTAGAAAATTTTCAATTGGAGACCTGATTTTTTTTTACAGTGTATATTTTAAATGTAGTAACGCACATCTGTGAATTTGTCAAATAGATGGGTTGTTGTGCACACATTAATAATTAGCAACAGGCATATTCACTGGTAGTTGTTTGTGTGTGGGTTGTGAAATACTTGAAAAACGTGAAAGAAAGTCTCAAAATTCAAATTAATAAAATTAGATGTCAAAACTCAGAAAAGATGTCAATGAATGCATGCCTGTCACCTGATCCACAAATGCACATCTTCTTTGTTGCATGTGCAAATTATGATATACTAATAAAAAAGAAAACATTTGTATTCACAAAAATGTCTACATTTGTACAAATTGCTACACATTAATTTAATTCAGAATTTTGCACACGCAAGTTGAAAGGTATTTGGTTGTGTATTATTAAACATATCTGCAACATTTATCAAATTCATGGATAATTGTGCATGCATTCATTAATCATTTTGATATTAAATTCATCACATACCAATACAAATACTTTTCAGATGAAAACATAAAATAATTGCCAAACTGGCCAATAAGGATAATTTATTTGGCCAATCTTATTACATAATTTCTTTAACCCTTTCACCCATAAACAATTAAAACAATTATATATTGAGACAATTGTAACTTTCATAATACTTTTTTAAAATAACAAGAAATAACAAAGAAAATGTATAAATACTTGTTCTGTTACAACTTTATTTGCATAAATTATAATTTCAGAAATGACACATGACAAAACTATGTGGACCCCCTTTTCAATACTTTTGGCCATGTAATGTATTATCCTTGTACTTACTACATTTCACATAAAATCAAATATTCTGAATTTAGAATGGACTCAAAATCCAGGAGGCAAAGGTACACAAGGCAATGGAAATGTATATTTTTTAATGAAAAGAGGCAGAGTGACTGATTGCCATTTGAGTGACATTACTTAAACTAAACACAGCAGCCTAATAAAAATGCTTTCCTTTTCATTGCTGTAGCTGCCAGCAGAGACAGTTGACTAATTTAAGTTCCATAAAAGAATAGGTTTAATTTAATAAATAACCACGTTTAAATATATCATAATATATTTATATTTATCTGTATTTCTTTTACTTTAAATTATGTGTTCAAGCTGACTTGTTTTGTAGGCTTGTATAGCGGAACTATTTTTCTGTGTTTTGGTTGGTTCAGACGTTTATTGATGTTGCACCAGCATCGTAGCATGTAGCGCATGCAGAGCTAACTGCGGCTCGCAAAGCTTTTGGTAATGTCATTATTACATTTGTAAGTTCACCAAGAGACACACGGAAGAGAAGTTGCCTTTATTACCTGTTTTTCACTCCCCGGAGTTAACGCGGCCAATGAGGTATGCATAGTTATTTTGATGTGTAATTATCAATGTAAAGCATAACTGTGTGACGGTTTATTAACAGTCTATCTGGCGTTGTGTTGTTTGTTTATTAATGTGCTATTCTCTGTGAGAATATTATTATTTCTGTAACTTATGTGACTTTATGTTTTATTTAGTTCTCACGGCATGTTTGATGGCATCGAGGATGACATAATTTGACTAATAAATGCCCGTAAAGAAGAACGCCTTGTGTCCGTATCTGTTGACTGGAGAGGGAGTTACAATTGCTTTTCTCATTTTCTTTCTTTTTCTTTTTTTTTGATTTTCAAGGCAGATAAACAAGAATATTACTTTCACTTTTCTTTGTTATAATATTACTATTCTTTGTTATATTTACAGATGACTGTGGTGAAGATGGAAGAGGCTTTCAAGGGCAGAATCTACAATTCGAATCAACGTTAGCCTACTAGTGTTTGAAAGTGTTAAATTAAATTTAAAAGTAGCTATTTTTATTTTAATGTAGTTCCTTTGTAATACTTTTTTTGTCAATCTAATAAATGTTTTTAATGTGCACAATCTACAAATAATAGTTAGTGTTAAAAGTAGTGTAAAATGAAACTAAAATTTCAAAGTAGCAGTTAAGTAGTTAGTTTGTTTATTATTGTAATGTTCTTGCACTTTTTGCTCATGTTTTGAATGTGATTCATAGCCCATGATTGTGTTTTTATTATTTGTGTTCCTTTCAACAATTAAACAATGAATCAACAAAAACATGGACTGTAGACTGATTAATTATATAGATTTACTGTTTTACTGTTTACTATTTACTGTTATTAAAGTAAGAAAATTATGAATTGAGGATAGGGGAATGTTAGAATAACATTCTACAAACCAAAAGCTAATGTATTATTTCTGTTAAGAAAACCTTATGGCTAACCAAAAACAAACACAGAAATAGAACGTTCTGGGAACGTTAATAGAACGTTCTGGGAACGTTGAGGGAACTAAAAACTAACGTTCTGGGAACGTTAAGAAATCTTTCCTATCAAACCAAAAACAAACCATAAAAAAATAACGTTCTGGGAACCAAAAAGTTACGTTCTGGGAACCAAAAAGTAACGTTCTGGGAACCAAAAACTAACGTTATGGGAACCAAAAATTGTTAACTGGGTCTTGACTCGAGAACGAAATTGAGATTCGAGAACCGCCAGAGCGATTCAAAAGGAGTCGCTTGCTTCGCCTTCACCGTAGTTTGATTAGGCTACGTCATGTTTATCTAATATCACCTTGTTTACAAATTAAATACAATGGAGTCCTAACAAAGTTAGGCAGATTGTTTTTCTGAATTCAAACCTACCCTTATAAGAGACGGTCAAGCTGCATATGGTAACTTAAAGGTCATGGCATGGCATTTTTCTATTATTTTATAGTGTTTCCTGAGGTGTACTTATATTGTTAGTATGATTTTTACATCATAAAATGTCATAATTTAGAAATAAAAGGCATTTTGTCTATACTGCTGTTTGCCCTGTGGCTGACTGCCCTGTTTCAAGAGGCGTGTCTGCTATGAGACTTCAGTAAAAACGCCCACTGTTGTGATTGGCTGACATCTTTGCATTTGAAATGAGCGGAGGGGGCGTGGTTTAACGAGGTCTACGACGCACGAGCTGCTGCCAGAGAGACGGATGGACCTGAGTTCACTTCTCATCAGTTCTCTCAGCATGTCTCAGTTCAGGGTGAACTGTTGTAGTTACTAGAATATACTTCAGGTTATTAGTTTATTTCTAGTCGGAGGGGCTGTCACTCACGTCAGAAAGTTAGTAACTTTAGTAAATTATGGATCAGCGCTGACTCGAGACGCGAACTGTTTAGAACGATTCAGTCCGATTTGGTGAACTGGTTTGGTTCACTAAAAAGAACCGATTCAAAAGAATGATTCGTTCGCGAACCGGACATCACGGAGACGGAGCGATTGCTAATAAAGTTATTTATAGTAACTACTGAGTTGTGAGAGCGCTGTCTGTCAGCGCGAGTTTATTGTGTTTGTATCTGAGAGTTCTGAATAAACACGAGTCCCAGTCACGCCGAGTCCGTCTTCATCATTATTCTACCAACTTTGTAACACATGCAATGTACCATTACAGCGAGATGAACGAGTTAGTAAGTTTGATTAAAGCATTATTTCTAGATATGTTCCAATCATATGAAAAGCGTCAGTGACGCGCATTGAGTACACAGCGCAAACAAAGACACAACAGCAGTAATCGAATGTAATCCAGTTTATTGTAGGGATAGCTGGCTAGCCTAGCCGGATACCCCCACGCTTACCCCCCTTCTGCTTAATCTCACGCCGCGTTTGGTGCCTCCGCTGTGGGCCAGATGCAGTACTGGGGGTCGGGGATGTTGAAGGCCGAGCTTCGGCGTGTGTGAGGTTTATCTCTAAAGATGTGGCTCTGCCGATGTTGAGCAGAAACTCCCGACTGTATGCACATTTAAGAACAGATAGACGCGAGGAGGACGTACAAAAACACTGATTCACAAGATAGAAAACACAAAAACACCATTCTGTCGGAGAGAGAGAAGCCGCAGTGTGTGCACGAACTGAAAAAAGAGGAACTGAAAAAAGACTTCTGTTTTCATTTGTACATCCAAACACTGAGAAACTGCCAGCGTTCACTCGTTCACAAGCAATGATCAATGATCTCTCGAGCGTTTGCATGGGCGTGCCAGATTCTCTGGGTGGAGGAAAGGGAGGTAACCGTTCCTGCTTGGACGTCAAACCAGGAGACTTCAGGATTGGCTAGTCTGGCCTGTCATTTTCTCAAAGGCAGAGAAAGACAGCCAGAACTCGGTTTTACACCGATCAACATTTCTATCCACTTGGGGACAATATTCAGGCTAGGGGAACTCATATTAATGTTGAAATACCTCATAAAATGAAAATTTCATGCCATGGGACCTTTAACCTCTGTTTAAAACTGCCTTTGTACTTTGTTTTTGCTATTATTATTATTATTATTTGATATAAAGCACAATAACTTTTTTCATTTAACAGGCAATACCTGTTAAATATAGTGTGTAAGACAATTACAGTGTGTAAGTGCACTTGTCCAGCAATTGTTCTTTTTAAAATGTGTGTATTATTTGAACACTTTAATATTTTTTATTAAAATATTGTTTATTTCATACAAACCCAATTTGTGAATGTGTCCTCATTAACTATAATTACACATAAACATTAATCTTTTAAATAAATAAATACTTCAATCACAAATAGGCAATCACATGCTCATACAGTGATAAGACAGTAATGAACTTGAAAATGATGAAAACATATTTCTACTATGTTTTATATTATAACACGTCTCGGTGTTCAACAAAACTTGCTTTTCGTTCTCTTGAAAAATTACACGCATGCTCAGTCAGTATCAGTTCATCGGTTCTCAAATCGGACATGTCCGAAATAAACAGTTCTCTCTAACAGTAGGTTAAGTGTATTGTTGGAGTAACTGAATAACTCCAGGATGTTGGTTTATTTCGAGTCAGAGGGACAGTCAGACACATCAAAAAGTGATTAACTTTATAAATTTGTGGATTAGTGCTTACTAGAGATGCGAACTGTTTAGAACGATTCAGTCCGATTTGATGAACTGGTTCGACCGGTTCACTAAAAAGAACCGGTTCAAAAGAACGATTCGTTCGCGAACCGGACATCACTAGTTTTGCCAACCGCCATTAAAACACCAAAGAAGAAGACACATCATAAGGGCTGTATCTATGGCTGTGCCGCCGCTCCTGCATCTGTTGTCATTCGGCTGAAGAAAGGTTTGTGTTTTAAACGTTTAAAGCGAAAGAGAATGAATTATGTATTAATAAATGTACCACTGCATTGCTTTATCTAACATTTATCGGCGTTGTGTGAGTAAAGTAACAAAATAAACCCATGAGTGACGCCCGTTTCACACACACTCCGTCTGCAGTGCGCAAATGATCCGCGGTTGTATACCACAAACACAGCATTTATTTATTTATTTATTTATTTATTTCAAATCCAAAAGTTGTTACTGAACATGGATTGTCAGAATTGCAATTCTCTTGTTTACACTTTCATAGATGTCACGTTTTAACGTACGTTAGTACATTTAAACAACGTTTTTTTTTTCAATTCATTACTTTATATTTATATAGTACTTTAGATTTAGCTCACACAAGTGGCAAAACATTTAAACATATATTATAGCCTATAAACATTTTAGAAACTTTCAATAGGCTATACAAAAACAGCCGACTCTCGTCTTTTCTTTCGTTTTTAAGCCCTTTTAAAAGCAGGTCATAAAGACCTTTGTATTTCCTCCTCCAAGAACGTACGAGTGCTATCCATTATTTCAAATTTTTTACCTAAATGCCAGGAAAGGTGTCGTTTCCTTGCTTTACCAGAAAAAAAAAGCCATGGGTTGACTTTTAAACAGAGTATATTTTATATTAAATGCATCTGTGGTATAATGACTAGATTTTCGCGTCAGTACCAAGCGGCAACCTCTTGCATTTTCTCTTGAAGCCAATACGGAAGTGCCTCAAACTGCAATTCATCGACTGGCTCCAGAAGGGAGTAGAATCTCATTGAGCCCCGTGTATATGGCCAGTTTTAGAGCAGAATAAAACATGTTTACAGCCTGGTACAAAAAGTGCTTTTGGTCTATACGGCTCATTTTGCCCTTCATGACAACTGTGAGGGGGGTGAATTTTTTTATAACTCATTCGTTTACATTATATAAAGCCTTAAAGTTATGCATAATTAAGGGCGTGGCCACTTCGAGTGACAGGTGGATAGCCAATGGTGCCATCTATGGTCAGTACATGTTTATTTTAATGCAAACAATGTGCTGTCACTTTAATTCAGCAGTTCAGCACAGCAAAAAATAGACTCGGTACGGCTGGACTGCTGCAGACGCACCGCACCTGGAACGGACTGAAGGCTGATTTGTATTTCTGCGTCGGAGCTACGCCTATCCTCTACGGCGCAAGTTACGCATTGGTTTTCATTTATACTTCTGCGTTGTTGTCTGCATCATTGTGTAATTCCACATGCAGACCACTAGGTGGTAGTGTTGTCTTGATACTGGAATTTCTAACTTCGATACGATACCTAAAAAAGTATTGAAATCGATACCACGGGGGGAAAACGCTTATATACTGTCAAATAGATATTTTTAATATAATTTAGTTTTTTTGTCCGTCTATTGAAAGTTTAGGCCATTAAAAATTTCTTCAGAAGAGATCACTTTATATGCTTTTAAGCTTTTTCTCATATAGGCTATAAACGTTGATCAATTACCATTACAATTATCTCACAAATATTTGCTAACTTATTTTGTTGAAATAGCTTACATAAAACACAAGGAAGCTTGATTTCAAATTGAATTGAAAAAGACGAGTAAACAGTAATTAAATAAGAACAAATAAACAAATTACAAACAATAGCACAAATAAATTAGACTGTTGGTCTAACAGTATTCAGGTAAGAAACTGAATTGAAAAACAAAACAAATTAATCAAATTTAAAATAACATTGGATAAACTTTATTGTAAAAAATGTAATACAGATGAATCCTTTAGAGTTACACAAGTTAATCAGTCAAGAGCAGCAAGTGATCGTTTGTCTTTTTGTAGTGTGAATAACAAATAACTGTCCCTTTAAGTCCCGACGCACGCATGGATCCCAAACACTGTTCCTGTTACACATTCTTCCTGAACTGGTTATGACTGTGTTTATGTTAATACTCACCAAGATGGGCATTGAGACATTTTTTTAAGTGTATTTGACCATTAATAAGAGAGGATATATTTAAAGAGAGAAATATTTAAAACGGAGAGGAATAAAAAATTATTAATTAAATGCAAAACCACCCATCGTAAAGTGGCTTGTGGTGGTTCTTAACTATTTCGTCTTCTCCCTGAGTAACACATATTTTCTTACTTTTGTATTCTTTATTTTGCTCCCTTCGCTCCCTCTTTAGGTCCTTTCTTTTCTTTCACTTCGTTTTGATGTGCGCTGGTGTGTGCGTCGAGCCGGCCCGACAAGGGTGTGTGTGTGTGCGTAGAGCGAGGGAGAAGTGAGAGAGTGACGGTTAGCTTTGGAGCGAGTAGGAGGGACCCGGTTTTGAAAAAAATAGATCCGATAAAGTAAAACGCGTCTCATTTTGTCATAAACAAAATATCGCATAATTATTGCGAGACTTACGATATAATATCGGGCAACGTGATATCGCGATAACGATATTGAATCGATATATCGTGCACCCCTATACTGAACATGGCTTGTCAGAATTGCAATTCTCTTTGTTTACACTTTCATAGAAGTCACGTTTTAACGTAATACATTTAAACAAAGTTTTTTCAAACAGAGTATGCTGCAAACGCAGCATATATGAAAGCACAACAGCGCGTGCCTATCCTGCACCGCATACGCACTGCAGACGGAGAATGTGTGAAACAGGCGTAAGACGCTGTCCTTGTTCAGAGGGTTAACCGGACTGAATGAGAGGAGGCGTGTGCGTGTCAACTCGCTGTCTGTCGGAGAGGAGAGCGCAGCTGGTATCGATACTGTTGAAAAGGAGTATCGTATCGTTTCAGATATTTCAGTATCGATACATATCGAAATACCAATATTTTTGACAACACTACCAGGTGGCAGTTTCTACAGTATTAAGGCAAAAGCTGAAGAAGAAGCAGCTTGTTTACATTGTCGGAGTATCAGTAGCCGTCATGGGGACAGATAGCGGCTTTTCTTGCAGCTTGAGTTGTTGTATGTAATACAAATGAAGCATCTCTAGTTGATTAGTAGAGTTAAATAAGAGGCGATCTGGCGCTGGAATGCGTTTTTGAAATCATGCAGTGCTCGTGGCGCTGTTTTCAGTATCGTTGGCTCATGCACAGACTAGCGCTTCAATCGATTGCTGTTGCGGAGACTATTCGTTCCGTTGAAATCACAAAACGAAATGCACCCTGATGTGTCGCTGTTCTTGATATACAATCACTGATTAACATCTTTGGTTTTAATGAGAAAATGAATAAACCACAGCGGATCTATGTTTTTATTCACTAACATAAAGAATCTCTGCACTACAAAATATTGTGTTATAGCAGATATAAGGATGAAATTATCATCCCATTTCTGGACACACACTCCTATCGCAGATTTTATGTATTTATTTATTGACCTGAGGGAGGGGTTCTGGCAGACCAATCACAGCGCTTGCGGTCCGCGTAGAATTTACACGTTGTTACATTTTTGGAGAGGTGTGCGTCAGGGTACGTCGTAGGGTACGCGTGCATCACACAGCCTTTCTATTTCTATCTCGATTTCTACAAATCATTAAATAGCTAAATAATATATTAAGGGATATATTAATGGTCTGTCTAATTTTATAATTGACATTCTTTTATTAATGTGTTGTGTTAGTTTTGAGAGTTTTTGTCTCATCAGGTAATTTAAAGGATTAGTTCACTTTAAAATAAACTTTTGCTGATAATTTACTCACCCCCATGTCATCCAAGATGTCCATGTCTTTCTTTCTGCACTCGAAAAGAAATTAAGGTTTTGGATGAAAACGGTCCAGGGTTTTTCGCCATATAATGGACTTCAATGGGCCCCAAACTAGGGATGTCCCGATCCGATCATGTGATTGGAAATCGGGCCCGATCACGTGGTTTGAGACTCGATCGGAATCGGACGTTACCTCCCGATCAGGACTCGGATGTACAGGGTTGGATTAACATAAAGGCTAGCTGGGGCTGAATCCCCAGGGCCTGAGCACAGAGTGGGCCCGTGATTGGCCGAGGAAATGATTGACAGTCGATCGGGAGAACCTAAACTTTTCCTGGAGCGCCGCTCGCCAAACCCCACCACGCCCCCACATATTAAGCGCTGTTATTTACTCGAGTGCTGCAAATGCATGGGATTGGGAACAAGCATCAAAAGCCAGGTGAATAAACGGCATTACATGATTAAACCGTGAGTGCATCCAACAGACTCGAAGCGAGAGAGCGGCTGGATAGTCTCACACACAGCGCTGACCAACGATTTTGCCGCTCTATTGAAGTGATAACGAGTTACGAGCACCAGGCAGTCGCTTAATCCATTTGAATTTGATACAAGCGCAACATATTGTGTACAGTAAAGGCTCTGTGGAGAAACTAGCTGAACAAGACTGAATAGCTCCGACCATGTAAACTGAAATATTGAGGTAAACTAGGCTGCCTACACGATGGCCGTAGAAAGATATGAAGTCTGGACCTCTGTATTTTAACGAGGTGTACATAATACATTAGTCATTTAGTAGACACTTTTATTCAAAGTGACTTACAAATGAGAGCAATAGAAGCAACTAGAACAGTCAAGGGCAACAAAGTGTAAATATGTGTTAAATGTAATTAGTGATGCACCGATCATGATTTTACATGGCCGATTCCGATACCGATTTTTTTCAAGAAAACTGGCCGATTCCGATACCGATTTCCGATTTTTTTTTTACACAATAAAAGAATAAAAGTATACATGAACAAGATGTTTATTTGGTATTTAACAGGCTAAATTGGCTTTTGGCTAATGAAAACAAGTCCGCAATCTGAAATTAACAGGAAATTGAATTGGAAATTAAAAGGCTGAAAGGTGAAATTAAAGGCAACAACTGCATATTCTGCAATCCAAACAAAGATGTTACTTAAATCAGCATTTGTTTTTAAATTCAGTTTACAGAAAAAGTCTTTACCAGTGAAATTAAATAAAACCAAAGTATATAATTGTTCCAAAATGTTAAATCAAATAATGTTTAGTGCAACGAAAAAAACTAAGATGCTACAGCAGGTGCTTTTTAAATCAAATTAAGTCAATGTAATTTTAAGGTAAAATAAAAGGTAACACTTTAGAATAATGGTCATTAGTTAATGTATTAACTAACATGAACTAACCATGAGCAGTACATTTGTTACTGTATTTGTTCATCTTTGTTAAGGTTAGTTAATATAAATCCAGCTGTTCATGGTTTGTTCATGTTAGTTCACAGTGCATTAACTAATGTTAACAAGATTTTAATAATGCATTAGTAAATGTTGAAATTAACATTAACAAAGATTAATAAACGCTTTATATGTGCAGTTCATTATTAGTTAATGTTAACTAATGTAGTTAACTAATATTAACTAATGACCATTATTCTAAAGTGTTACCAAAAAAAAATGATCATCCTATAGGCTACAGAACTGATAGTATTTCATTTCAAAAGTGCATGCATGTTCTTCTTTAGGCTACAAAAAGAAGTATTTTGGCTTTTTCACAAGTTAGTTTGTTTCGTTCTCATTCGATCACGTGAGAAGCTGAACTGAACAAACGCTCACTATCTGCTCTTGCAGGACGCGGAGAGGTCCGCTCGCGCAACTTCAGCTCGCTCAGGAAAGCGGCTGTTCATTCCCTTCAGCGTATCTCGTCTCTTCCCTCAGTTCTCCAGTTTCCGTTTGTAACACACAAGTGACATGTTCGGGAATGTGCACGCGGGCGCAATTCCGGATAAATCGGCAGAAAAATACAAAGAAACCCGGCCGGTTGCCGATCGCGCGCTAGAAGCAAAAACCGGCCAGTTCCGGTTTTTGTGCCGGTCAACCGGTGCATCCCTAAATGTAATAAATGTTGCAAAATAATTGCCTAATAGAGTATTAACACTACTTTAGTGCTGCAAGGATATCTTCTTGTCTGAGCTGCCCTGCCTGCTGTCTGTCACCGCCACCGCTCATCAATATCAAAATATTTGAGATGACCAATCAAATTAAAGTATGTGGGTTTTATATGCAGAAGCTTCTGTGCGAGTAACACAACGCTTCAGTAAACGGTGCGAGATGCAAGTAGCCAAACTAAACATTTCATATTTGACAGCTGTTTTAATATGTAAAATGTTAAACAATGAAAAGACTATCAACCAGAGCTCAGCTTTAGGAGGGGAAGAGAACGGGCAAGAGAAGGAGACAAAAAGAAAGGGCGATGTAAATGAGGAGGCTTATAGAAATGAGAGAATGATGAAAAAAGGAGAGAGGAGGTATGACAGATAATCTACTGCCCACTAACATATAGAAGTATATACTTATATTATAGAAGTATCGGATCGGGACTTGGTATCAGTAGATACTCAAAATCAAATGTCTCGGACTCAAGGGCAAAAAAACCTGATCAGGACATCCCTACCCCAAACGGTTCAAGGTCCAAATGACAGTTTCAGTACAGCTTCAAAGGGCTTTAAACGATACCAGACAATGAATAAGGGTCTTATCTAGAAAAACGATCAGTTTCTGCAAGAAACCGAGCCGTATTTATGCTATTATTTTACTTCTTATCAGACAAATGTGATCATCTCTGAGCTCAGCCATTACGTCTGCTAAGTGAGGTCAAAATAGAGCGTGGTCACAGAAACGGATCGTTTCGCTAGATAAGACCCTTATTCATCATCTGGTATCGTTTAAAGCCCTTTGAAGCTGCACTGAAACTGTAATTTGGACCTTGAACCGTTTGGGGCTCATTGAAGTTCACTATATGGAGAAAACCCCTGGACTGTTTTCATCCATTTCTTTTCGACTGCAGAAAGAAAGACATGGACATCTTGGATGACATGGGGGTGAGTAAATTATCAGCAAAAGTTTATTTAAAAGTGAACAAATCCTTTAAGTCCATTAACTGAACTAGAGATGATTGAGACGCATTCAGAGATTCAGTGTGGATTTGTTTCTGTTAATTATTCTCATCTTAAACAGGACTGAGTTTTTAAACACAAAGATAAACTCCTGGTGAAGCAACTGAGATCCACGTCTACATAAAGATGGCGTTTATTAAAGAAGAGAGTGAAGACATGAAGATGGTGGTTATTAAAGAGGAGAGTGAAGACATGAAGATTGAAGAAACATTGAGAGTGAAACATGAAGAAACTGAGGAACAAACAGGTTGGTTTCATTCTCAAAGCTGAACTCAGTCATTTGATCATTATTAAAATCTCCAGCTTTACAGAAACAAATTCTATTTTTGAAGAATGTTAAATGCCATAATTAAAGTGCTATTATTTGACATGGAGTGGGTCCCTCAAGTGGACAGACATGTTGAGATCACATGACCAGACAAACACTAATGCTGCTTTAAGTGAACCCGTGAATATCTGATGTCCATTTGTTATTACAACACACTAAATTAGGAAAAATAATTCCGTAATAGCCTTTTATAAATACTTGTGTGACCTTAAACCCAAAATCTACTTCTGAATCTGATTTGAAAACCATTAATTTATGTCACTTAATTATACTAGATAACAGTATTTAACAAAATCAGTATTTTGCATAAAGCAAAGCATTGACTGATCAGCTTTACATTTGTTGTATATAAGGGATTTTTTTTCTCGTCCTCAAAAGTGCTCTCTGTTTAGCAAATATGTTGTACTGTAGAAGATTTTGTTAATATTCCACAATAGGTGCGTTTACATGGAGCACTGTAATCGGTTTAAAAGTCCAATCCGAATGAAAATGCTCCATATAAACACCTCAATCGGATTAAAAATGGCCAAACCGAATGAAATTGTAATCGGTTTGAGAGAGGTGGGATAAACCTTTTCATGAACCGATCAAACGAAAAATTCCTCCATGTAAACGACCTGATCCGATTACTTTGAGTGCACGTCTTTCTGTGACGTGATATACAGCGCGCGCCTCCTCAACTGAAGAGCGCGCGCCGCGCTCACACCAGGCTAATGTTGACAAGAGAGGAAAGTTCATTTTTCTGAGGTATTAAACTTTTTATTTCGTAACATGTTATGAACATGATGTTGGAATAATGACACAGACATAGCCTGGCTACAGATCTCATCTTGACAGCGTTTGTCATAGGCTTCAACTGCGCCTGACAGAATAATTTATTTTTCTGAGGTGATTCTTACACTTTACGACAAATAATAAATAGCTTCTTTAAAACTGTACGTTATAAGTCCTGGTGGCTGTTGAGAGCTGCCATTTCAACGGGGAACATTCAAGCTGTTGGAGAGGACGTGTCGATATTTCTCGGTTTCTCGTAAATTAGATTAAAAAAAAAAAAGTTCAACAACTGCTTCAAATTGGTTAAGTAACATTACCCACGGTCTACTTTAATTACTTTGTTAATATTTATACCTTTGTGATTATGGTATCTTTCCTTAAACATCTGAAATATCTATGTTAACGTACTAATGATGCTGAGCACGTCTTGAATGCTATTTCATTCACATTTCACCGTACATCCTATGTTTTTATTAATAATTTGGGTGCATTTTATTGTTAATTTTGTGTTTTTCAAAATAAATGAATTGAATTAATTTTGATTCCGCATTCATCATTCACAGCTGTTGATAAAGCCATTGTATAGGACATAAATTAGGTTAAACTACTGCATGTCCGCCCACAGAAAAATAAATAAATATAAAAATTACCAACACTGAACTATTGATCCACGATACTAACATTACGAATCTGAGGCGGCAGACAAACTGTGTGCGCATGTCACAAAAGGATCCCGACTGAAAGTCAGCACATGTAACACCAGATCGGTTTAGATAACGTCTCATGTAAACAGCCCGCAGAATCTTTCAATCGGAATGATTTTAATCGGAATGACAAAAAAGTGCGCATGTAAACGTGGCTAGTGTCACTGGTGATTCAAATGGTCATTGATATGGGGATTATGTGTGTAATCTGGAGAAAAGTTAGTGAGGGAAGTGTTTAAACATTTCAAGTTAAACACTGAGTCCTGCACGTGGGAGAGCGAACTGCTAGTATTTAATAAAATGAGAGGGAAATATTGGTATTATCATTTGTGGCACGGCTGCAGGTCAGGAATCAATGGGCACGAGCGGATTGTGGATCCGTGAATACTATTAATGTTTATAGATGCCATATCACATTTAATATCAATTTTCATGGATAAAAACACCTCTGCTGTACTGGGCACATTTAACTGAACACATTCATCTAACTTTCAAGTGACTTGCCGCCTTCTGCTCCGAATGGGAGCTGGAAACGCAAAGACGTCCCACTTCCCAATTATGTAATGGCCGCCAAATAATTGGTCCACGAAATTTTCCTGGTTATCACTCATGTTTTTGTTACAATTGGCTGTAAATGTTCAAAAAGTACTGAGGCAAACTGATATAATTTCACCAAGTTTTATTTTAAACTAACAAATGCAATCATTAGCAAACATTGAAAAAATCACATTAACATTAAAGATAAGGTAAACGTTTAGTCAATGTTTAATGTAATGTAAGAACATTACAACCATTTTAGCAATGGGCATTTCTGTCATTTGAGGGAAGAGGTGGGAAGTTGTATGCCCATCATGAAGATAATGAAGTAGTTTTATAATTATTAATGTATCATCAGTGTTTTGAAAAAGAAAAATGTAATAGGAATATGCTATTAAATAAATGTCCTTTCGCCAACGAAGCAACTTTTGAAGAAAAGGAACTTTTACTTTAAATAAATGTTCATTAAAAGCTGCCTACTTCAGAGTTATATATTACTATATCATCACAGATTTGAATAATTGTGTGACAATCAGCTGTGGATACCCAAATCAGAGAAAATCATAGGAGCGGGTGGATGATTAGTGTGCATGGCGATGGTTCATTATTAGCATTTCAAAATAGAATATATGCCGTTTTTTTCCGGTAGTGGGCGGAACTAATGTGCAAACGACAATCTCATTGGCTGGCGCTCATCTTTTCCTGTCCCTGTTTTGATTTCAGCAAATCAGTTTGAGCGAATGCTGTCAACGTGTAATACGTGTTAATATTCATGAACCCAGCAGCTCATCAATCCTTAGTGCGTTGTATATTGTTATTAGTAGTAGAATTAGTAGTATTATTATTATCTTAAACCCCCTCGAGTCGGCGGTCACGCCGGCTCTTTTTTTATCAGTGCCAAAGAGACTCAAATAACTCTGTTGTTTTTTATCATTCAGGCAAGTGTTATACATCATTATAATGAGTTAAGTTTCTATTTCTTTGTGTCACAATAAAAACAAAATGTTTAGCTTTTTTGCAAAATAAAGAAAACAAACATGATGCGCGATCTGCAGCCTCTCTCTCAAAGAAATTAATTCAGATAGTCTTCAGAAAAGGAACTCTAGCTTAGTGAATACTTGTCTCACAAACATGAGACATATGTCTAAAGAAACGCTGAAATGTCAGGTTTTAAACAATGTAAACCACATCGAAAACAAATATGCTGTGTATATGTAATCTGGTTGAAAAGTGATATTTGTCAGTCTTTCGCGAGCAACTTCATTATCCGCTAATGCACCCACGGATCGCGTGTTCTATTGAGATTCAAATACTGACGATCCAGAGTCGACGCCCACACATCAACTCATATAAACATCTAGTGAAGCGCTGTGACGTTACTTCAGCTACATCGTTTTGACACGCGTTGAGCAATAATCCTGGATTTATTTTCCTCATGAAAAGCTGTTGATTTCTTAAAGCAACGGATTCAGGGCTGATTGTAAGGTAGGCTTTATTCTATTAAGTTTATTCTGTTAGCATCTGTGAATATTAAACGCACATAGACCGTTTAAAAATGAATCCTCTGCATGTCATACACGCAAGACTGTTTAGACAAGATTTATTTGGCCTGTTTTGGACAGATTATAATGTGTTTATTGTAAAAGAGCCTAGTGTCACAGCAATGAAGCTTTTATTCACAAATGTCTGCTCAGATGCTATAAATATAGCCTGGCTCCGCCCTGCTACGTATCAATTTTCATTTTCCTTCAGTGCTCCGTCTGGGACTGCTGTATAGTCTTAGGTTTTCTCCGAACAAATTTTTACCGGTCCAATCAGCGAACAGAGGGAGTGGCTGAGAACGATTATGTTGATGTTGTGCGCTAGTTTGAGTTGTAGTTCAGTAATGGCGGTGGAGAAAAGATGCGAGCGAAGCCATTTATTCCGTTGTGGCACTGCTGCCGAATATCCAGAAGTTAAAGCCGGAGCAAGAACTAGTTTTTTTGGAGGCCATGATGATGTGTCCCGGGAAAAGTTTGATTTTCCAGCTTGCTCTGTTAGTGGTGAAGGAGTTGGCTGAAGCCTCGATTAAGTTAATTGTTTTGCGTGCAGTCGTAAGGCATTGTCATCATTTACAGGGGCTAGTCAGTGATTTTATTGCCGTCCGTCTTCCACCACCAGCATAAAATTCCCCGGCCGAATTACCTACTGTTTTAAATTTACACCAAGGTCGTGTGGTCATTTAATTGCTGTCCGAATCCACATCTCTGCATTTTGAAGTGATATATTCTTGAAAACTCACTGTTTATTTTTGACCCCTGCAGAGCACCGTACGGTTGCGCTTCGCTGTCATTTGGATGCATTTCTAGACTTGTATTTCTTTAAATGCTGGCAAGTATTTTCAAGAGCAATACATTTCATCACGCTCAAAAAATAAAAGGAAGAAAAGCACATAAACATTTGAATTGGGCCGTTATTTACTGCAGCATTTATTCTTATTATACCAAGCATATGATATTTTATTTACAGTATGTTATGGACCACGTGAGCAGCGTATTCCCGAACACAAAACTCTCCCCTCCACCGTGAATAAATCACAATCCGAATGCACAAGGTTTTATCACTGAGGTGGCTGCACAATCTGCAGTTATTTTTACGGATTTCCATGTGAGAAAAAAAGACGAACGCCGCATGACATACGTCACGACCAAACGTTAGCGTTGGTTATGGCAGATCCAGAGTGGAACTGGGCAGATCCAATAGTTTTAAACTTCAACAGAGTACCCACCCTCAAGGAAGTAAATGCTTGTCAATGGAGAGTGGCCAGACTCTCTGTACATTACAAATTAAATGTACGAGAGTCTGGTAGGACCAGGCTACTATAAATATAGTACTAGTCAAACATTTTCTTCATATTGATGTTTAAATATTATCACCTAATGTTATTTTTTTTTAATTTAATATCAATGTTTGTTTTATCAAGTTAATATCGAGTTTTGTTTTGTACAAAAGTAAAAAAAAAATTGTTTTGTAGAAAGTGAATTGCTTTCTTTAAAGTGAATTTCGTTTTGTATAAATTGTATCTTAATTTTACTTATTTATTATTTAATTTTTTAGCATGAGACTACTTTCAAAAGCATAAAAAATATTACAAAAAATTTAGCAAAAAATGCTCTTAGTAATTTGTTTTTTTTCTATTCTAAATATTTAAACATTCTTAAAGGACAACTACGGTGAAAAATGAACCTAGGGGTAATAAACACATTTACCGAGTTACCGAGTAGATCGTTCTCTGGGATGCGTTGTCATGAAAATCGAATGTAAAGAGTTTTTATCATTGTTTTAGGGTTAAAAAACCCTAAAAACTCACTTGGCCAGCATGTTCCTGCCCTGCCCTGCTTCACACAGAACATTAGGTCCGGCCCTTTAAGAGCTGCACGGACCAAATTCATTGTAACACCTGATTTCTCATTCAACTCTGTATACGTTCACTAAAGACATATCCGACTGCGCTTACCCGAATACTCACCAGGACGTGCATTTTTACATAATTTTTACAATTCAAACCGAATTATCCGCAAAACTGGCGTTGCGATCTGTTTGAGTGAAAGATGGCTGCGCACGCTTCAGGTCAGAGTCCGGCAGCTCGAGCACGTCCCGGCCACGCCGCACTTTACTGTTGCGTTCTTTTTCCTGAGCTGCGCGTATATATTTGACTGTTCTGCTTCCATTGTTTAGTGAACGTTGGAAGCAGAGCTCACACACACGTCCTCACTCCTGCTGTCACACATCGACGCAAATTAAGAAATACTGCTCTTATTAGAGTTCTGTCATTTTTAAAGTACCGGTACTAATACAATTTCATATTGTACCCAATCGACTAAAAATATTGACGTCGACTAATTAACAGCGCCGACGCAGTCGATTGTATCGACCAATCGCGACAGGCCTAGAACAGGCTTAATGTCGAGCCCTGTAAGGCAAAAAAAAAAAGTGGCTGGTAAAAAGTCCCTGTGACAGATGGTCAAAGTTAATTTCAGGCCCTGCATGTAGGACCTGTAGGGGTTAATGCTTTACAAATGTTTTTTTTTATGTCTGTTGTGTTATGCTATTAACTTTTGTCTTTTTTTTTGTCTTAGACCTGATGCTGTTGAAAGAGGAGTGTGAAGTGCTAAAGGAAATGGAAGAAAAAGATCAATATAAGAATGATCATGATTTCATAACTGAAGAAATATATTCTAGTTGCTCACAGACTGAAAAGACTCCAAAAAAAAGCAGAGAAAAGGCTGAAGATAAAGAAACAAGTTATGTCACCTGCTTTCAGGGTAGAAATAGTTTGAATCAACATGAAAACCTTGAAGTCGGCATGAGAGTTCACACTGAAGAGAAACCCTACATGTGCCCTCAGTGTGGAAAGGGTTTCAATAATAAAGGACACTTTAAAGACCACTTAAGAATTCACACTGGAGAGAAGCCGTTCACTTGTCAACAGTGTGGAAAAAGTTTCAACCAAAAACGAAGCCTTGAAGTCCACATGAGAGTTCACTCTGGAGAGAAGCCGTTCACTTGTCCACAGTGTGGAAAAAGTTACAACCAAAAAGGAAGCCTTAAAGTCCACATGAGAGTTCACTCTGGAGAAAAACCTTACATTTGCCAACAGTGTGGAAAAGATTTCAACCAAAAAGGAAGCCTTAAAGACCACTTAAGAATTCACACTGGAGAGAAGCCGTTCACTTGTCAACAGTGTGGAAAAAGTTTCAGCAAAAAAGGAATCCTTACCGGGCACATGAGAACTCACACTGTAGAGGAACTTTACATTTGCCAACAGTGTGGAATAAGTTTTGCTCATAATGAAAACCTTAGAGTCCACATGAAAATTCACTCTGAAAAGAAACTCTACACGTGCCCTCAGTGTGGAAAGCATTTCAATCAAAATATAATTCTTACCAGGCACATGAGAATTCACAGTGGAGAGAAGCCTTACACATGCCTTCAGTGTGGAAAGAGTTTCAGCCAAAAAGGAAGTCTTAATCAGCACATGAAAATTCACACTGGCGAGAGCTCCTACACCTGCAGACGGTGTGGAAAGAGTTTTGATCAACATGAAAACCTTAAAGTCCACATGAACGATCACACTGGAGAGAAACTCTACACGTGCCCTCAGTGTGGAAAGGGTTTCGATAATAAAGGACAATATAAAAGCCACTTAAGAGTTCACACTGGAGAGAAGCCGTTCACCTGCCAACAGTGTGGAAAAGATTTCGGCCATAAAGTAAGTCTTGATTCCCACATGAGAATTCACACTGGAGAGAAGCCGTTTACATGTGGACACTGTGGGGAGAGTTTCAGATATAGAGTCACCTTTAAGCACCACATGAGGATTCACTTATGAGAGAACGGTTTTACATCATCAGTGAGTTTCGGACAGATAGACCTTAAAGATGCCATAGAATGCATTGATACAATATTTAAAATTGTTCTCTGATATCCACATAATAATAAAAACAAATAAAAATGGTCTGTTTTTGCCTTATTTGTAAGGGCCATGAATAATAATGTTGAGCTCTGCTCTGATTGGCTAATTTCAGTAGCTCACACAAGTGCAATTATTCAGCAAACACAATCGCAAACAGCGCAAGCGACTCGGCTCGTGACTGAATGACACTTTAAGCAGAAAATCTCAAATGGAGAAATTAAGCTTACTTGTTTATTGGTGTTTTCAGATTATCATGCGTGCAAGAGAGAGAGTGTTGTGAACTTCTGTTGTTTCTTGAAGTAGAGACCAGAAGAACTTGGATAGGTTTTTCAGCACGATTCTTTATTGAGAAAAACGTACTGTCTATCCGCTGAGGTTCCAAGTCTGACTAAAGCCAGTTGAACATTGTATTTAATATACATTTCAATGGGAGGGATTATACAGCAGGGGAGGAGACATAGGAAAATAGAGACACACCCCAAACATTCCTGTCTCATCAGCCGTAATTCAATCAGCATAACAGTGTCATTCAAATGCATAGATGCTAATCCAATCACTCAGGCAGTATTGCTCTAAACTTGTCATGGTAAATAGTCAGGAAGTGCATAAAGACAAAATACTTAATGTCTCAAACACTTACACAGCCTGACGTAATCTCCTTAGAATTTCCTCAAGTTTACTTCAAAATGTAAAACACAAATATAGATGTTTTCAGTTATATTCTATTACATTGGAACCTAGATATAACAATGTATAAATTTGTAATCTTACAAGAGCGTGCACTTTTTAAGTAAAATACTGAAAAATAATGTGTTGTTTTAACAGAAAAGCTCTGATTGGGGGATTTAAATGACTGAAATATGGTGTTGGACTTTCTCTCCCCAAAGTCCACCCCAATTTCAATGATCGGCCAGGAGTCGGATTATCAATCAAAAGTATTAATTTATTATGAATAACAACAACGAGTAAAAAAGGTTATCTGAGCTCAGGATTCAGAACATCAACAATAAGCATATCGCAGTCCAGAACCCTTCACAACTCTCTTTCATGCATATTTATATTCTTGTTCTTCCGTCCCCTCCTCATGCATTGTCTCCTCCAATTGGGGTTTTACAGCATCATCAGTCTCCAGGCAGCATTCTCTAATAAAGGATTAAACATAATCATACTTCCATATCATAAGACATACCCTTTTATGGTTTTTGTTTTTTCATTCTTCGCTTCTCTAGAAGTGGCTATGCAGTTTCTTGGAAATCCCCCACCCCAGCAGTTTCACCCCGTACCATATACAGTCATGTAAAATCATCAACACATATCAACCGCAATCTTTTATATATCATAAGTAAAGTCAAGTCATAGCAAACAACATCCGTAGAAATTTTAAACAACATCGTTAATATTTTGAATCATAATGAGCAACGACATAAACCTAACAGAAATATCCTTCAATGGCAACCACAAGCATGGACACTGGAATGCTGCCTCTGCCATTTTCACTATAGTTCACACAATCTCTTATCTGTGTAGCCCTCCATTGTAGCTTGCATGCATTCTAGTCTGTTCTGTTTCTAGTTTTATTTTGACTACCTTGTGAATCGATGACCCCAGATCACGGTTGCCACCTTGTGGATGAACTAATTACTGAGAGAGAAAATGCATGTTACAAAAACAGTACATTGCGCATACTCTTCTGATGACTGAATTTGTGTCACACTTACTGTGACCCTCATGTGCACATAAAAAGTGAAGTATACTTTGGCCTTTAGGGTTCATGTAATAACCAGAGAAAATCATTTCATGTGGCGTCACTAGGGGTGTAACGGTACACAAAACTGACTGTTCGGTACGTACCTCGGTTTTGAAGTCACGGTTCGGTACAGCAGTTTTTAAAAATTGCTGCTTTTTTCTTCAGTAAACCACTGTTTAATAAAAAATAAAATGTCTGTCCTTAAATTAATTCAATTATAACTAAAAGTTTATTGAAGATATTGCTGTAAACTGTATAGGGAGCCCTTACTTGCACATTAATATTAAAGGTTAACAACAGAGCCCAAACTATTAGCCTAAATTCAGTTGCTATTTATTTTTTAGATATATTATTCAACACTCAAATAACAGTATGCAAACTTCATATAAGGCAGTTTTTGCAATAACTTCTAAATCTAATTTTAAAATATTTTTTTCTCCAATTCGTTGTTGAAATATAATCATATATACACAGTGTCTATCATTTTCATGGTTTATTTAAACATATAGGTGCCTTCTAGACTGAGAAAAGACAGAAAATGTATTTTTGTCTCATGTGGATGAAAGACAACAACTCCCAAAATGCACTTGCTTCGCTGCCCTATGAGGCCACTCCCTACACCGCCCCCAGCGCACATCCTTTGTTTTCTCGGGTGTAGTCATTCCTTAGCCCAGACGTCCTGGCATCTTACAGTCTTACATTGTGACATAATCTGTAATTATGATCAAATCTAATAATTTATTTATTTGCTTTCATGGTCTATTTGTAATAAAATGATATATGGACAGAAAATCAACGGGAAAACGCATGTGTCCCATAAAAGCTCTGCGCACAACTGCACAACCGCAACTCTGTCGGTTTTAATATTCATATTTATTTACATTCACTGTATTGTGGAGGAATTTCTGCAGGAGGCTGATACATGGACAGGTTGCTGACCGCAGGTATTTGCAAGAAAAAAAAAGCTATGTCCAGTTTCCTTGCCTATAGATTACTTACTTATTGATAATATTAAACATTAAAGGGATAGTTCACCCAAAAACGAAAATTGAGGTGTAATTAATTGCTTAAATACCGTTCGGTTTCTCTCAGAAACCGATCGTTTCGTGTCTTAAGACATCAATGTGTCGTCACGAGCCGCAGGGTTTAATTTGAAGTTGTCTGTCCATGTTTTTTTGTCTCCATTGACAAGCATTATATGAGTGACACACAGCAATGGTTGGAGTTAAAAATCTTCATTTGTGTTCTACTGAAGAAACGAAGACACCTACATCTTGGATGCCTTAGGGGTAAGCAGAAAAACATCACATTTTCTTTATTAGCAGTCATTTCTGAGTGCCTTACACATTTCCTGTACGTGGACACTCAACACTAAATCCAAATAATACAATGTTTTGTGGATTTTTTTGAGGACCTGAGTCTGATTAAACCGTGGTTACAAGCTTATCTTACCACTGAGTTGTGAAGATCATGGAAATGATTTGGCCTAAAATCACCCGGTTGCGCAGTTGCAACTTGTGGAACAAACGGCACCTTTAGAAAAATGCACATGTAGAGTTTTTTTATGCCTTCTTACTGTGAAACAACCATATATGCGATGACAGTTTCAGTATTTACAGGTTTACAGACCTTAATGTACTTCAAAAGACAGAAATCTTTCTGAAATGTCCTGGTGTTGAAAGTTATGCCTTCATCTGGATTTCTACAAATAATTTAGTGATCAAGCTCAGGCCTCAAGTTCAAGTATAACCAAATAATCCTGATTGAATATTTCACATGTGGTCTAGGAAATGTGTTCATGCTTTTAAACAACATTTGTGCAATGCAGTGTTTAACAGGGTGGACATTTTAAGCTAATAACTCTGATTACTAGCTAGGAAAGAACAACATGCTAGCAAAGTGAAGCTGAGAAAAAATATTGGGGACATTGGAGACAAATCATTATGAATTTGTGTAAATGGGGTACATCTATGCATGTAAAACCATGTGACATTAAAGTTCATTAACATTTTATGCTGTACATAAAATCCAACTACGATAGGAATCTGTCATGTAGTCAGTTGCACACATCCTGAGTTAAAGTTCGGCTCGTTCCTGGGTCAATATATTTTGTTGATCCTGTAACAACATTCCTGTCTGTAAATGTAATCATAACCCAATCCCTACCCCTAAACCTAACCCTACTGTTAAATTGGCCCTAAATGGGCAATTACAATTCACGAATTCCCTGGAATCTCCGGTCACATGTTTTCTCAGAAATGATAGGTGTATGATAAAGGCGCTAAACACAAATTCATTATTTATGGATGATCTTCTAGCAGAACGATGCAACAGAGAACACGACACAGCGGCGGAAAGAAAAAAAGATAAACGGACATTCAAAACCATTCGAAAGGACGGGTTCGTTCAGGAGAGGACGAGCCGCAAAAAGACAACAACTAATTAGGCTAATCAGGCAAATGGAGAAAATGAACAAACGGATGATAGATGACATTAAACGTCTGTTGGGGGCTTTGGGTTCCAGCGACTGAGGGAATGGCAGCATAGTTCATCGTCTCCTCCACAATTTATCTAATAGTTCCACTAAATCTTGAGAAAAAATAAAAACTTTCTTTAAAACAATCTATAATAGTTGGACAACAATGGAAACGAGAGAAGAGCAAGAAAACCTACTCAGAGGTCTCTGGAAACTGAAGGTAGACAGCAAGGAGTCGCCGGCGCAACACATGCGTTAGCACAAAAGCAAGATGCTAATCGACTAACACGTAAATCAGTCTGGAACGAATTTAGGAGGAAATTCAAAACTTCCGCAAAGATAACAATCATCAACTGGATGAATTCAAGATCGAATTAAACAAGACAAATCAGAGAATTGGTCACGCAGAAGATCGCATTGAAGAAATTGACACAAGAATGCAAAACGTGGACGAGACCATGCAAAAAATTATAAAAATGCAGGCGCAGCTGGAAAGCAAACAGATTGATCAAGAAGAGATAATATAAGGATATACAACGTGCCAGAGGACACTGAGAGAAATTCCATGACTGACTACGTTGAACAACTCCTGCGAGGCGCTTTGGATTTTACTTCGGATACAGAACTGTATGTGGAGAGAGCACACTGAGCACTTGTAAGGGTGAACGCAAGACCCAGGTCGATTGTAGTGAAGTTCCTCAGGTACAAAATGAAAGAAGAAGTGATCCGGAAGGCCTGGGCGAAAAAGGATATTTTTGTCGGCCAACTAAAAATCTACTTCGATCACGATTATCCTCCTGCGGTTCTTCAGAAAAGGAAGGAATAAGTAATATAAATAAAAGAGAAGAAGATTCGATTCCAAACCCCTTATCTAGCAAGACTACGTGTGTTCTCTAAGGATGGGACCCACATCTACCACACAGCTGAAGAGGCAAATCCAAGCATATCTGGATATGGTGAAAAGAGGGTTCCTTGTGGAAAAAACATCGCTGATGGAATCACTAATGGAACAACTCGAACGCACATCTTGGGAGACCGTTTCACAACAAAAGATGAGGTAAAAAGGCTCCGAGATCGACAGACATCAGGAAACGTCTACAGGCATATAGACAGGGGTTAAAGTGGGCCGGAACGGTCCGGTACTGCGTTCCGGCACCTCAGATAAATTAATAAATATATCCAGCAGTCGCAGCGCGAGAGTAGCTGGATCGTCTCATGCACAGCGCTGACAAACTTGTTCGGCGCTTTCGCCGCTCTATTGAAGTGATAATGAGCGTCAGGCAGTCGCTTTATCCATTTGAATACAAGCGCAACATCAAGTGTACAGTAAAGACTCTGTGGCGAAACTAGCTGAACCAGACTGAAGAGCTCTGCTCCGACCATGTAAAGTGAAGTGTTGAGGTAAACTCTATGAGGTCACAGAGGATCCGGACCTCTGTATTTTTCCGAGGTGTATCTATAATAAATGTTGTAAAATAATTTCAGGCATAAAATAACGAATGTGTGTGTGTACATATTGTGAATTCATTTATTCAACTTTATAGTGTTCGTAGCCTTCAGTTAATTAACTTCAGTTAACCCTTTCTTCACTGACACAGACGAAAATGAATAGACTATCAGCCAGAGCTCAGCTTTAGGAGGGGAAGAGACAGGGCAAGAGAAGGAGACTGAGGAAAAATAAACAGGAAAGATGGAAATTAGAGAGTGATGAAATGAGGAGAGAGTAGGTATGACAAGATGACAAACCACTAACATGGTTTGTTTTGAAAGCTATTTATTATTATTTTTAGCCTTCAAACATCTTAAAATGCACATAGTTAGATCAGAAAAATAAAATATTTCTTGGGGGACCAAGCCCCCAAAATAGCTCAAATTTGGGACCTCGCTGGTTGTAAAACTCCTTAAGGTAGTAAGGAGTATACTCAAAAGTTGTTTCTGTTTCTGGAAACCTGTTTGCTTTGACCTCGTATCTGGAGTTTATGCATTTATGCTGTTGATGTGTTGCAGCCTGGAATATTTATATATAGGCCTACTTAATATTAAAGGATAACTAAACCCCTGCTCAGAGCTTAACTCCACCCACTGGCAAATTTTGAAAAATGCTGGAAAAGTGGGCAGAGCCCGGCGGACACAGAGGGGACGAACCGAGGGCGGGGCTGAGCGGAGGGCGTGCACCTGAGACCTGCAGTGACGGATTGATTGACAGCTGTCTGACTCGCGAGTCGCAAAGATGGAGAATGACTGGAGTGACGCCAGCTTTGCAACAGAGCGGTCATTTCTCCTACCTTCACCTGAAGTGGAGGAGGGTGGATTGTCTGTTACAGACACAAACCCGGAGCCTTATCAATGCGAGCCGCTGCTCAAACTGCGTTAACTCCCGATGCAGACGATGCTAGTGAAGCAGCCGCGCAAGAGAACTGACCTAATCTATCTGCGTCCGTGGCAACCACTTGCGTGTCAGGGTTTGAAAGCGCGTCTCATGTATGAAAATTATCTGTACACATGACGGGCGGCAATAATATCGCAAAAAAAGCCTGACGTGTACCAACTGCATTATTTAACCGTATTTTCTTCAATACAATGTTAAAGCAAGTGTCAAGTGAGTTTCATTCATAATGTTTCCACTTCATGTAACATGACAGTTCATACTGGAGTGAAGCCGTTCTCATCGTGTGATTGGGGGAAACATTTCTGAGGGCGTGGTGAGCTCGTGCCAGGGGCGCAGATAGTGAGCCGTTGGAGATACCATCCTACGTCACGATGTACCACAACGTCCAATAGGAAAATTCAACTGCAGTAGCCACCGTTCAACCTTAAGAGGGCAGCACTTTGGCGGTTTTACACCATATTTTATAGAATTAAAACACTTTATACTCAAATGTCAAAACATTTACTCGAATCAATGAACAGCATTAATAAAGCCCCAGTATTACAGATCATTAACTAAAAAAAGTTGGTTTAGGGTTTAGTTACCCTTTAAAATTGAATATTCAGACAGTATATACTCATTGTATCTCTGTGCTTTGACGATTTTGTTTTCATAAAAAAAATATGAATTATTTCTGTGGTAGAAAATGTTGTGGCACCAAGATTTGGTGGGTTTGGCTAAACAAGGGTTTGTAATAGACCCAGGGCCTTACGTGTTCTTAGTTCGGGATTTAATAATTTTTATATTTCCCATTTTTATGTTTGAATTTACATTGTGAAAAACAAGGTTGTGTTGCATATTATTTTAACATAGTATCATCATATCAGTGTAGATGTAGATGGACCAAAATAAAACCATTAAAATATAAAGTAAATAAGTTTTGTGATACTTGGTGCCACAGTGACACTCTTGTCCCAAAAAGTATTGCTATACCACGATACTCAATATGTTGTCCCACGGTGAGTCATTTTTCCCTGTTCCACCTACACAAAATTTGAGGGTTCCCCCACCTGCCAAATCCCACTTTAACCACTGCATATAGAATATAATTTGAGACTGCATGTACCCTCTACAAATAAAAAAAGAAGAAAAGAAAATGCAGGGTGTTACTTACATGTTTGGACAGCAAACCATTAGATCGACTCGGACTTGACTTCTCTCTTGGTATTACTGAATGACAGCACATTACATCGGCCACGTGAGGTATGTTCTTTTATATCTTGTGTAAAGACTGTGAACTGGAGGGCGCCGATCACCACTGTGGAAGAGAAGGCTTCCCCTCTATGCTAGACGCCACCACCAACTTGTTACAGGGTCGTGTGTTCGAGACCCCTATCTTGGAAGCACAATATGTTTGTCAGGTTCTTAAGATTTTCTTTTTTTGTTTATATATTGTTTTTCCAGGGACTGTGCCACTTCTATCGTTTAGATGCCGATGTTATATTGAACAGACATAACAAACAGCGAAGTAAAAGTAATTTCCTTCAATGTGAATGGTTTACTTAACCTGATTAAAAGGAAAAAAACTTAAGCAAAATGAAAAATGAAAACGCTCATATAGTATATCTACAAGAGACACATCTGAGTAACACGGAGCATGAGAAAATTGAAAAGAATGGGATTTACTCAGATCTATTTCTCATCATATACAGGGCATAGGAGAGGAGTTATTATTTTGATCTCCCATAAGGTTATTTTTGAAAAGAAATCTGAATATGCAGATAAAGAGGGTCAGTTTATTTTCGTCCATGGAATGATGAATGGAACATATGTTACTTTGTTTAAAGGGGTGGTAAAACACATTCTTTTGAAGGCTTGATTGTGTTTGTGGGGTGCACTGTAACGTGTTCATGCTTCGTTTAAAAAAAAAAAAAATCATTATTTTTCATATATTTGACCTTTATTCTACACTGCTCTGTCCCTCCTTGTAAAACGGTCTGATGCTTTCCGGGTTGTATGAAGCCAGTCCCTCAAAAATACGCGATGGGCTCAGATTGGTTAGCTGGCCCAGTGTGTTGTGATTCACTAACCGCATAGTGCACGTTTATCGGAAACGCCACGCCCCTTACCTTTACCGGAGGCTGTGCTTTGGGTAGTATTAGAAACAATGGCGTCAATAAAACCATACCAATCTGAGCCCGAATCAGACCCAGACAATTTTAGTGAAGATGATTGAGCAGAACCTGTTCAGTCCTCAAGAATAAAGACTGCGTGCGGATCTATAGTGATCGCTACTGAATGGCACTGTTACTTTATTAACCCAAAACGAACACTAAACATTGGCTTTAAACAATACATAAAAGCTCTAATCAAAGAATCATTTACACAAATGCCAAGTTCGCTGTTGAGATTAACGTTAGGTGTTTGTAATGTTAGGTGTTCGTCGGATAACGGTAAAGGGTAACTAAACCCCTGCTCAGAGCTTAACTCCACCCACTGGCAAATTTTGAAAAATGCTGGAAAAGTGGGCAGAGCCCAGCGGAGACAGAGGGGACGAACCGAGGGCGGGGCTGAGCGGAGGGCGTGCACCTGAGACCCGCAGTGACGGATTGATTGACAGCTGTCAGACTCGCGAGTCGCAAAGATGGAGAATGACTGGAGTGACGCCAGCTTTGCAACAGAGCGGTCATTTCTCCTACCTTCACCTGAAGTGGAGGAGGGTGGATTGTCTGTAGACACAAACCCGGAGCCTTATCAATCGAGCCGCTGGCTCAAACTGCTTTAACTCCCGATGCAGACGATGCTAGTGAAGCAGCCGCGCAAGAGAACTGACCTAATCTATCTGCGTCCGCGGCAAACACTTGCATGTCAGGGTTTGAAAGCGTGTCTCATGTATGAAAATTATCTGTACACATGACGGGCGGCAATAATATCGCAAGAAAAGCCTGACGTGTACTGACAACTGCATTATTTAACCGCATTTTCTTCAATACAATGTTAAAGCAAGTGTCAAGTCAGTTTCATTCATAATGTTTCTACTTCATGTAATATGACAGTTCATACTGGAGTGAAGCCGTTCTCATCATGTGATTGGGGGAAACATTTCTGAGGGCGTGGTGAGCTCGTGCTAGGGGCGCGGATAGTGAGCCGTTGGCGGTACCATCCTACGTCACGATGTACCACAACGTCCAATAGGAAAATTCAACTGCAGTAGCCACCGTTCAACCTTAAGAGGGCAGCACTTTGGCGGTTTTACACCATATTTTATAGAATTAAAACACTTTATACTCAAATTTCACAACATTTACTCGAATCAATGAACAGCATTAATAAAGCCCCAGTCTTACAGATCATTAACTAAAAAAAGTTGGTTTAGGGTTTAGTTACCCTTTAAGTATGAATGAGCATTTAACAGACTGGTTTGCAGAACAGCGTTGTCATCTGTTTACTTCCTTGCTACAACGTACAATTAACCTATTACAGGAAAACACATAGATGAAAAATAAATCAGACTTACAGGTTGTGGCCCGTAAACAGCTTTTGTTTGTAAATCCAGCTTTCAGGACAAGCCATTGTGCAAATCCTGCATTGAAATCGCGAAGATTGTGGAAGTTTTCCTCCGTGAAATGTGCAGCGGGAGCCCCGCGCGCGTCGTTCATGATTCACACATGCAGTGTTTGTCTCGCGCAGCTGACGTTGTAAGAATCCTGCATTGAACTTGCGAAGATTGTGGAAGTTTTCCTCCGTGAGATGTGCAGCGGGAGGCACGCCCGTCGTGCATGATTCACACTGGCAGTGTTTGTCTCGCTGAACCGCTGCTCATGAATTGCAACGGACTAATATTGTCCATTATGTCACATTTTCCAGTCTTCTCCTCCGACCCTGTCTGTTTCGTGATTTATGATGGGCAGCATCTGCGACCTGTTACCTTCTGTCTCATATACACATGCATATAACATGCTGTATGGTCAACGCTCTGCAACGCACCCCCGTCCCTAGGAAGGCTGAACAAAGCAAGTACCCCAGATCTGCAATCCGGATGAAAATAACAGCGTTTCCTCGGCATCGCGGCAACACCACTCCAGCCTAACTATACCACAACAGCGCCGCGATACAAAATGGCCTCACCCCCCCCTTATTTAATATTCTCGGAGGAGGGGTTTATGTAAATATTGAGCCTGGTGATGTCACCAACCCTGGAGGAATGTCTGTAGTCGCCTACTGGCCGTTTGCTGTAGTCCTTAGAAATTGATTTCTTTAAAAGCAAATATCTCCCTTTGCTTTAAACTTTGAACGTTGTAACTTTGCAGATGTTGTTTATGCTCAAGCAGCAACATTACACGCTAGCTAAAGTTAGAATAGTGAAATCGTGGTTTACCACCCCTTTAATATAAATCCAGCTGTTCATGGTTTGTTCATGTTATTTCACACTGCATTAACTGATGTTAACAAGATTTTAATAAAGCATTAGTAAATGTTGAAATTAACATTAACAAAGATAAATAAATGCTTTATAAGTGCAGTTCATTATTAGTTCATGTTAACTAATGTAGTTAACTAATGACCATTATTCTAAAGTGTTACCAGTTTTGTTTCTATTTGCAAAAAAAAGGGAAAATGCTATATTTTGAAACAATTGAAAAAATATGGAGTACAATTTTCATTTAAAACAATTAGGCAACTGTACATGTCTATACATTAAAAAGAGACTGTAATTGCATTGAGCACTATATGTAAAGTGTATTTACCGGCTGAGTGTCACGTTTCACAGATGCATTGTTTCCTTCTTGTCGTGTGCTCTGTGTTGTGACAGCGGGTGGGTGTGGTTGTGTGTGTGTTCATGACACTCATCATCTCACCACCTGCTGCTCGTTCACTCACCCTTTATATACTCACCTCATTCTCATCTCCCTTGTCAGATCGTTGTGTGTGTGTGTGTGTGTGTGTGTGTGTGTGTGTGTGTGTGTGTGTGTGTGTGTGTGTGTGTGTGTGTGTGTGTGTGTGTGTGTGTGTGTGTGTGTGGTGTGTGTGTGGTGTGTGTGTGTGGTGTGTGTGTGTTCTTCTGTTCCTGACCCGGAGTTCCCGTGTATTTGTCTTCAGTTCCAGTTGGTTGTCTTCGTTCGTTGTCAGGATTTGGATCTACTCACCACTTCTCTTCACCACCACGAACCCACAGCTGATCATCTCAGTCCCTGCGCCCTTGATAACCTGCACTATTATTGTCTGTTCCTATCCTCTGTTCATCTTTTTAAACGTCAAAACTTGCACTTGCTTCCTGTGATCAATCATGACACTGAGGGGGCCAGTCTGGTTTGAAGGTGTTGAAGAGATAAGAAATGGGAAGTTCAATTCAACGGTCAACTGTATTACACAAGAATGTGGTTTCAACAAGAGGCCCCCTGAACTCTAAAAAAAAACTCACGCTTATAATGTGTGTGTGTTATAACCTTGGACAAAGAGGTGCCCTTGGATGCTTGCATACATGTTTTTTTTTATTATTGGGAAGGTATTCATTATCAAAACAGTAAATTCTTCTTTTGTGTCCCTGACCAGGACTGAGCACATGGACATGGTCCCTGGGTGCCTTCTGTTGGCTGCCTACCTGAGTGCCACTGCTTTGATGGAGAAAAACATACCTTTGCAATACGACTATTTCATAGTTCATACTACTAACTAGTTACTAACCTCTAACCCCAAAGAAGTGAGACAGCAGTTATGTTAGGATGGAATTAATAACTATAGTGATATGTCAGTTAAATATAATTTGTGTTACAACCTGGTACATTAATGAAGTCAAATAGCACCATCTACATTTCCGCCTTGACATTAAAGTATTATAACTTGTGCAGCATTGCACTGTCTTTCCCTGTAAGCTTTAAAATTGGCTTGTCTCATTCCAATAGATAGGGGTACTGATTGATTGAGGTTTTGGGATGCTATGTTATGTTTCCAAGCTGATATTCACTTGGAAAAGGGGTTCTCTTTAAGCAGAGATTGTTTTTTTCATGTTCTAGTTCTGTTGTCTTTTACACTGTACAATAAATACACTGTACTCATGGTTCATCCCATGAGTGTTGGCTTTCATTTGATACCATTTTTATTTATATGGTCCTTGTGGTTGTGGAGATTTTCAACATTTATTGTTGGCATGTCGTGTTGTGCAGGAAACCAAAACAAAATGGCCTGAAATTGCTTGTACAAGGCACAAAAATTCAGCTTGACAACCACCCTAATATCTTACCTATGGGTGTCTTCTAACAAAAAAAAATAGGGTGACAGCTTGTACCAAAACATGTCCGCAAAAGTCTTAGCGGAAGCCTTTTTCAGAATTGTCCCCCTGACTACATGGACAAGTTGTGGTATACTTGTTAACATTAGCTTGCTCTGTAACGGTTAGCCAACATTTCAAATGTTTCAATGTTTCAAAATATCAACACTGGTAAATGAGAATCGTTTTAATTGACTGAAGATTCGTATCTAATTAAACAGTCTTAGTATAAAGAAAACAGTGTTAGCAAGCTGATTGACATAGGCTGCTCAGTAATAATAATAACGATAAAATATATTTTTTACAGCTAATTCACAAAATTGTACCCTAAATTTACATTGTTTAAACTTTTAACAATTCAACCGTTTACTTATATGATGCAAAAAAAAATAAAAAATACAATAACCACAAGGAACGAGTGTTTACACTTGAAAACAGCCGTGTTCCATTTTCCGCCATTTTCAAATATAACGACAAATCCTCTCCTGTGGGTTAATTTTTTTCTATAGTTAATTTTGTGTTTTTCAAAATAAATGAATTGAATTCATTTTGATTCCGCATTCATCATTCACAGCTTTTGAAATAGCCATTGTATAGGACATAAATTAGTTACTACTGCATGTCCGCCCACAGAAAAATAAATATAAAAAATGACCAACACAGAACTATTGATCCACGATACTAACGCTACGAATCTGATGCGGCAGACAAACTGTGTGCGCATGTCACAAAATGATTCCGACTGAAAGTCAGCACATGTAAACACCAGATCAGTTTAAATAACGTCTCATGTAAACAGTCCACCGAATCTTTCAAACGGAATGATTTTAATCGGAATGACAAAAAAGTGTGCATGTAAACGTGGCTACTGTTGTGTGGAAAGGAATCAAAAAGCTGAAAAATGCTACAATGCATAATTGTTTGCCCTTGTTTCGGACCAAATGAACTGAACTAGAGATGTGAAACCCCCCTAATATCAGCTGAAATGTTAACCATTAAGTTTTGATTTTCCATTTTCAGGTCTACGTTAAAAAGTCATGAAAGTAAACAGAGTGAACAATAAACCATGAACACATTTACTTACAGCAGATGATCTCAGTCAAAATGAACTCAAACACTATTTCACAAAAAAAATTATTGTGTTTGCCTCTTTATAAATTAATCTTAAAATATACTTTCAGGAAAGTACATTAATACAATACAATATGAAGTTCAAGTTCAAGTTTAACAGTTCAAGAAGAAAATGGCCTGTGGGAAGAAACAGTTCCTATGCCTAGATGTTCTGGTGGCCAGTGATCGGAGTCGCCGTCCTGATGGTAACAGTTCAAACAGGCGGTGTCCAGGGTGAGTGGAGTCTGTGATGATTTTACCTGCTCTCTTCCTCACTCTGGAAGAGTACAGGTCCTACAGATACAGGTTCAGGAACGTTAAGATAACCGGAACACTACGTTTTATTTTTTTATTTGATCTCTTGTTTAGTGATATTTATTGTACTTAAGGGCAATTACCTGATAGATGATGAAAGTTTTCGGCCCCCTGTTCAAATACACTGGTGGCTGTAGGGCTGTAGTGTGTGCTACGTCATTGAGGCTGCATTTGTAATTTTGACTTTAATCTCAAAATATTTCGACTTTATTCACTAAATATTTCGACTTTATTTTCGAAAATCTATAGCCTGACGTCGTCATACTCAATTCTAGTCAGAATATGAGTCTGATACTGCTCCGTTGGGCTGTGATTATGGGGCGTGTTTCAACCGAACCAGGAAAGACCTCAATTGGATAGACCTACAACCAATCAGAGCAACGGAGCGACCGAGCGACGCATAACGTTAGTAGTCAAATGTCAACAGAACTCAAATGCACTGTGTTGCCAAGTCCACGGGTTGAAGCGACCCCAATTATTTGATATACAGACCCAGGAATGCGAATTTTAGCAGGCAGTCCTTCCAAAATAACCCATATTTTACCCCCCAAATGCCTTTTTTTCCCGGAGAACCCCCCTGGAAAGCTTTTGGGCTTGTTTTTGGCTAGTTTTGAGGAACGTTAGCAATTGGGCGGGTTTTGTTGTAAAACTTGGCAACCCTGTCTGCACGCACGCTGGAATAAGTAGCCTAGCGTTAGAAGAAAAAGATGAGTGTAAACGATCTTTGCCGGTGTTGTGAAAAAAGAATGTAAGGATACCCAGAGTACTTACCAAAACGATCATCATTTCTGAGAGAAATAGTAAAGGTGAATGCATACGAACAAGTTCTCCGTTAGGATTAGAACAAACTCAACCCAAGCGCCTTTGATGACATGGATGATTACGTTACTGTTTATCATCTGTCCATCATCGTCTAAAGCCCGCCCAGACAATTTCATTGGTCCGAACAGTTTCTGTTCGGGCATAATTACTTCTCTATGGATCAAGTCCAGACCGAACTGCCAGAGTAAAAATGTTGTGGGCGGGGCTAAGTTCGGCTGGCATCCAGGCTAGAAAATCTAGTTTAAAAAAAAAAAAAATTAGATTTTTTTCTTCAGGGTTTCCGTATGAAATAAACTTTAATTGAACACATTTTTAATTTTGGTAAAACACACTGACTGTATGTGTTTCAATTCGGAGGAAACATGTATGAACTCTGCTTTATGAACTCATACACTCTTTTAAGTTTCTTTTTATCACATTTGTCACTGTTTAAATTTTATAATAGGGATTATCTGGTAAAAAAAAATAGTAGACATATTACATTTCTCTGCGCTTCTGTGATTGTCGACGGTAGAGTGTGAACGGGACTTTTATTTTGGTGTGGTGATGTGACGTGATAAGGCTGCGCCGCACTCCTGCATCTGTTTTGATTCGACTGAAGAAAGGTTTGTTGAGAATTTAGTCTGTTTCAGCGATAGAGAGCGTTCAATGTTTCACAGTTTTTAAAAGCAACTATTGAATATAACATTGTAATGCTGTATCTTCAATTAATTATATGAGTCAATGAATGAGTAAATCGCATCCACACCAGTAACAGAAAAACTGCGTCTCATTTATCTCCCTCTATCGTGTATCAGTTCATCATAAACACGAGTTCAGTCACTGGCGAGTAGAGACGGAGAAACGGAACTTTCAGTCAAATGAATCAAATACTTTACAAAATGATTCATTGATTCGAATCGCGACTCGTACTGTTCAAACAGTGCAAATGAACCATAACAACAAACACTAACATGTGTCATGACAACTTTAACAAACCAACGTTTAATGTTTTCATGAAAATGTAATTAATTCAATATCAATTGTAGATCATAAATGCACAAGTATGATGTGTCTACAGGGCTTGACAATTTTAAGCCTGTTCACATGCTTGTCCATGTGAATCTGTCATTCACTTGTCAGAGTAAAAAATTAGCTTGTCTGGAATTAAAAAAAAAAAAAAAATTGGTTGTAAATATAATCTATTCTGAAGCAATATTCTCACCGGTGTTTAATCAGCTTTGACATATTTAAATCTGCATATTTGTGATATTTTTATCTTTTATAAAGGGCATTTTTTCCATAATCTTATTAAATATAGGCTATGCTTCAGCTTTCATTTTATGTTTTTAAATTTGATCTATAAATTCAATTAGAATAATAAGACACTATAGGGCTGTTACCAATCAAATTAAATTATTTCCACTGAAAAATTACAACTGCATTAAATAATATTATGAGATTATTTTAAATATCTTTGAATATAGAAATAAGAAAAATCGGAAAAGAATGTTTAAACATGAGTCGATTCGTTCAAACGGCTGATTCATTCAAGAATAGGTCATTGAATCTTTGATTCAACCGATTCATTCAAAACACTGAATCATTCAGTAACACGCTGTTGCTGTGAGATGCTTTACGTTTCTGTTGTGATCTTTGTTTTGAACTATTTTTGCTGCTAAAATAGAACAAAAACAGTCAATATTGCATTTAATATGTAAGTGACTTGATGTTAATTAATTGTTTATGGATCTGGTGTATGAAATCAGTGTGATTTTCCGTCGTGATGATATTCAGGAAGACAGCACTCTTGTTTGTGTGATGTTGCTTAACTGTATTGTGTTATAAATATAAAAACTCCACAATTTTTTGTTTGAGTTTCTTTGTGTGAGAGGCGCTCATTTGTTTTCGATTTTCTCAACAGCACAACCTTGTTAACGTCAGTTTGTTTTATATTATTATCTACTATCGAGCTCCACTTACACTAACTGAATGCAGAATCATTATTGCACTTTGGTGATTCCGTAGTTGTTTTTTGTGTTTGACGTTTTAATCAGGATACTTGTCCCCTTCAAAAAAATCCACTTGTCCCGGACAAGCGTTAATGTCGAGCCCTGAGATATATAGTATGTGTTCTTCTTGTATTAATTTGTAGTGCTAGTTGTGAGTGTTTTTAGTCTAATCAGATGATTTAAGTCCATTAACTCTGGCTCTCTTACCAGCCAGAGATGATTGAGACCCACTTTGATATTTAGTTTTCTTTCTGTTAATTATTCCTATATTAAACAGGACACACAGAAAAACAACTGGTGAAGCGACTGAGATCCACGTGACACACTATTATAAAGATGCCGTTTATTAAAGAGGAGAGTGAAGATGTAAAGATTGAAGAAACATTGAGTGTGAAACATGAAGAAACTGAGGAACAAACAGGTTGGTTTCATTCTCAAAGCTGAACTCTGTCATTTGATCCAAATTAAAATCTCCAGCTCTGCAGAAATGAATGATGTTTTTGAAGAATGTCTAATGAATGTCCTCAGTGGCAAAGAAAATACCCCCTTTCATAGGGTTGCCAACTTCAGAAAAGGAAAATATGGGACACTCAAAATATTTGTACTGTACCACACAGTGTATGTCATTTCAGTGTCTACAGTTAAGGGCATGTATAAAAGTTTATCAGACAAACACATTTGATTTGCTTAACCTTTTAATGCAATTTAATCCTGAAAAATAATTGTATCGTCATATAAATAAATGTCAGTTGTTACACACAAACCATCTAAAGCTTTTGTAGCATTATACACTACCGTTTGGGATCAGTAAGAATTTGCTTGAAAGAAATTAATAGTTTTATTTTGCAAGAATGCATTAAATTAGTCAAAAGTGACAGTAAAGACTTGTCTGCTATCACCAGACCAAGCTAAATCTGTCAAGATTGAACATTGGTCTGGGGAGTCTGCTCTGTATTTTCTACTGCATGTGATAAACAAGCATAGTTCAAATGACTCTGTACGCAATTGGATAGTCCTTCAACCACGTCGATTCTCTGTCGTCATCGTGTTGAACCCGTCAATAGCAGGATTGCTTGGAGTATTCTCCTCCTTTCCTGCCGGTGACGATAAAATGTTCCCACAACGAGGAGGTTAATTTGGTGAATTAAAACTAGCCTTGAGTATAGTTGGTGCTGCAGATAGAAATGCAATAGTAATAACAGCCTAGTGGCAACGATATGCGTCAGTTCATTCATTCATTTCAAGACACTGACGTCAGACGCACGTCCGTTTACAAACCAATCAATGTCAAGATGCAGCCCACATAGATGATGACGACAGGACGCGAGTGTGTCATGTGAAGTTCTTTAGTGCGCTCTCATAATTGCAACGTCAAACCAAAACTAACGGAATGTATAAAATGTATCAAAATGTGAACTTTGGTTCTGACCTTGGTGCGGACTTTCAGGTGTGAAAACGAGCTACTGTTCTTTTGAACTTTCTATTCATCAAAGAATCCTGAAAAACTGTTTTCAACATGGATCTCCCTTTACAGTATCACTGTGAATATCTTAATGATTTGTTTGCATATTTGTTTGATATAATCTACAAATGCATACTCAAACAGATGTTCCTGCCACGCTTAAAAGCATTTTACTCGCACACACCTAGTTTGCAGAACAAATTAAACTGACGAACAATGCTCCTGTGGTGTTCTTCTGTTGCTAAGCTTTTTCATCTCGCTACGGCATTGTACCCAGCAAGCTATGTGAAGACTAAAATTTACAGTCTCCGCTCAAATAAAAAAAATCTATAAAAGCACACCTTGCTTTCAAAATGTATGAGATGACAGAAAGGCACAACCTTTTCCCAACTGTGTGTATCTGCAGGTTGGAGTAAACTTGTTCGCTTTTCAGTAAATTTGCCATTTTGAACTTAAAATACTGAGTTCTGCTCACTCACAGCTCCTCTCATTACAAGCAAAGCGTATGCACGATGTAAATAAGAGATTATATAAAAAAAAATGTGTGTGTGTATATATATATATATATATATATATATATATATATATATATATATATATATATATATTAGGGATGCAACAATACAGTTAGTCCACGGTTCAATACATACCTCGGTTTTGAACCACGGTTTTCGGTTCGGTTTTTTGCTATTCTATTCTTAGGCGACAGGAACAGCAAGAGGTTAAGGAGAAAAAAGACTATTTTTTATTGCAATACTCTTTCTTTATTTTACTAACAAGAATTGAAAACCTTACTTAAACTTTAAACTTTACTTTAAAAAAAAAACCTTGTACACATTCCTAGTGTATTGTATAATATAAAATAAATATAAAGATTTACACTGGCAGCTCAGAGCTGTACAGCAGCATTTAAGTATTGAATGAATAATTGTAAAAATAAAACACTACATAGACTTCACTATAAAATATACACTGATTCTTATTAAAGCTACTGTATTAAAGTTTTTCAGTCAAGAGCAGTGAGTGATTTTCTCTTTGTCTTTTGTTGTTGTATTAACATTAAAGGGATATTTCACTCAAAACTGAAAATTCTGTCATCGAGGAATAAATACAGGTTTGGAACAATTTTAGAGTGAGTAAATAATGACATAATTTTAGAGGTGAACTGTCCCTTTAAGGACAGCGTGTTCACTAGGCTGCTGCTGTCAATGTAAGACCTCCGAGCATCTACGACAGACACACGCGATTTTACTTTCACTTTAGACATATCCAACTGTGTTTATGTTAACCGTATGTGTATTTGACAGTATTAGCGCAGTTAGACGACTACTTAGTTCAGTATTCACGTGTTTGACAGGCGTTTAGTGCACGCGCTCGGAAAAGCGCATGTTAAAACCGCGCACGCGAATGAACCGGCAAGGCTTTAAAACACATCGTTAGCCTCATAGCATAATTGCCCAGATCATATTTCAATGTTATTGGACTTAGGCAATTATGCTATGAGGCTAACGACATGCAAATAATGAACTTTCGTGATTGTGAATAACTATAGTGTTCCGTGAGTATAACTCTACCACTAACGTGTGATGTGAATGTATGTCGCGTTGTTCAGTATTGGGATGGAGGCAAATGATAGACTTTGCAGAAAAATAATGAATTCAATGCAAAACCAAAACAACGCAATTCACAAGCGCGTATTGAACCGTGAAGGCCGTACCGAACGGTTCAATATTATATTGAGAATTGTGGCATCCCTAATAAATATATATATATATATATATATATATATATATATATATATATATATATATATATATATATATATATATATAGTTGTTCAAAATAATAGCATTGCGTTTAAAAAAGTGAGTAAAGCTCAAAATCCTTATAATAACTTTTATTTCGAAACACGCAAATGCATTGGGAACACTGCACATTCTATTCTAAATCAAAACATGAAGAAACCTTTATCACATTTGTTATTACTTTACAGAAAGTGAAGAAAAAGTTATATTAGGCTGTTCAAAAAAATAGCTGTGTCTGCATTTTTCTTTACAAAGTCTATATAAACTGAAGAATGCTTAAGGATTAGCTTTCTTGTCAATCACTGAACTAATATTTAGTCGTATAACCACAGTTTCTGAGAACTGCTTCACATCTGTGTTGCATGGAGTCACCCAACTTCAGGCATCTGTGAACAGGTATTCCTAGGATGATTGTAGTACATATCACAATTCTTCTGCATTTCTTGGTTTTGCCTCAAAAACAGCATTTTTGATGTCACCAAGTTTTCTAATGAGCTGGCCACTCCATAACGTTAATCTTGTTGGTCTGGAACCAAGATGCTGCTCGTGTATTGGTGTGTTTGAGGGTCGTTGTCTAGTTGAAACACCCATTTCAAGGGCATTTCCTCTTTGGCATAAGGCAACATGACCTCTTCAAGTATTTTGATGTACTCAAACTGATTCATGATCTCTGGAATGCGATAAATAGGCCCAACACCAAAGTATGAGAAACATCCCCATATCATGATGCTTGCACCACCATGCTTCACTGTCTTCACAGTGTACTGTGACTTGAATTCAGTATTTGGGAGTTGTCTGACGGTCCGTGTACGTTTTGATCGTTTGATTTCCTATTTGAAATGAAATAAGCAGAAATGAGAAAATGGCTCCTTTATTCGTTTTTTCGTAAAAAAAAAAACGAAAAAAACGAGATTTCGGCTTGATTTTTCGTTTCTCGTTTCACGGGTAAAAAACGGATGACTGGTAAAAATGACTTCAAAATTCGTTTTCCACATGTGGGCGGTCATGAGACGCCCCTTTCCGCTGATTGGTCAAGCAAATCTGAGCATGTGACGTCATCAGCCCTTCCCCAGTTCTGTGTAACAAAATAATAGTCTTCTTAAACTGTACAGGGCATGGGCTTTCTTCTGTGCAACTTAACGCGTTTCACAGAAAAAGTTATATCAGAAATATTAAATATTAATCTGCACCCAGCCTGATTTATTTAGCTGTGTGGAGTAGGCTAAATATGTGTGGTGAAGCTGCGCAAGACAACGAAGAGCGGATGTGACCATGCAATGTTCAGACAAGTGTTATACGCAGCAGTCATAACTTTTCTTTACAATTCACTTGGTTTTGGACAAGGGATGGTCATTGCTGTAGGCCTAATACATATCGGCATATGGGTAGCGATGATGGTGATTTAAAATTTTACTATAACTGTAATCAGAGCCGCGAAGCAAGGAGATGACTGACAGGACGATAGCGGAGGCAAGCGCAAGATAACTTTTGTTAATAAAAAATATTGATTTGTTTAATGTAAGAGTTTGTCTTTGTTTTATTGTTGTTGTTTGCAATCAAATAATAGTGAACCACAAACTGAGCATTCGTTTTAAAGAGGAATTTCCAAAGATTTTTTATTTATTAATGTGAGTATTTTGTCATCCTTTTTTTTTTTTTTTTTTTTAAGTTTAATATATGTAGGTTTTTTTATTGTAGCTAGTTAGTTAAACTTTATTGTCCTTAAAGGCAATTCTTTGTATAGACAGCAGTAGGAACAGTAGTATACACATACACATATTAACAACACAACACAACACATCAATTACCTTGAATTACAGAAAAATCGTTAAAAAACTTAATTGCCGCCGGTATAAAAGAATTTCTATATCTATTTGACTTACACAAGGGGAGTCTAAATCTCCGCCCTGAAGGAAGGAGTTGAAATTCAGCATACAATGGATGAGTAACATCAGAAAGCACTACCTGGCCCTTCCTAATTGTCCTGCACTCATAAATCTGTGAGATAGTCCTTAAATCGGTCCCCACTATCTTACTGCACATTGTCACAATACTTGTCAGCTTCCTCCTGTTCTTTAAATTAAGGTTACCATACCAGCAGACGATGGAAAAACTTAAAATGGCTTCAATGAAGCATGTATAAAACATTTTCATAAAAGAAACATCCATGTTAAAAAGTCGAAGTTTCCTTAAAAAATGCATACGCTGAAGAGCTTTTCCTCTAATTATATCGGTGTTTTCCTCAAATTGTAATTTATCGTCGATTATAGTCCCTAAATATTTATATTGTTTGACAACTTCTACCTGCTGTCCCTTTATGATAGAAGGCAACACAGGTGCAGAGCTCTTCTTACGGAAGTCAATAAGCATCTCTTTTGTTTTTGAAGCATTAATATTTAAAAATGAATCATCACACCATTGAATAAAATTATCGATCACTGGCCCAACATCTGGCTCAGACTCAGTGAGAAGAGACACAATCACAGAGTCATCCGCAAATTTAACAATGTGTCTCCCATTAAAAACACTACGACAATCATCGGTGTATAAAGAAAACAAAAGAGGAGACAAAACGCAACCTTGTGGCGTACCCGTGGAGGACATCAAAATATTCGACACCACTCCATTGACCCTTACTCTTTGGGATCTATTAGTTAAAAAATCCACCAGCCAGCACACAGTATTTAGATCTAGTTTAAAAGTATCAATCAATTTCTTTGCCAAAATGTGAGGCTGAACACAATTAAAAGCAGAAGAAAAATCTATAAAAATCAAACGTGCATGACTTTTCTTGCCTTCTAAATGTCCTAAAATCATATTCAACAAGGTACAAGTGGCATCATCAACTCCTCTACCAGATCTATATGCAAACTGCATAGGATCAAGTGCTGGCTGAGTTAGGGTTAAAATCTCCTTCCTTACTATTTTTTTCAAAAGATTTCATAATCAAGGAGGTTAATGCAACTGGCCTGTAGTCTTTAAGAGAAGAAGAATTTCTCTTTTTCGCAATTGGTACCACAATGGCATCTTTCCATAAACGAGGGACCTTCGCAAATTTTAATGATTCATTAAAAATAAATGAATAAATCCCTGAGAGCTGCTCTGCACAGTTTTTCAACAACCTACCACCAATGTGGTCAGGGCCTGGACTCTTTCTAACCTTGACCTGACTAAAACAGCTACGTACATCAGCCTCATTAATTTGAATTTTAACAGGAGTGTTCTGAGTCACAGAATTTCCCCTATATTCAGACAATTCTCTTGAAAAATCATGATTGTCAAAACGTACATAAAACGAATTAAAAGCATCTGCTAATTCATAATCAGATTTCCCTCCAAAACTAATACATTTTCTCTTCTGTTTAGTTCCGATAATAGACTTCACTCCGTCCCAAGCTACATGAGACTTTCCATTTGTAAACATAGTTTCTATCTTTTTCTTGTACCGCAATTTTGCTAATTTCACCTCATTTCTAACTTGTTTATTGGCCTCTTTGTACCGAATACTATCGCCTTGTTTAAAATAAATATTCCTTAAGTTAATAGAATTTTTAACTTGTTTAGTAATCCAAGGCTTATTGTTTGGAAAAACTATACATTCTTTTTTATTAATTACCAAGTCTTCACAAAATTCGATGTAGCTAGTCACAGTTTCAGTAAGATCGTCTAAGTCAGTACATTCGGATTTGAACAAGTCCCAATCAGTACATTCAAAGCATCCCATCAACTCTTGAATTGAGTCTTCAGACCAAACAGGAACTAATTTCTTCTCTGTTTTTTCCCTTTTTAAAACAGGTTTATAAGTAGGGGCTAGATAAACAACATGATGGTCAGACTTGCCCAAAGGGGCTCTTAATGACGACTTATATGCCCCCTTAATAGACCCATAACAAAGATCCAAACATTTTCCATATCTGGTAGGACAGTCCACATATTGTTTAAAATGTATAAGTGATGTCTTCATTTTACAATGATTATAATCTCCCATCACAATATTAGGTGCATCAGGGGAGATGCTTTGAAGCCGGTGTACCACTTTACATAAAATATCCGAGGCATTTTCCACATTAGCCTTTGGGTGGATGTATACAACAGAAATAAATATTTGTGGAAACTCCCGGGGCAAGTAGAAGGGGCGGAGTGAAATCGACAACAGTTCAATATCGGGAGTACACACATATTCTCTCAAAATCACAGACCTGCACCAACGCTGGTTAACATAGATGCATACCCCTCCACCCAAGGATTTTCCCGTTACAGCGGCATTCCTGTCCAAACGCACTGGAACACCGAAGCCATCGATTTCCAAATCAGAGTCTAAGTCATGTTCTTTAAGTCAAGTCTCAGTCAGGGAAATAACACATGCATTTCTATAATCAGAAATAAACCGGACATTTGCTTGTAATTCGTCCAGTTTATTCCTGAGAGACTGGCAATTGGCCAGGATTATTGAAGGGAGTGGAATGCGATTCAATCGCTGTTTACGTAGTCTCTGCCGCAATCCCCCTTTCTTCCCCCGTTTCCTCACCTTCTGGCCAGCAGTCTTTTCTGTACGCACACTGGGAAACTCACTCCTTAAGATTTCTGCAGGCCAGTCGAGGGTTTGATCCAACACGCCGTAGTCAGAAGCACGGAACTGCACAAGGAAGTCATGACTGTATTGAAGCCGCTCTCCGTTCCCACACTGTCCTCTCGCAAAATAGCCGAGGAATAGGCAAATAATCAGCAGGTTCGCAAACGTGCGATACGTGCGATATATCATCATGATAGTTCAGTATACACAATCCAATCCAAAAAAGGACGAACAAGCAAACAAACAAAAAAACAAACGTGTTACTACGTTGACGCTACTGCTTCCACAGGTCGCCACAGTGCAGCGCCCCTCCAGCCCTCCGGTAGGCCTACATTTTTTTTGTAGTTGAGTTTTCATTAAAAATGGTAATGCCGGTAATGATGGAAATTCATGGTATGCGGGTGTATCATGTAATTTGCTTATTCGTTTTGTTAATAACGATATATATAATAATAGTATATAATGTTAATAATGTTTGTTTTGTTCAAAGAGTGGAGGAAGATCAAAATAACCACTACAGCTGCTGAACGTCATTGACAAATCTTTTCTTGATAAATGTATGGATAACACAAGTTATGGTGTTGTCACAATTAATCAAAATATCCAACTTTAACGTTGCTAAATGGCATCTATAAAATTATGATTTTCTCTTCTATTTAAATGCACATTTCTTTTTACAGTTTTTCTCTATTTTTCCAACAAAAATAGCTTCAAACAAAGTAAAGGTTTCTTTCTTGCATAATTCAGCGTTTTTGAACAGTTGGATGATTCTAGAATCCTTTACGCTGCCAACTATAGCTACTGGCAGTTTTATAATTTCATAGGCCTGGAATATAAAAATTTTTCCCAAAATTTCATATTTCTATAATTAAAATATTATATTTAGAACATAAATCTAAAAATCTCATTAGCCTACATTATTTAGGCAATTGTAATTACAGTGTAAGTGGATTTTGATAAATGGTAAGATAGATTTTGTTGATATTGATTTCATTTAATTCTTATAACAGCCATGTATCGAGGTAAATAGTGTAATTACTTAAAAAGATGGTCAACAATATGTAACTTTACTTTATAAGAGGTGTGCCCTAAAAAGTGAGCATGCAATTTTGAAAACACCAAAGCGCACGTTCTTTAGTCTGTTTGGATACTTCAAACACAAGTTTGCACTGCCTGTTTGGTTTACCTGTGTAGCCTACACATTAGTAACATGCGTTTTGTCCGACTCATAGCGCGCGTCCTCGATGCTTGATTTACCATAGCCTAAGCGCGCGTTCTTAACGCGTTTTCCTTGACCCCGAAGCCCATGTTAAGAAAGCGCGTTTTTGTGGTAGGCTAAACCACGCGTCAAGGACGTGCGTTTTGCTGTGAAATCGCCGGCACCCACGCAAGGCGCGCCCGCTCGCGATATTCCATTATTATCCAAAATTCTATTATGGAATCTTATGAGGCATAAGGAGGGCGCCTACTCTATCCTGTTAGTCACACAGAGTCATTGTTTGAAGCTATTTTTGTTGGAAAAATAGAGAAAACTTTAAAAAGAAATGTGCATTTAAATAGAAGAGAAAATCATAATTTTATAGATGCCATTTAGCAACGTCAAAGTTGGATATTTTGATTAATTGTGACAACACCATAACTTGTGTTATCCATACATTTATCAAGAAAAGATTTGGGGGGGGCGCTTTTGGACACCGAGCATGTAGGACGTGTCGCCCTTTTGCTCCGCGAGTTTGTGATTATTTTTACTTTTAAAACACAGTTTCTTTTCACTAATTTGGCCGGTGCACAATTGTGACAAGTACTTGGTCAGTATCGGTGTGTTTTGGGGGAATTTCAACTGACTGTGGCAGCTGCACGTGGAAACTCGGCTCGCACAGGCCGTGCTAAGGCCTCTCCCTCGACTGAGCCCGCATCTCCGCCGAAGGTGGTCACGGACCCCGAGTGTGCGCCCAATTTGGACAACCTCCGGGCTATGTTAGACCAGTTGAAAGGGGACATTTGTGGCAAAATAGACTCGCTATCTTGCGAGCTTCGAGCTGACATTTCTTCGGTAAGAGAGGAGCTTAGGCACGCAATTGAACTGATGCAACAAAAACTTAGCTCCCATGATCAAGTTATCACGGAGTTGCAGCGCGCGTGCACTGACCACAGTGATCTGCTAACTTCACTGGATTCAACAGTTTCCACGCTGAAAGCAGAGGTTAAACTGCTGACTGATAAATGTGAGGACCTGGAGGGAAGAGCGAGGAGGAACAACATACGGCTGGTAGGTGTGCCAGAGGGGGCCGAAGGTGTGCGTCCAACCGAATTTATTGCCCAGCTGCTGAGGGACTCCCTCGGTCTGGAAGAGTTGCCTCTGCTCGATCGTGCGCATCGCACTCTCCGATCCAAGCCCAGTGATGGTAAACCACCCCGACCCTTTGTGATTCGTGTGCACTTTTTTCACGTGAGGAATGACATTTTACGCCGAGCCAGCGAGGCTCCTCTTCTCCACCAAGGCAAAAGACTTTTTCTCTTTCCTGACTACACTTCGTCAGTCGCGAAGAAATGTGCTGCATTCACGGACGTTAAGCGTCTGCTACATTCGTGCCCAGGAGTGAAGTTTGGATTGAGGTTTCCCGCGACTTTAAAGATCACTCTTCCCGGTGGAGCTACACACCTTTGAAGACCCAGCCACTGCAATGGACTTTGTCAAGGTGAACTTGAAGTCTGGTGTCTCTTATGGAGCTACAGTTTGAAGGCGGCTGGCAGTTTGTTTGGTAATCCGGGGGTTAATTTAACCCGTTTTCTGTTAAACTGTCCTGCTTTAAGTTTGTGTCACTTGAAACACTTTTCATGTTTTGCTACTGTGTTTGTTTATATATTTATTCTATGCTTTATTACAAACTCGCATGAGCAGTACTGGTTTGTGCTGTTAACGGAGCGTGTTAGGATGTTTTTGGTAGTTTGTGGGTTTTGCTCGCGTCTTGTTTGGGAAGACGCTTCAGCTCATGGGGGTGGGGGTGTGAAAAGTTCTCCTTTTTTTCTTTCTTCTTTCTATGTGTTTTGTGTTTTGTTTAGTCAGGTCGCCCATGTTTTAATTTATTTCTGTGACTGTTATACATTCCATGCTGCAGTGTACACTAATACTTGACTAGCATGCAACAGTCTAAGATGCTACGACAATCAGGGACAGGACTCAAATTTGTTAGCTTGAACTGTAATGGTTTAAATCAGCCTATTAAACGTAGCAAAGTACTTCACCATCTTCAACAATTAGGTGCCCATATTGTTTTCCTTCAAGAGACTCACTTAAAATGTTCCAGCCATATTAGATTAAAGGGGAGGTGGGTCAGTCAAGTATTTCATTCTAGTTTTAATGTTAAATCTAGGGGTGTTGCAATTTTGATTCACAAATCGGTTCCTTTTGTGTGCTCTAATGTAATAGCTGATCCCAATGGAAGGTTTGTATTTGTAACGGGACAGCTATATAGTAATTCTGTGATTCTGGCTAATGTGTATGGTCCAAACTGGGATGACGACAATTTTTTCCATCAATTGTTCGCCAAATTACCTGACATGTCCACACATCTACTTATTATGGGGGGTGACTTTAACTGTTGGCTTAATCCTGTATTAGATCGTTCTTCTACTAGACCAGGTGTACCCTCAAAGTCTTCCAAGACCATTTTATCCTTTATGAAGGAGTTCTCGGTCTCTGATCCATGGCGCTTTCTTAATCCGTCTGGTAAAATGTATTCTTTTTTCTCTCATGTACATCACTCCTTTTCTCGTATTGATTATTTTCTCTTAGACAACCGTTTTCTCCACTCTGTCCAATCTTGCTCTTATGATACTATTCTAATATCAGATCATGCTCCGACCATACTGGAGTTAGTCATACAGGAGCGCGAACGTACTTGCCTCCCCTGGCGTCTTAATACGCGCTTACTATCTAATGAGGATTTTGTTAAGTTTGTTTCTAATCAAATTGACTTTTTCCTTATTACCAACAGAACTCCAGGGATCTCAGCCTCCCTTTTGTGGGAGACTTTGAAAGCATACATTAGAGGTGAAATTATCTCATATAGCAGCTATGAGAACAAACAAAGGAAAAAAAAATTAAAAGAATTAAGGTTACGAATTTCCCAGCTTGATAATATCTACGCTTCCTCCCCATCCCCTAACTTATATAAAGATCGTCTCTCTCTTCAGGCTGAGTTTGATGTTCTTTCTACTAAAGAGGTTGAGGAGCTCTTATTTAAGGCTAAATATTGTTATTATGAATCTGGGGATAAGGCGTCCAAACTTTTGGCTCATCAGCTTCGACAGGCCTCCTCCTCTCAGCAGATTCCACAAATTCAAACTCCTTCTGGCGTCACAACCGATCCTAAAAAAATTAATGATCAGTTTAAACGGTTTTACTCCTCTTTATATACTTCTGAGGTTGGGTCTGATCTGTCTGCCCTGGATAGTTTTTTTGACTCTCTGGAGTTGGTTAAGGTAGATGCTGATATTGCTGAGCAGTTAGAGGTCCCAATCACCATAGATGAACTTAAACGTGCAACATTTTCTATGCAGTCTGGAAAATGTCCAGGCCCGGACGGTTTTCCGACCGAGTTTTACAAGACTTTTTTTGACAAATTAGCACCAGTTTTGATAGAAATGTTCAATGAATCTCTCACTCTTTCTAAATTACCTCAGACTCTAAATCAGGCCTCCATATCTTTACTCTTAAAAAAAAATAAGGACCCTCTGTCCTGCTCAAGTTATCGTCCAATTAGTCTATTATCTGTAGATCTAAAACTTCTGTCCAAATTATTAGCTCTGCGATTGGAATCAGTTTTGCCCTTGATAATTTCTCCTGATCAGACAGGTTTTGTCCAGAACAGACATGGATTCTTTAATCTCAGACGACTTCTCAATGTTGTTTATAATCCTTCTACGTCAAAGGGGCCGGAAGCCGTAATCTCATTAGACGCGGAGAAGGCTTTTGACAGAGTGGAATGGAGCTACCTTTTTTACGCTTTGGAGAAATTTGGTTTTGGCCAGGAGTTAATTTCTTGGGTCAAGTTGCTATATGCATCCCCTGTGGCTTCAGTCAGATCTAATGACACCCATTCAAATTATTTCCCTTTGCACCGCTCCACTCGTCAGGGCTGTCCTCTGAGTCCTCTCTTATTTGCTATTGCTATTGAACCTCTGGCTATTGCGCTTCGTTCAGAGCCACACATCACTGGAATAACAAGATATGGTCTTGAACAGAAGGTCTCCCTCTATGCCGATGACTTATTACTATATGTGTCCAATCTCTCTGTCTCAGTTCCAGCTGCTCTTGACAGCCTTAATTCATTTGGTCAGATCTCAGGTTATAAACTAAATTTGGACAAGAGTGAGCTGTTTCCTTTAAATCAAGGTGCTCAAAATGCTGCTCAGGGTTTCCCATTCAAAATTGTTCCATTTGGCTTTAAATACCTTGGTATCCAGATTAGAGACCAATTTGAAGATTTGTTTGATTATAATTTTTCCCCTTTGTTAGATCAGATACGGATGGACTTTCAACGATGGTCACTGTTGCCTCTTTCCCTTGTAGCCAGGGTCAATTCTGTTAAGATGAATATCCTACCCAAATTGTCCTATCTCTTCCAATGCATACCTATCTTTCTCCCTCAGTCCTTTTTTAATAAACTAGACAAATTAATCACTGAGTTTATATGGAACAAAAAGGTCCCTCGTATGCGAAAGGAGCTGTTGCAGAGACCTAAGACCCTTGGGGGCTTGGCCCTTCCTAACTTGAGGTTTTATTACTGGGCTTCCATCCTTAGAGTAATTCAGCTTTGGATTTCTCTGGAGGGGGCACCAGTTCCTCCCACATGGTTGAGTATGGAGATGTCTTCTGCTAAACCTGCTTCGTTGACTGCTCTCATCCATGCTCCTCTTAGTTTCTCTCCCTCCCTTTTTTGCAATAACATCTTAGTTAAATCCACTTTTAAAATTTGGAAGCAATTTAGACGTTATTTTGGTCTACAGACCTTCTCTTTCTTAGCACCCTTATCCGCTAACCCTGTTTTTCATCCTTCCTTAATTGACGGTGCTTTTTCTTTGTGGTCTGACTACGGCATCAAGGCATTTATGGACTTGTATATTGCTGGTACATTTGCATCCTTCCAGCAACTCTCAGATAAATTCCATTTGCCTAGACAGCATTTTTTTAGATACCTTCAAGTTCGTAGTTTCGTTCGCAATCTTAGCCCCAATTTTCCAAATCTCCCAGAGGCCTCTCTAATTGACTCCTTTTTAACCCCATTGCCGACAATTAAGGGTGCCATTTCAAGTTTTTACAATCTTATTTATTCTTTGCAGCTTACCCCGCAGCATAAAATTAAAACCCAATGGGAGGAGGACCTAGGGGAGGGGATCTCGGAGGAGCTGTGGGATGCCATTTTGCGTCGGGTTCACTCCTCATCTATTTGTGCTAGACATGGTCTGACCCAGTGCAAAATTTTACATCGTACCCATCTCACTCGAGTTAGGCTTTCCAAAATCTATAATGATGTCGACCCCATGTGCATTAGATGTCATCAGGCTCCAGCTACCCATGTCCATATGTTTTGGTCTTGCCCTTCGCTATTTAATTTTTGGACACAGATATTTAATTCTATTTCTGTTTGTTCAGTGGTTCAATTTGATCCAACAGCATGTACCGCTTTGTTTGGGGTGTTACCTCCTACTTTGCAGCTTCCTAAATATAAAGCTGACTTTGTAGCCTTTGTTTCCTTATTGGCTAGACGTTTGATTTTACTGAGGTGGAAGTCTCCTGCGCCGCCTTCTCACTCGTCTTGGATCAGAGACATCCTTCAGTTTGTGAAGCTAGAGAAAGTTAGGTGCTCGATACATGGTTCTCTTGCAAAGTTTAATAAAACTTGGGGTCCATTTTTTGCACATGTTGAGGGATTGAGTTTTACGGCTATACCAGACGAGCCACCCTGATTGTCTACTAATTGTTAGTTTTTTTTTTTTTTTTTTTCTGTGAATTTGTAGCATGGATGTTTTTTATTTAATTTTTATTTTATCTTTGTGTGATTCAACATACTGGGCTTTTATTTAGCAGTGGGTGACCATTCTGTGTTTTTGTGTTGTTGTTTTTTTTGTTTGTTTTTGTTTTTTTTGTACTCATTTTATTTTTATTTATTTTTTTACTATTCAAACTATTACTATTATTTTTTATCTGATTTCAATTATTTTATTATTATCATCTTTCCTTTTTGTCAGTGGTTTTGGACACTGTTTTGACTCCCGAATTGTTACCTCTTGATTTTATGTCACTGAAAAATCAATAAACAAATGTTTAAAAAAAAAGAAAAGATTTGTCAATGACGTTCAGCAGCTGTAGTGGTTATTTTGATCTTCCTCCACTCTTTGAACAAAACAAACATTATTAACATTATATACTATTATTATATATATCGTTATTAACAAAACGAATAAGCAAATTACATGATACACCCGCATACCATGAATTTCCATCATTACCGGCATTACCATTTTTAATGAAAACTCAACTACAAAAAAAATGTAGGCCTACAATAAAAAAAAAACTATATATATTAAACTTTTATTTAAAAAAAAAAAAAAACGGATGACAAAATACTCACATTAATAAATAAAAAATCTTTGGAAATTCCTCTTTAAAACGAATGCTCAGTTTGTGGTTCACTATTATTTGATTGAAAACAACAACAATAAAACAAAGACAAACTCTTACATTAAACAAATCAATATTTTTTATTAACAAAAGTTATCTTGCGCTTGCCTCCGCTATCGTCCTGTCAGTCATCTCCTTGCTTCGCGGCTCTGATTACAGTTATAGTAAAATTTTAAATCACCATCATCGCTACCCATATGCCGATATGTATTAGGCCTACAGCAATGACCATCCCTTGTCCAAAACCGAGCGAATTGTAAAGAAAAGTTATGACTGCTGCGTATAACACTTGTCTGAACATTGCATGGTCACATCCGCTCTTCGTTGTCTTGCGCAGCTTCACCACACATATTTAGCCTACTCCACACAGCTAAATAAATCAGGCTGGGTGCAGATTGATATTTAATATTTCTGATATAACTTTTTCTGTGAAACGCGTTAAGTTGCACAGAAGAAAGCCCATGCCCTGTACAGTTTAAGAAGACTATTATTTTGTTACACAGAACTGGGGAAGGGCTGATGACGTCACATGCTCAGATTTGCTTGACCAATCAGCAGAAAGGGGCGTCTCATGACCGCCCACATGTGGAAAACGAATTTTGAAGTCATTTATCTGTTTTTTACCCGTGAAACGAGAAACGAAAAATCAAGCCGAAATCTCGTTTTTTCGTTTTTTTTTTTACGAAAAAACGAATAAAGGAGCCATTTTCTCATTTCTGCTTATTTCATTTCAAATAGGAAATCAAACGATCAAAACATACACGGACCTCTGACAAACTGTCTGCGGCCCCTAGACCTAAAATGAACAATCTTGCTTTCATCAGTCCAAAAAATTGCGCCATTTCTCTTTAGGCCAGTCAATGTGTTCTTTGGCAAATTGTAACCTCTTCAGCACGTGTCGTTTTTTCAACAATGAGACTTTGCGGGGGCTTCTTGCAGAGAGCTTGGCTTCACGTAGGCGTCGTCTAATTGTTACAGTACTCACAGGTAACTTTTAGATTTTTTTTTATCTCTCTGGAGCTGATCTTTGCCATTTTGGCTATTCTTCGACCCATTCTAATGGTTGTTTTCCGTTTTCTTCCACGTCTTTCTGGTTTTGGTTGCCATTTTAAAGCATTTGATATAATTTTAGCTGAGCAGCCTATCATTTTCTGCATTTCTTTATATGTTTTCCCCTCTCTAATCAACTTTTTAATCAAAGTACGCTGTTCTTCTGAACAATGTCTGGAACAACTCATTTTACTCAGGATTTTCAGAGAGAAATGTACAGGACAACATTTGCTGCCTTTGTCCTTAAATAAGGGCCACTTGCTTGACACCAGTTTCTTCCCAGAATAACCTCTAATTGATCACTCATTGAACTCCACACTGCTATTTTTTCAATTGTGGAGTTTTAAATTTTTTCTACTTTTCAATTAATGATTAAATTACACAAAATCAGCAGCATGCATGTCATGACTGCTGGGTCTGTTGGTTTTCTATTACTCTACGAAACCTACTAGTAAAATATTTGCCATGACGAAATATAATTTCTACCAAAAACAGTTACTGATCTGGTTAGTGATGTATTATTTTGAACACAACTGAATATATCTCCTGATCAGGCATAACATTGTGTATACTTCTTAATATTATGTTGGTCCCCCTTTTGCTGCCAAAACAGCCCTGACCCGTCGAGGCCTGGACTCCACTAGACCCCTGAAGGTGTGCTGTGGTATCTGGCACCAAGATGTTAGCAGAAGATCCTTTACGTCTTGTAAGTTGCGAGGTGGAGCCTCCATGGAACAGACTTTTTTGTTCAGCATATCCTACAGATGCTCGATTGGATTGAGATTTGCAGAATTTAGAGGCGTAGTCAAAACCTCAAACTCGTTGTGCTTTGTGTCAGGCGTATTATCTGCTCAGAGCCACAGCCACCAGGGAATACCGTTTCCATGAAAGTGTGTACATGGTCTCAACAATGCTTAGGTAGGTGGTACGTGTCAAAGTAACATCCACATGGATGGCAGGACCCAAGGTTTCCCAGCAGAACATTGCCCAAAGCATCACACTGCCTCTGTCGGCTGGCCTTCTTTCCATAGTGCATCCTGGTGCCACGTGTTCCCTAGGTAAGCCACGCACCCGGCCATCCACGTGATGTAAAAGAAAAGGTTTTTCATCAGACCAGGCCACCTTCTTCCATTGCTCCGTGGTCCAGTTCTGATGCTCATGTGCCCACTGTTGGCACTTTCGGCGGTGGACAGGGGTCAGCATGGGCACCCTGACTGGTCTGCGGCAACTGGGCCCTGGAGACTCTGGTGTATCTTCAGCTGATTCTTTATTGAGAAGATGCTGTGTGGCGCTACAGTCATCAAAGTCTGATGTACTCCTATCAGAGCTAATTGCTTTTTCAGTCTTCATTTAGGGGTAAAAAGAAGGTGCTCTCAGGTATTACAAAGGACAATATTGTGGATAGGATATCAATGTCCCCCCGTAAACTTCTGGGCCCTCGCACTCTCTCCCCCCCCGGTGTGATGCCCATGGGAGTATGACCTAGTTGTATGTTGGTTTTGATACTTTACATGTCTAAATGTTTTGTTGTCTGTTGCTTTCTGCCATTAAACTGGTGTTAATTTGCATTTGTCTCTTTTCGCCGTAGACTTGATGGCCCTGAAAGAGGAGAGTGAAGTACTGAATCAAATGGAAGAGAAAGATCAATTTAAGAATCATGATTTCAAAACAAGAGAAAAAACTTTTAGTTGCTCACAGGCTATAAAGACACGAAAAAGGGGTGAAAAGAAGGGAACTAGAAGTAATTTCACTCGCCAACAGTGTGGAAAGAGTCTCACTGTAAAAAGCAGCCTTAACAGACACACTGGAGAGAAGCCTTACATATGCCAACAGTGTGGAAAGAGTTTCACTCTAAAACAACACTTTGAAGACCACATAAAAGTTCACACTATAGAGAAGCTGTTCACCTGCCAACAATGTGGAAAAAGTTTCAACCGAAAAGGAAGCCTTGACAGGCACATGAGAATTCACAATGGAGAGAAGCCTTGTACCTGCCCTGAGTGTGGAAAGAGTTTCTCTCCAGGAGTAAGCCTTAAAAGACACATGAGACTTCACACAGGAGAGAAGCCATACACCTGTCCTCAGTGTGGAAAGAGTTTCAACCGTAAAGGAAACCTTAAAGTCCACATGAGTATTCACACAGGAGAGTGTCCTTTTATCTGCCAGCAGTGTGGAAAGAGATTCGCTCTAAAAAGAAGCCTTGACAGGCACATGAGTATTCACACTGGAGAGAAACCTTACACATGTCCGCAGTGTGGAAAGAGTTTTGCTGAAAAAGAAAGCCTTAACAGGCATGTGAGAGTTCACACTGGAGAGAAGCCTTACACCTGCCAACACTGCGGGAAGAGTTTCACTCAAATTGGAAACTTTAAAGTCCACATGAGCGTTCATGCTGGAGAGAAGCCATTTACCTGCCAAGAATGTGGAAAAAGTTTCAACCGCAAAGGAAGCCTTGAACGGCACATGACAACTCACATACTCACAAGCCGTTCACATGTGGGCACTGTGGCACAAGTTTTGGGTATAAAAAAGCCCTGGAGTACCACATGAGTATTCATGTATGAGAGAACTGGTTTTATATGTAATCATTGTGGAATTAATTTCACAGACAGGAAACGCCTCATGTTTGAGAGACTGCATAATGTGCTGATTATTGTTACGGTACTAAATCACCGTAAATGAATGAATTCCCTATGAATGTCCAGTGACTGTGAGAGGAGTAAAGAAGCCAGAGTCAAGAATCAGATTCAATGTATTGATTAGTCAAGTGAAGGTCGAAAGAAGTTTCATCAACAAATGGAATTTTTATCAGACTGGAAACTAGTGAAGATTGCAAAACGAAAAAAAATGACAAATGTTTGCCTTTTTATTTAACGATTTAAAACATAAGCATTAATGTTTTACCACAGTTTTACAATAAAAAGCAATACAGTGGTAATAATTAGTTTGTGTCAGAATTGCTCAGTAATCGTTCAGAAGTGGATTTTACCGCTATTTCACAAAAGAGGGAGGACACGCTTACTTATTCAGTCATGTCTGCTTGTGTTTATTTGTAGTCACAGGACAGCACAAAACTCTGAGGCTTTAGTCCTGTAGAATTGAAAATAATCAAATATATTTGAAAATGAACAAAGACATTTGCTTTAATGTTTCAACCCCCATCTTTCTTACCACAAGGGCCATTTGGACCAGGGTCCCTACGTAGCTTTGAAAAGTATGGAATTTTATTTGAGTATATTCCAGGTCTGAAAAAGTATGGAGAAAAATAAATCAGAGTATGGGAAAAATGTTTGTATGTCCAGAATTTTGTCCTTATTTAGTTTTCTAAAATATAAAATTAAGAATTTCTATAAAAATAAAATAAAAATACAGTATATATCATACAATCAGTTTTTTAATGGCGTGCCAAAAGATCTGTTTACACAGTGGATCTGGTCTGCTGTGATTGGTTAGGCACGACTAAACACCTGGAACGTCGTCTTGACTTTCTGCGTTGAAGTGTGGATTTAACGACCGACTAAATGGGCAAATGCAAGTTTTCTGAGGGCTGGCTTGCCAATCCCAAATATAAAGCCTGGTTGGCTAAGGATTTAAAATGGACAAAGAAGGCTATATGCAAACTTCGTGTAAAATCTTTTAACATTTCCAACATGGGGGAGGCGGCAATTGTAAGCCATATGCTAGGGCAAAAGCACTTTCATCTGGCTACAGCATCTACACACAGTCTCACAACATTTATGGCCCAGACCAAGACTAACCACATCAATTCACGAAACCACCAACTCTTTGACTGATCAACGGTGAGAATTTGAGCTAGTCAGTCTAGATTTCAAATGACTATAACTTTAAGCTGGAAGTCTAGAAAGCTGACGAACTCAATGATGGGATAATGATTTGAATTATATAGTGTTGGTGACTAAGATAAAGACCATTGTTGGTGCGAATATGGAGTATTTGCAACTGCAGCAGTTGTCACAGCAGCAGTGTCTGGCAAGTTTATCAGTAACATTTTACAATAAGGTTCATTAGTTAACTACACTGAACTAACATGAACAAACCATGAACAGCTGAATTTTTATTAACTAACGTTAACAAAGATTAACAAATGCTGAACAAAGGGTGTTGTTCATGGTTAGGTCATGTTAACTAATGCATTAACTAATGTTAACTAATACAACCTTATTGTAACGTGTTACCAGTTTATCAAATGATCATCACATCTGTGCGTTTCAGAATGCTATTGCGTGAGTGTTGTTTCTCTCCAAGTGCATCACTTTTGCATGTATTTCCTGTTCTCTTTGATATTTTATAGTGTATCAGTGTTATAAATTAAAGTTGTGTATTTCCATTTAGTCTCACTCTCCGGGGCCGTTGAATCAATGCGCACATTCGCGTCACACAATCAAATAAGCAAAAGATCAAGGGAGCGCAATGATTTAGATTAGATTGTGTTTTGTTGTTTAGTGATCTAATATGACGACTGAATGAATTAAAGGCGTGTATTCCTATAACACAACACTGTATTTTACCAAAAAGCAAGTGTCTTTTGACATTTAGATGCGTTTACACACAGACTGTTTAATGCAGCTCAGGTGGCATGAATACAGTTCCCTTTCAATAGCTTCACTCAATGCTGCGCTAGCTTTTAGCGCTATTGGGAACGTGACCAGCTGTTGAATAGTGTCTAATACGTCAATGAAATTGACCCGGAGTCATGGGCGTAGATTACGGGGGGGACATGTCCCCCGCACTTTTAATAAAACGTACATTCGTCCCCCGCACTTTTACCGGGTCGCACCGGTCCTAGTCAACCCGCTCCGTGCGGGATTCGAACCGGCGTCTAGTCGCACCGCTCTTACTGGCCTACGTCTGTTACACAAGCAAGTTCGTTTACGTAGAAGCCAACGTAAATAAATCTAGATTTAAATTCAAAGACACAAAATAATCTATACATGACCTGTCATTTTATTCGTATCCAAAAATGAGGCGATCTGAACACTATGGAGTGCTAACACTCTTGTGCAACACTCCAATTCATACTCGAAGCCATAGGGCACGCTCTCAAAGAAAGAACAAAACTGATTCGTAGAATTAAAACCCTGTCACGTTCCAAAGGCATTCAGCGCTGTAGCAGCAGCTGAATAAAAATAATCGCTATGACTGATGAAACGTGACAACAAACACGATTGCGACAATATATGGTTTGTGTTTTTCCAGCCATCTCAAGGTATTTATTGACAATAAAGAATATGAATAATGCAGTGCTAACTGACAGCCTTTTTAATGTTTAGTATCTTCTGCTTGCCAAGGCTGCATTTATTTAATAAAAAATACAGTTAAAACATTAATATTGCGAAATATATTCACAGATGTTTTCATTTGTAATGATATAGTAAAGTGTAATTTATTCCTGCGATCAAAGTTGAATTTTCAGCATCATTACTCCAGTCTTCAGTATCACATGATCCTTCTGAAATCATTCTAATATGATCATTTGATGAAAAGGAAACATTTACGATTATAATCATTGTTGAAAACAGCTGTGGAAACCATGATGCATTTTATTTTTCAGGATTTTTTAATGAATAGAAAGTTAAATGAACAGCATTTATTTGCATTGAATAAAGATGTATACATGCTTTTGTTATATTATAAATGCCACTTGATCAATTAAATGCATGTTTGATGAATAAAAGTATTAATTTTTCTCTTTTTTTATCTTACCACAAATGTTTGAATAGTTTCATGATTTCCACAAAAATGAAGCAGCACAACTGTTTTCAACATTGATAATAATCATAAATGTTTCTTGAGCATCAAATGAACATATTAGAATGATTTCTGAAAGATCATGTGACGCTGAAGACTGGAGTAATGATGATAAATTCAGCTTTGATCACAGGAATAAATAACAAAGTTTTTTTTCTTTTTTACTATATATTCACACAGCTGCTTTACATTGGGATAATATTTCACTGTATTACTTTTTTACTGCATATTTTATTAAATAAATGCAGCCTTGGTTAACAGAAGACTTCTTTCAAAAACATTTAACAATTGTAATGTTTCCAAACTTTTGATAGGTACTTTATATTTTCTGCCTTATTCAGTTATATATATATATTTTTCAAAGCATAAAATCCATGGGGACTTATGCACAAGTGTTTGTAGTACATAAACCAATCATAAAATTGGCATAACATATAGGGAAAACATTATAGATATTAGTTGTTATTGTGCAGCAGTGTATTTGATATCTTATTGAATTAAAAGCAAGAGATGAGATCAATTAAATCTGTCAATTAGACAAAGGTCAGAAAAAAAAACTGGTATTACACCTGACATTTCTGTCCCCTTCACTTCTGAAAAGATGGCTACGCCCCTGCCCGGAGGTAATTATAGCCTCGGCTGGTAACATCATCAGCGCACCTGCTGCACGAGGCTATAAATAGATGAGCCCAGCTTTTACACTTCAGGTCTTTTTGTTTTAAGACTACTCTGTGTTGGTGTGCGTCAAGAAAATGTCTCTCTCTCTCTCTAAAAACTCTTCAAACCTTTCAAACTCAACTCGAGATCTTGGTTAGGAGTTAGTTTTCAACAGGCAGTGTGCAGATTTCTCTCTTTTCATCCTCTGTTACAAACATCAGTGAAAGAGTTCAAGTTAAAAGAAATCCACAATCAGTTTGAAATGAGTGAGCATTGTAAACATTGTGTGCCTCCATGCTCTCATCCGATGGCAGACGTGGACACACACATGATTACAGTTTTGTGTGTTTGGGGGAAGAGCACGAGGTTGCTGGCTGCATTGTGAGCTGTTCACAGTTAAAAAGCTGCACGCTCGTTTTCGGCTACTTTCAGTCCGCACCCGCAATGCAATCGTGGGGCTTGTGAATGGATTTGGCTGACCAGCAGGAGACGGATCCGTCCCACCAGATCCACACATTTCCCGCGTGATCCCAAAGCGCACCCGGTGCTTACATTTACATTTAGCAGATGCTTTTATCCAAAGCGACTTACAAATGAGAGCAATTGAGAATGAGGAGATACGTCATGGTCGCTTGCTGTCACGTGACAAATTGGGCCGAGTCTGAGCCCGTCCACCCTTTTGGGATCCCACGCTATCGGTTGCCAGGGGCAACATTGTAAGAGCGATACAGAGATCAGAGCAGGAAAGACGGCTCGAGGAATTATCATCGCGGCGTTTAAGCAGAGAAATTACGTGAAAACTGAGAAGAAGAGGTCTCTTACAGGGAGAAACTTACTACCAGCGCCAAGCTGAGGTATTTAGAGAAGCTGGCTGATATCAAAAACGTTGACCCATACGAGCTGCCACGGCAGAACCCAGAACTCTTTACCACCTTGCACTGAAATGTTTCTATAAATATATTTCCTGTGCATTCTGAATAATAAATAAATATATCTCCCCACTATCCTGCAGCAGTCCAGTGCTCGTCCTCATTAGCAGTGTTTTTCTCTGACTGATCATATTTTATACCTGTGGAGTTTACATCTTTAAATGAATTTGACTAAAAATTAAAATGATCGTTTGTGTGCGCTGGTGCTTTTATTCCAGCCTTCTTAAGTAGAATGAATGCTCGGTACGTGCCTTAAATGAATGTAATGTTAACAATGTTAAATATTGAATTAATCTTAAACAGTGATGCACACAGTAGAGGAAAATGACAGTCAACTAGGCCTACCTTGAATATTAATTAAGCGTTTTGGGCATAAACATGTTTATAACATACAGTAAAATGACTGACAATGAAAAATGACAGAATAGTGATCAACATGTTTAATACAAATAAATAAAGGTTCGTATTCATCAAGTGTCTCAGACTTCAGCATTGCGATCATTAGTTTACAACAGTGGTTCTCAACCTTTTTTGGGCCAGCGCCCCCTATCCATTATCCAGGTCCCTTAACGCATCCCACCCACCCCTCCACACACACACACACACACCAAAAAAGAGCTATGTATGCTAATTATTATTCTGTTGTAATAATAATAATATGTATATTATTCACAATATTATTGTCCTTCTTATTATTAATATTATTATTAAATCCGTAACTTTTTTGTATTTAAAATGTACAAAATTTATATAATGAGCGAGTGCATCATGAATCCATTTTCCAAACCGTATTTTTGTCTTATCCTGAATCACTATGGTACATCTATAAGTAGTGATTATATTGGCATTATATTAGGGGTGTTTGCGTGGAACACGTGGATAGCGCGGCCGCGCTGCTTTCTCCTTTCCAAAAGGGCTTGCGAGAAGAGAAATAAAAATCTGCCCTAGTGTTCAGCTATGATCACCTGTTCGGCCGAGCTTGTTATACGGAAAGGCTGAAGCTGATCATCGGTTTGTTTTTGTCACATGACCTGCTGTGCACTTGACTTTCGGCATTCTGAAAAGTTGAGTGTTCATCTCGCATAGGTGTGCCTGGAGTAACTAGCGCGCCGCACCACACGCGCATTGCTTCTGTAAGATACATTTACACGCGCAAAAAAAGCAATGGTGAACGCCCCGGACTGGTTCGAGTCGGTAGCACAGTAGGCCTACCTCCACACAGTCACAGCAAGGGCTGTGTCAAGTGGCCTTGCACAAAGTTAAGTGACAGCTGACATAATGTAAAAGTCAATTATGGTTCATGTTAAAGTTCATCTTTTTGTCTTTCAAAATCCTGTAATTGTTAAAAGACATAGCTAAAAAATTAGCATTGTGATGCTGTATTCTGCTTGTTAAAATGTTTTACTTATTTTTTTTAACTTAACTTTAACAATATTTCTCTGTGCGTGACTGATTCATGCGCAAATGTCAGTCAGCGCGGCATCGCACGTCAAGTTCGATTTATTCAAAGTCCATTCGAATTCTGATTTTAGCCATCTTTGAAGTGGGTCAACCCATAGATATTACCTAAGAAATTCAAGTAAATACGCTAGAAATCCGAGCTCATTCCAGTAACCTATGTGCATATTGAACGGACAGAGAAAGCCCGGAATCCGTAAAGCAGTAGGCTAGAACCCGCTAATAGACAGTGGGAATATTATTATAGGCTAATTTCCCAGAGTGCAAAAAAGTAATCGGAGGTTCAAATTATAAATCAATGTATATCAGTGTTAATGAAATGTAACGGTTACAAATTTGACATTCAAAATTTGATTATGTGGCTTATAGCAAATAGCAGCCAATCAGCAAGGAGCAACCAAAAAATGCAACGGTTACAAATTTGACATTCAAAATTTAATTAACAGCAGCTGTACTGCAAACAGCCAGTCAGCAAACAAGAAGCATTCTTAGCACATTTGAACTTTCGAATGAGCTAAATTGATGCGAAAATTAGTGTGAGCCCTGTGCTTGATGTTTTTCTGCTAATTTCTTTACGGCAGGTTGCAGAGACGTTAGTTTCAGCCGTAGTGCTCCTGATTCAGGCAAGTCCAAGCGATTGCGGTACTTAAACTGTATGTGGATGACCTGGCTGAATCCCTGCTCAACGAGATATGTTGTTGGAAAAGCAAGAATCAGCAGCTTGATCTTTTGCCAGAGAGCCGGATACCGCTGGGCATATTTGAGCCACATGCTGCACCAGCCAGAGGCGCGAAAAATAGCCTGGGCTTCGTCATCGCACTGGATGTCGACAAGATGCTCCTGAATGACGGGCTCGCAATCGATCACATCCACTTGAAAGGGCTGCACAACCCAACTGGGAACATCAAGGTTAAGGAGGTCCCTGAAGCGGATCTCCATGTCGTCCTTAACCATCCTCAGGTGGTCAGTGTAAACTATGAGGAGGTCATCGGTAAGAGCCTCGGACACCTGTAATGAGTATTATTTTACAGTTAAATTGTTCTTTTATCTCCATGAATAGTTTTAGACTTTTTTTTTTTTTTAGACTTTTGAATTCGTTGTTTTACTTCTTATTCAACTAAAATGTTTATTTATATTTATAAGGCAATGCGTAGCCTAGCCTACTAGACTTTGTCTGTATCAGAGTCATGCACGGGTGCGGATACCCGACGGGTGACCCGCGAATATTGCTGAAAGGGGTGAAAAACATCCTACTGTGTCGGATACGGGTGCGGGTCGGACAAGGGAGAAACACGGGCCTAAACACCGGTCACGTGCAAACGAATATAGGCCTATATAAAAAATATTTGCATGTTGTAGATGTGTTCTTAAAAGCATGCATATACAAAAATATGCCTTGCCTATATTTCAAGTTGATAAAATAATTTCAAATCCATATCAGTTTATTTGTGGCCGCACTGCGTGCAGTCGTCGAGATGGATCATGAGGAGCCGCAAATGTGGAACTTCATCGCTGAGTTAAGCACGCAGAGAACTGTGGTAACAAACCAAGCACAAGCAGTTCTATCGTACAGTATTTTTATGTTTCCTGAGTTTGGTCTCTTAATATGCTAAACTGATTTTATTGCGGGAGCGGGTCGGGTGTCAGTTCTATTTTAAGGGGGTCGGGTTGGGTGCGGATTTTATTTAGTGCTGTTGTTGGAAAACGGGTCGGATGCGGTTTTAAGCATTGCGGGTACGGGCGGGTGCGGATTTACAAAATCGGACCCGTGCAGACTCTGGTCTGTATTTTCAGACTCGATATAATAGCCTATTCATTACAATTATATGGTATTCATTGAAATAAAATATATTAGGCTAATTATAGCTAATAGTGTGCCTGTTATATCTTTCTGAAAAAAAAAATCACCTTGGCCAGCTGTGGGAAATGAGCAAACTGCTTCCTGCCTATACTCTGCCTGTAGAGATCTAGCCTGGAGGTGAGACTGTGGATAACCGCCTTGGATTTGACCAGCGTGATGTCGTTTCCTTGGAGCTTTAACGTGACATCGTTCATTTTCTCAAAAAAGTCTGCGAGGTACATGATGTTGCAGCGGCTGGATGAAACCTTTTCCCCGAGAGCTCCATCAACCTCCTCCAGGAACTCGACGATGCTGTCGAACAGCTCACAAAAACGAGCAAGGCAGTTTCCCTTTGAGAGCCAGCGGACATCAGTATGGAGAAGAAGCCGCTCAAAAGTCTCATCATTTTCATGACACAGCTGTCGGAACAGTCTGTTATTCAGGGCATGGGCTTTTATTTTATTTATTGCTTTGACTGCAATATTGAGAGACTCATGGAGAACTGGATTGGTGCATTTGGCCACAAGGTTGTGGCGGTGCAAAACACAGTGGACTGTGAGGATATGCGGCACCTGTTCCTTCAGCAGAGCGGTGAACCCACGGTACCTGCCAACCATAGCGGGGGCACCATCAGTGGCACATGCGAGGATGTTAGAGATTGGAATTGATTTCTCCTGTAGATATGCACAAAGCGTGTTAAAAATGGTCTGGCCCTTGGTGTCGGTTTCCAGATACTTGGAAAACAAAAATTCCTCAGCCATCTCGTGACTGTTTGAGGCCCTATAACGGACATAGGCCATCAGCAGAGCGTTGTTGTCAGCGGTGGTTGTCTCGTCCAACTGAAGGCAGAATGGAGAGTCCCGCAGGATGGCACATAACTGCTCCTCTGTATCTGCGCCCATTTCATTTATCCTGCGTCCCACGGTGTCATTGCTGAGTGGGATGGATTTCAGCACCTGTGTGGGATCGCGCTCCATCACGGTAGAAATGACCTCTTTAATGGCAGGAAGCACCAACTTTTCCCCAATTGTGAATGGGTGTCCACATTTGGCGATCAGCAGGGAGATGTTATAAGACGCTATTAGCCCACTATCATTTTGACTGCTATTCTTTGCGAAGAGACTGATGGTTCTTCTACCGTGTTTGTCCTTTAAGGCCTGGAAGAACGGACGGTCCTTATCTGCCTTGTCTGGGTGAATCTTCATAAGGTGCTCCTTCAGACGTGAAGGTTTCATGGCTTCATTTGAAAAAACTTGTTCACACAATAAACACATCGGAAGCTGCGCATTGGTGGGAGAAGGTATGACACCGTAATTGAGGTATTCAAGGGAATACTGTCTGCATTTTTTCTTGTTCGGCGGCGCCATTTTGCTCAATTTTTTATTATGGTGTATTTGCCGCGCAAAAGTGGACTAACCGTTTTTTTATGCACTGTAGACTGATTTTTGACCTGATAAGTGACTAAATCTCACAGCTATTTTATTACATTTTTTTAAATGTTTTAAAAAACCATGTTAAAATGGACAAATGAGTAGACATTTAAAATTGTTGTTCAATTCTTGTTTTATGTAAAAATGTTAAATAAAATGAACAATAAATTAATAATGTGTAGGCTTATTTTAAAAATAAATCTAATTTGCATTAGACTGTTTATACACATGTTTAAAACAGGTTAATAAAACCACCATTTAAAAATATTTTTCCGTTTTTTCTTTTCTTTACCCATTTTAAAATATGCTATTCTAAAGCGGTAATGTTTGCACTTAGGTTTTATTACGCGGGTTCTCACACACACTGTAGCACTCGCTGTGTTTTCAGCCTCTGTAGCCTGACATGAACCGCTCTGACAGTAACTTCTTGAACATTTTTACCATTCATTTGAGAAAACGGCCACCCGTCAAAATAAAAGTTCGTTTTAATTTGACAGAAATATATTACTGTTGTACAGTAAAATTTAGACATGTCTCAATGTAATAATACTAATAATAAAATATTATCAAAACTTATATTTTTAAGGAATTATCACGTTCTCTTCCATGTTTTAATTTTATCAATAAAGCTCAGTGCAGTACATTGACAAAAAACTGTTTAATTTCATATGATTCAAATTTAAATTAAATTGATATTTCATGTCTTTGAAAAATGAAACGGAATTGGATGGGGGAAAACAGGCTATTTCATAAGGCCCTAAAGATGTCATTTTTGTTAAATTGATAGGTTTCATTATTTAAATTAATTAGACATGCTTTTTTTATTACTAAAAAAATATTTAACCATTAAAATGGAGTCCAAAAAACGGAATCCAGAAAAATTAAAACGGAATTAGAGGGAAAAATTAGCGGAATTTGAAATGTATATATATTTTTTTATTATTTATTATTAATGGATTTCACAGGCCTCTAATCATTAACCTTAGGCCTACTTTCGATAAAAAAATTATATAATGATTTTTCATGAATAAAATAAATATTATAATTATAGGCCTAAATACCTTGGTATCAGCTTTCATCAATGGTAGGCTATAGCCTAATTAATAGCCTACAAATTAAAACTAATTTGGTTTGTCATGATTAATTCGTGTTCATAATCAGTAAAATAAAAACAAAAGCTTCTAGCAAGAATAAACATATTTAATTAGTAGGCTAATAAGTATATTCAGCTCTTCTACATTAAATTAGTTTGAGTTAACATAGGCTAGTTGATAAACTAATAAAATAAAGTGATTAAAATGATAACCATATTTCTATATGTCGGATAATTTCTTGTTCCTGTCACCACCACACAAAGCACCGTTTTTAAGGTGACAATTGGTTATAAATATGACGGTTGTTCTGTGTTATTGAAGATATTGTATTGTATCTTCTCTTATGAAGATGAAGATTGACATTTTGTTAATTAAACAAAAAGCACTTTTATTTAGTTTTTTTTATTTTTGTTATAAAAATTAAAAAAAAATTTTTTAGTTTTATGTGTTTTGACTACTTTTTGTATGTTGAAAAATTAGATAATGAAGATAGGCTGTATTAAACAATTTTTTAAATAGGGCCTCATTGATTAATTTTGCCTGGGGCCCCCAATCAATGTTGGTTCGCCTCTGGTTGCGATAGTCGGTGTTACACCGGTTAGCTACATCACTTTTCCACCGTCGTTTTGATTTTGTATAACCTAGTAATAAAAATAGTTCAGTTAGAGAACAGAAGTTACAATTAAAAACTGAACTGAGCACAGACCAGCAGCAGGAGATTTCATTTATCACAAGAGTGAGGAACTGACAATATGAATGCAGAAGATTAAAGCTAAATGTAAAAGCACCCATTTAAGCGAGCTTGTCATTGTATTGTTCTGTTTTTGTGTTTTTCATTAATAATAATATTGAACACACCTTTCAAGCAATTCGCTCCCAAATTGGCTCTAATTCTAAAGTGAAAGTATAATGTGCACAGCCTCACATGGATTTATAACGGTGCGCGTTATGAATGCAGCCTTCATTCTTCGCAAAATGTGGATACAAATGCTCACAGGAAACAAAAACCTTGCAAAAGTTATATACGACCGTCCAAATCACAGAGATGGCGATTAGCATGGGACTAATATTATCAAAGGGTGTGTTCGGCGAAATATGGTAGGTCATTCGCGGGGTAATTTTATAAATTACAGACATGGCCGATTCGCACTGGATTAAGATCACAAACAACCTCCGCAATTATTACAAATGGCTAGAGGTCACCAGGCAATAAATCCCGTGCGAATAGGGCTTTTAAGAAAACATTTTGGCATTAGGCATTGCATTGATTAGCTAATGCCTAAATATGTAAACGTTTTACCTTTATACAAATATTTAGTTTAAATAATTTTAAAATTCATCACCGGAGTGAATATGAACATGATTTATTGTGGTTCTTAAGTCAATACTTTTTTAATGGCTTATCAACTTCCCATTCCGGATTCCAGTCAGCGCTGGATTCTAGCCACCACCGGATTGAGCGCTTTAGTCATTGCAAAATAAACGATATAGTTTACATGTCGCATTAAACAGGCAGATTTTTTAATGTGGTAGGCATTATTTTGCAAGTAATTAGCATACATGTTTAATTTTGTCTTGCCTGGATCTTTGCATAGGATCTTTGGTATAAACTTGTGAACGCCCCCCTTTCAAGAATCTTGCTTCCAACGCCCCCCGTTGTGCTCTGAACGCCCCCGTTGAGAAACACTAGTTTAGACCATGACTGACACCCTGAGATGGAAGAAATGATGGCATACGTTTACCAGCCGCTGCTTTCTCGGATCAGCCTGGGTGGATAAAAACTTCATGTTCAGTTGAGTTTGGAAAACTATGTACATAATAATTGTCAGAATATCTCTTCTCCAGTCTCTGTCCGAATCCATTACCTGGTAGGTATCCTCCCAAAATGGCGGAAGGGGGAGGATGCCGTGATATTTGGGGGCGGGGCGCTGTGTCGTGACGACATCTCATTCTCAATAGAAGCAACTAAAAACAGTCAAGGGCAACAATATGCAAGTTCTGTAACAGTCTCAGTTAATCTAGCACAGAATGTGCAATGGAGTAACTAAAGTGTTGTCTGTGAAGCAGTAGCGTGTGTAGATAAGATCCAAATGGTTACCTGATTTGTGAGTAGCTGTAGTAGATACTCGCTTCAGCTCTGCACTCATGGGTCCAATATTGCATAATCATAATCATTAAAAAAAAAAAAAAAAGTCCTTCAATATATATTTTTTCTTCACAGTGTTGCCACAGTTACTTAATAATTACTCCTTTAAAAAGTAACTTCATTACTTTACAGATTACCTGATTTTAAAAGTAACCAAGTTAGATTACAAGTTACATTCAGCAGTTCCCGACAACACCCCTGCCGCCTCAACATAGAAATGACAACTGTTTTTGCCAACACTCACTTTATTGGAAGTGCATTTTTAACAGTAACGTCAACAATGTATCTCCTGACATTTTAAATTGAAATTAAAAAATCTTTCCTGAAAAAAAACAAAAAACAAACATGTTTTAATAAAAAATTTGATAAAGACAGTCTTTTTTTACTTCACTTAATATAAATACTCTCCCCGAGACGCAAGAAGAAAGCAAAAATATGTATTTTTACTAAGGAAAATGACTAAAATAGTAACTCAGTGACTTAGAGTTGGATAAATTACTTTAATCTGATTACTGGTTTGGAAATAGTAACGCGTTAGATTACTCATTACTGGAAAAAAGTAGTCACTTTAGAGTAACTGGCATCACTGTTCAAGACACATCTGCTGATTCACATTCATTTAGTGAAAGGTTGCTAAGCAAATACATTATTAAAAATTCTCTTTTCCAGATGCACCATTCTGCTTGAGATGCAATATATTTCTAAGTATTTCTAAGCAAAGTTTAAATAATCTGATAATTCTGCACCTACAGTATGAAGTCCTGAAGAGCACCTGCACTTTAACCTGCTGTGGAATTCAAAGCTCGTGCCCTTTGAGCTGGTGCCCTGTTTCTGAACACCATATCTGGTCAATACAGCACATATGTGCCAAAGTACCATGCACTAATGGTGCATTTAAGCCACATCAAACCAACACGGACTAAATAATATTCATAGGAGTATGTCAAACATAGGTTGGTTCATGTCTAAAGCATCTAAAACACGGTGTTCAATCAAAAACAAATCAGAAGACACAATTCTTCTCAGTGAAATCTAGTGGAGGTAAATAAGGAGAAATACAATCTTATTGGATGCCTTAAAATCTACCAACTTATTCCTGCCCAGCTCATGTTTCTCCCTCATACCTCCCTCAGAGCCACAATCTACTTCTTCTTCTTGTTTGTGTTTTACGGCGGTTGGCATCCAGCTTTATGGTGCAGCCACAATCTATTTCCTGATCGCTGCCTTTAAATTGTCTTGTGCACCTGACTGAGAAATTTCAGAGGCCTGTTTGGGATCTCTGGCAGCTCGTTCTATAAATAACATGTGGAGTAAACAAAGTTGTAAAGCTATATAAGCAGAATAAGCCTTTGAATAAATGTATACAGACAATATAGACTGAATGAACATTTAGTAGGCGTAGTAAACATAAAGCTATGGAAATCAACTTGCACTACAGGAGTAACCGCTTGCCTCTGCTACTATTGCTGCGTTCCAGTTCATTTTTATAGAGTCTGGGAAACTACGTCACTGCGCGTTGCATTCTGGGTAGTTGCGGCCATGTTTTAGGACACGCTCGTCAGCTCGGCCGTTTTAGAACGTTTCTACAATACGTCAACGTGTCCGCCATATGTCACGTGATAAGGAGAAACTGCGGTGAGGACTCAATAGCGGGAGAAAGTGATGTTTATTTACAAAGGAATAAATCACAAAACAAAAACCCACAATGGGGCGAAACATAAACTCATAAAACAGAAACAAACTCAAAACATACCGAACACAGGGAAATGGGAGACGTAGACATGACAACGATACGACAGACTGAACACACAAAGGAACTATTTAAAGGGGACAAATCAAGCAGGGGACGAGGGAACACAGGTGGGACAAATGAAACCAATAACGAGATAACAAGGCGGGTGGGATCAACACAAAGACAGAGCACATGCCCAAAATAACAAAACACCCCAAGTGCACACAAGACAGGACAGGCATGTGACATTACCCCCTCCTTAAGGAGTAGCTTCCAGATGCTTCACTAGGGACTGGAGGGACAGACCAGGACAATACAGGAGGGACAGACCAGGGCGGGGCGGGAGGCAAAATTACAGACGTTTTTACTGTAGCATTTTGAAGTTATGGATTCATGAATTTGACATATATGACAATACAGTTTGAATAGCTATTGCATTGTTGCCCCATTTGGAGGCGCTATATCTCGGCAGCCTTTATGAGTGTGTTCACAGTTCCACTGGGGCATTATATCCAGTGTGCTTGACTGTCACTATGCAACATTACAGACATTTTTACCGTAGCATTTTGAAGTTATGGATTCATGAATTTGACATATATGACAATACAGTTTGAATAGCTATTGCATTGTTGCCCCATTTGGAGGCGCTATATCTCGGCTGCCTTTATGAGTGTGTTCACAGTTCCACTGGGGCATTATATCCAGTGTGACTGACTGTCACTATGCAACATTACAGACATTTTTACTGAAGCATTTTGAAGTTATGGATTCATGAATTTGACATGTATGACAATACTGTTAGAAGACCTATTGCATTGTTGGCCCATTTGGAGGCGCTATATCTCGGCTGCCTTTATGGGTGAGTTCACAGTTCCACTGGGACATTATACCCAGTGTGCCTGACTGTCACGATGCAAAATTACAGACATTTTTACTGAAGCATTTTGAAGTTATGGATCCATGAATTTTACATATATGACAATACAGTTAAAATAGCTATTGCATTGTTGGCCCATTTGGAGGCGCTATATCTCAGCGGCCTTAATGGGTGTGTTCACAGTTCCTCTTGGGCATTATATCCAGTGTACCTGACGGTCACCATGCAAAAATGTCTGGAATTTTACTGTACCATTTTGAAATTATAGATCCATGAATTTGACATATATGACAGTACAGTTAGAATAACTTGCATTATTGGCCCATTTGGAGGCGCTATATATCAGCTGCCTTTAAGGGTGCGTTCAAATTTGAACTGGAACCTTATTCCCAATTAACTTGACAGTCACCATGCAACATTATGAATAATTGTACTGTAGCATTATTGAGTTATTGTCCCATGATTCCGATAGATATGACATACAGTTACATGAGAAATTGCACTATTGGCCAATTGGAGGTGCTATATCTCCGCTGCCTTTAAGGGTGCGTTCAAATTTTAACCGCAACCTTATTCCCAATGAACTTGACTGTCATCACACAACATTATAAACAATTTTACTGTAGCATTAGGACGTTATTATCCTATTATTCTGAAAGATATGACATACAGTTAAATGAGAAATTGCACTATTGGCCCATTTGGAGGCGCTATATATCAGCTGCCTTTAAGGCTGTTCAAATTTGAACTGGAACCTTATTCCCAATTAACTTGACTGTCACCATGCAACATTATGAATAATTGTACTGTAGCATTATTGAGTTATTGTTACATGAGAAATTGCACTATTGGCCAATTGGAGGTGCTATATCTCCGCTGCCTTTAAGGGTGCGTTCAAATTTTAATCGCAACCTTATTCCCAATGAACTTGACTGTCATCACACAACATTATAAACAATTTTACTGTAGCATTAGGACGTTATTATCCCATTATTCTGAAAGATATGACATACAGTTAAATGAGAAATTGCACTATTGGCCCATTTGGAGGCGCTATATATCAGCTGCCTTTAAGGCTGTTCAAATTTGAACTGGAGCCTTATACCCAATGAACTTGACTGTCACCTTGCAACATTATGAATAATTTTACTGTAGCATTATTAAGTTATTGTCCCATGATTCTGAGAGATATTACATACAGTTACATGAGAAATTGCACTACTGGCCCAGATGGAGGCGCTATATCTCTGCTGCCTTTAAAGTTGTTTTGTCGCTGTTCAATGGTGCTGAAAAATCTGTAACAATTGGATTACTAAGAACTGCAAAACCATTTTCATCTAGCATTAACTAGAGTTGTTACATGCTATCACTTTGAAATCCCAAATGTAAAACGTTGGTAACTTTTTATATGAATGGAATAATCAACTCAGAACATGCACACATCATAAAACATTGGAAGTCACTCAATGTCAGAGTTACATTTATTTATTTATTCACTCATTTGTTCATCTACATATTTTTTTGTCATGTCAATGTCAAACACTTAGTTGTCTCATTTGAGACTGGTTTCTGTAAAATGTTTAAAACGGGTATTAACAGGTATTATTAGTGGATATTCAACTTCACTTTGTAAAAACACAAAGTATTTGTAAAGGTGCATTAACAATGTATTTTCTAATCATAATGATGGCTGTACATTCCTTTATATTTGTAATTCTTGTGTTGTAGGAACAGGAAAACATTCCAGTCTCTGCCGTATGTCTTTAATCTTCACCTAATAAAGACATGAAAGTAATTAGTGTTACTTCTGTGAAATGAAATACAATTAATATAATTGTAATACAATTAATTGTATAAAATAAAAAATGTAATACAATGTTTTTTTGCTCAAATGCTATGCTTTAGTATACAAGTTGTAGTGATGTGCTAATAATGATTCACTGTAATAAGACAGAAATCCAAACTCATGACAAGTGACTACAAATGGAAAAAGGTAGCAGTTAAAAACAACAACCTTTAGTTGTTATAAAAATGCATTAAGTACTCGAGTCTAAGTAAATCTATCAAATAACTATTAAATATATTCATGAATGTTAGGGTATTTTTACACCATTTAAATATAAATGATTCTTACCTTCAAAGAAAACATGACTAACAAAAGCCTTTTCCGCTTCATAGCGGCTAAATCCCTCGATTTTTCTCAGGATGCACAGGGTTACCTTTACAATATAAAGGAATTGTCATAACATTAACTGCTGTTCACAGCTAAATCCAATAAGATAAGCAAAAAATAACTAAATAATTACCTCAGGTGTCATCACATTCGAATGAAATGAAAGCTGTTCCAAGTTTGTCTTGTCACGGCCCAATACAGTGTCCACTCTATCTATTATGGCTGTCGTCTGAATATACAGAACAAAAATTATGATTGTTTGAAAGAAAATAATGTCTCAGTACTAGCACAATGTTTTGTTATAATGCATTAATAAAATTAATTAACATTAAATTATTTATTATTATTATTATTATTATACCTCTTTTTCATTGAAGATACTGATCAGTGCTTCTCTGTTTTGTTTGAATTTGAGATTGAAATTGGGGTGACGTTTTAGATACATTCGATTTGATCGCAACACCCCAGTTCTAAGGTCATTTCTGTGAATCCAGAAAGCACAAATTGTAAATGTTGACATAAAATTAACAACAACTGTTTAGCTAATGAATCTATCATTTTCATTCTGTATTTTTTGCTTAATCATAACATTTTTAACATTTACTTGAATCTCTTCATCTGTCAAGATACATTCCAGCATGCCCTTTTCCGCAGCAACCCTCGTTCTAAAATAAAACAGCAGTTGTGGTTTTACAATATATGAACATTAGGTATCAACTGACCAATCTTTTTAAACAATAGGGCAGTTTCATGTGGCACCCACAATTAAATGATGTGTCAGTGCCTAGATCTATTCCTGCACATTCTGTGTGAAACCAACCATGACAGGTATTGCACTGTGTCCACTGTACATTCTTTACTTCTGAGTGCATGGTTCTGTGAAACACACACACACACACACACTGTCACAATTCGTCCTGTGTGAGTGCCCATGAGAACCTCCTGAGGGCACTCCACTCCAGACTGTCACTCCATCAAGGACTACATCACCCATAATCCTTTGCCCGGACTCTTCAACACCCATTGATTACATCCACCTGCACCCCATTTCCTAGTTAGCTCACCCTATATAAGCCTGTTCATTCTGTCAGTCATTGCCAAGTCTTGTTTTGTTGTATCACTGCATTTCTGAGCGTTTCCCTGGTTTCGTATCTTGGTCTTTGATTACTTGCCCGTTCCGTGGATTACCCTTTTATTAAAAACTGCGTTTGGATCCTCAACCCTCTGTCTCGGAGCAGTACGTAACAGAAGACTTGGCCTCTCATGGATCCAGCAGTAAGGCTCATTCGACTTCGTCAAGGTAACCGACCACTCGAGGACCACACCAGAGATTTTCTGGAATTAGCATACTTTATAGACTTTCCAGATTGTGCTCTTATTGACTTTTTTTGTTATGGACTCAATGATTATTACAAATCAAAACTCATCCGTGATGGTCCTCGAGGGTCACTGATCGAGTTTCTGGACTATGCCCTACAGTTGAGTGGTTCTGCATTCACTGTGGGAGTCGCAGAAGAGGAACACTACACTCCCGCAGTACCCACCAGTTCAGAATCTCATCCCGCCACTGACCAGCGTCCAGAGATGGCTCCCGCCACTGACCAGCGCCCAGAGATGGCTCCAGCCACTGACCAGCGTCCAGAGATGGCTCCCGCCACTGACCAGCGTCCAGAGATGGCTCCCGCCACTGACCAGCGTCCAGAGATGGCTCCCGCCACTGACCAGCGTCCAGAGATGGCTCCCTCCACTGACCAGCGTCCAGAGATGGCTCCCTCCACTGACCAGCGTCCAGAGATGGCTCCCTCCACTGACCAACGTCCAGAGATGGCTCCCGCCACTGACCAACGTCCAGAGATGGCTCCCGCCACTGACCAACGTCCAGAGATGGCTCCCGCCACTGACCAACGTCCAGAGATGGCTCCCGCCACTGACCAACGTCCAGAGATGGCTCCGGCCACGGACCAGCGTCCAGAGAGGGCTCCGGCCCGTGTCCCGAGTCCAGAGAGGGCTCCGGCCCGTGTCCCGAGTCCAGAGAGGGCTCCGGCCCGTGTCCCGAGTCCAGAGAGGGCTCCGGCCCGTGTCCCGAGTCCAGAGAGGGCTCCGGCCCGTGTCCCGAGTCCAGAGAGGGCTCCGGCCCGTGTCCCGAGTCCAGAGAGGGCTCCGGCCCGTGTCCCGAGTCCAGAGAGGGCTCCGGCCCGTGTCCCGAGTCCAGAGAGGGCTCCGCCTCCGGTCACCAGTCCAGAGAGGACTCCGCCTCCGGTCACCAGTCCAGAGAGGACTCCGCCTCCGGTCACCAGTCCAGAGAGGACTCCATCTCCTGTCCCGAATACAGGGAGGACTCCGACCGGGCCACCTGCTCAGTCTGCTCCACCGTGGGGTTTTTCAAGACCGTCTACACTGCTGTGGTGGTCATCTGCTCCACCGTGGGGGTCTTCAAACCCGTCTCCGCCGCTGTGGTGGTCGTCTGCTCCGCCGTGGGGGTCTTCAACCTCGTCTGCGCCGATGTGGTGGTCGTCTGCTCCACCGTGGGGGGCTTCAACCTCGTCTGCGCTGATGTGGTGGTCGTCTGCTCCACCGTGGGGGGCTTCAAGACCGTCTGCGCTGCTGTGGTGGTCGTCTGCTCCACCCTGGCTGCCTGCTCTGCCTACACCAGCCTGGTCCTCTGTCCCGCCTGCACCACCCTGGTCATCTTTTCAGTCTGCTCCTTCCTGGTCTTCTGCTCTGTCTCCAGGCCCTCTTCCACTCCATGGGCCTGGCCCTCCATCCCACCCCCGGGTCCGCCTCCGCTCCACCTCCCTCCGGGATTATTATTAATATAGGAGTGTCTGGAAGCCACTCCTTAGGAGGGGGGCTATGTCACAATTCGTCCTGTGTGAGTGCCCATGAGAACCTCCTGAGGGCACTCCACTCCAGACTGTCACTCCATCAAGGACTACATCACCCATAATCCTTTGCCCGGACTCTTCAACACCCATTGATTACATCCACCTGCACCCCATTTCCTAGTTAGCTCACCCTATATAAGCCTGTTCATTCTGTCAGTCATTGCCAAGTCTTGTTTTGTTGTATCACTGCATTTCTGAGCGTTTCCCTGGTTTCGTATCTTGGTCTTTGATTACTTGCCCGTTCCGTGGATTACCCTTTTATTAAAAACTGCGTTTGGATCCTCAACCCTCTGTCTCGGAGCAGTACGTAACACACACACACACACACACGTAAAAGCATACATATCTATATTTATATTTTTTCAGTTTTTCCCCCATGGTTTTTCCAATTTGTCTTAATTTTTGTTATTTCTTCCCCTATTTGACTTACTGATTTCTGACTCTTTGATAGCAGCAAGCCCCCAGTTCCTGTGATAAGCATTCGCGTTCCTGTAATTCTTTATAAGGTTCTAATTTCGGTTGAGTAATATAAATCCAGTGTTACTTTAAAAACAATATAAAATGGTTAAATCAGTGTTATTCAACAACTACACTTGACAAAACTTTACAACCATTAAACTTACTCTCTCCAAACGTCTTATATTGGTCAACACTAGAACAATTATTAAAATATTTATTAAATAAATAGATTTAATAGATTTATTAAATATTTATAATTTTTTAAGATGCATACCTCTGCAGGTTTTTCATCATTGATGGTCATTGCATGTGAGATTTCTTCCATTACAGGCTTGTCAGCAAGCTGTCCTTCTGTAAGAGTCTACCACCAGATTAATAAAATAGGATGCAAGTATTAGTTGTATAAGGCGACAAGGCATCTTGGAAAAAGTTGCCCATTGCTACCATTTGAGAAGACATTAAATGAAAAACAGAAAAATACTAAACATTAACACCTTTGAAATAGTACATGTAGACATTATATTTAATATTACATTGAACAGACATTGGCGAGCATTGTAGTAATCCTACTGATTATGGTGGTACTACCATTCGCTCTGTCACATTGTTCCTCCTCCGTTGAACTCTGCACCATAAATAAAAATGTATTATGTATACAAATATTTATATATGAATCATATTTAATTTGTAAATCTCACTGTACATTCTTGAAATATTCCTGCTTCTGCAGGAGTGTCATCACTGATTTCAGTTGACCCTTCCATCACAGGTTTATGTTCTGTTGGAGTCTGAAAACATTTTAAATTTAAAAGATATTGGATGCAGGAAAAAGTCTCAATTTACCATTGCAAACATCATTCTACAGAATACTCTGGTATTCTGTGCCTATACACTGAAAAGTGATACTTAGGAGAAACTTTAAAAAATTGTTACAGCAAAATCGTGAATTTAATTTTAGAAAAACCAAAACATTTGGCTGTAACAAATTAGAGAGCATTTTTTAAGTTGGCCCAACAATTGGCATGGGCTCTTATCAAACATGTGAAGTTTGGGGCAGATCGGACATTGTATGCCTGAGTTACAACAACTTCCTTGTCTGGCTATCGCCTGACCAAGCTCAATTTAAGATTGAACATTGGTCTGGGGAGTCTGCTCTGTATTTTCTACTGCACAAGATGTGTGATAAACGAACATAAATTAAATGACTGTACACAATTGGATAGTCCTTCAACCAATCAGATCACAAGAGGCGTGAACGACCCATGGCTTCTCTATCCGTCATCGTGTTGAATCCACAAATAGCGTGCCAGGTGGATAAGCCAGTCTGTGATTGGTTCCGCAAAAGTGTAACGGAAGCAGTAGAAATGAATGTACAGGTTTTCAGACTGAGTTGCAGGGCAAAATCAAATCGCCGGCAGATCAGGCTGGGTTTACCCAGTCTAACAACTTCCTGTTTCATGGCGTAAATCACATACACTAGCACTTAGCCACGTGTTGCTTGATTTAATGTTTCTAGTATATTTTAGACTTGATGGCATATTTAAATGAGTTTCTGGGAGTGAACCATAATGTAAAGCATGCCATTTCCTGTTGCCTACAGGTGGCGCTATGACTGTTACTGAATATTGGCATGTGGATGTCTTCAGGTCAGGACTTTAATAAAACATGTGAAGTTCGGGGCAGATCGGACATTGTATGCCTGAGTTACAACAACTTCCTGTTTCAGGGCGAAACATTGAACTTTGTGAGGCCGCCACGGACACGCCCTTCAGGGAAAACTCAAGATCTTCGCAATTAAACGTTGAAAAGGCCTTTAGATTAGACTGACCAAATATGATGATGATCTTATTAAATTTTGAGTTGATTAAAGTACAACGTCTGGAAATGGCAAAATTTGCAACAATTTTGAAAATATCTCACTTCATGTTGGTTTTCAGATTTCATACCAGGAGACTTTTTGCCACTTCTGACGCGTGTTTTCGAGCATGTTTAGGCCCTCAAAAATGTGATTCATTTGGGAGAAGAATAATAATAGACTGAGCAATTCCAATAGGGAATCTGTACACCATCTGTGCTCGGGCCCTAATAATAAGTGTATAGCTAATTTAGAATAAATACTACATTTGCCGTATTAAAGTGGTTACTTACCCTTACAAGCACAATGTGACCCACAGTACAGT